>KQ030500.1:772273-1211872 GCA_000956045.1 Hirsutella minnesotensis 3608
GTGCCCGAGGGCATGGGCAGCACGTCCTCGACGGGCGCGGCGTGCTTGAACGTCATGACGGCCGAGGGGCCGACGCGCGGGTCCCACAGCCGCACCGTCGCATCGTAGCTGCCCGAGACGACCATGTTGGCCGTGGTGCCGGGCATGAAGCGCGCGCAGCGCACGTAGTCGCCGTGGCCGAGGAACGTGGCCGTCGGGTCCGCGCTCGGCAGGTCCCACAGGCGCACCGTCTTGTCGTCGCCCGCGCTCAGCAGGCCCGTCGGCGCCGTCGGCGACCAGCGCGTCGCCCACACGGGCTGCTTGTGCTGCGTCCAGGTGCGCAGGATGGCGCGCGAGCCCACGTCGAAGACCTGGATCCGGCCCGCCTCGTCGCCCGCCGCCAGCACCTTGCCGTCGCGCCGCAGCTCGCCGCTGTGCGCCACGTCGTTGAAGCGCGTAATCGTCTTGACCAGCTTGCGCGTCCGGCTCGAGTACAGCTGCACCCGCGTGCCCGTCGTCACCGCGAACAGGTCCGCCGCGCTCGACAGGTGCGTCACGGCGTAGCCCGTGGGAGATGTCGTCACCACAGGGTTCTTGAATGTTTTCCAGTACCGCTCCTCGGCCGTCATCGGCGACGGGCCCGACGGCAGCTTGAGCTGGGGCAGCGGCCCCACGGGAGCTGCCATGGTCGCTGCTGGTCTCGCTGTCGACGCCGCGCTCGTTGGTGGTGTATTGGGTTCAAGATGGTCGTGATCGTCGTCTGGCTCAGAGCCTGCCTTTGCACGGAAAAAAAGTAATCGACGGTTGAGCAATTCTGGACCAATTCGGGGGCCTCTTGCTGTGTGTTTCTGCAGGCTTTCGGGTCTGGGGTCGCAGTTCAGTCACGGCGTGAGGAGTGTAGTGCATGCGGTGATGTCGTCTAATGGCTTCACTTTTTTTCTTCCTAGACCCGCTCCTCGAAAAATGTGTGGGTCAATTACCCACGATAAGATATCGAATTTTAATCGCCAGAGTGGATGCGGAACCCCTGTCGCGTGGGGCCGTCAGGTCTTGCCTAGAACAGCCTAGTGTATCTGCCAGCCTCCGGTTCTTGCTTTACGGCACCATTTCGACTCAGTTTACGAATAGGCCTGATAGAAACGAACAATAGCTTAAGAGGCTTCCTCGTTGAAACAGACTTCAAAACACTGTCCCAGAACCATGTAGTAAATTGTAAATTCCATTCTATCTAGCTACTCCGACTAAAATTCCAACACATACTCGACGATATCCGTGGACACCGGGCTCATGTGCCCTCGTGTCCATCGAAATCGGAGACCAAACTCCGTCCATGCCGTGAATGCTTCGTCCTTGGCTCCCAGGATAGCCAAAATGTGCCTGAGTATTTATATTCATTCTTTCATAAAGCCCCGAAAAGTATTCGAGAAACCTTTCATGGTTTAGTAACCCCCCTTGCGCCGTGAAGGACCAGATCCGATATCGATTCTTCGGAGCTCGTGGACCAAAGCCATGTCCCCCGGCCCGCTGCCGCCACTCATCTCAACCAGCGGAACCTTGTCGGGAATTGGAGGAGCAGTTCCGTGGTAAGGAGCGTGATTCTCGCTGGGGTAGTCCCACGAGCCCCAGCGGCGAGGACCGCTGCTCTGAGCGTAAGAGATCTGCCTGTCTTGATAATTGTCCGTGGACATGGGGGCCAAAGGACTCGAGAGGGCCACGATCGAGGTTGAAGTTTCTCGAGGAGTCTTCCTCTGAAGACGTTGTCGTCCAGCGCTAATCGGGGTCATTGGCGATTGAGCATCATCTCCGCCATGATACGTGGGCGATGACAACGTGTTGGGTTGCGAGCGAGCCATGCGAAGCGCTCTTCGACCGCTCGGGGGCATAGGCTGAGCTCCCGAGGGAGTAGACCTGGTGCGAGAGTCGGCCAAGGGGCTAACTTGGCCGGCCTTGGGCTCGGGTTCCGGTGCCCAAGACTCCATCGGCAAATGATCCGACGGATCAACCTCTCGCCCATCATGAGTGATGATTTTACCACCTCCCTCAGCCCGGTCGTTTCTAGGACGCGTGTCTCTCGGAGATCCCATGACAGGATTCAGGGCGTCGTACGAGTCGGGGCCAAAAGGCATGCCGCTTGTTGATCGATCCTCTGCGGATGGTGGGCTAGGGCTCACCGACTTTCGAGGAATTGTGTGGGTCGCGTTGGGACTCGGACTTGGCGACTTGCGGTGTTGACGAACAAGCTGGTTGCTGTGACCACTCGAGTACGTGACATATCCCGGAGAGCTGCCGCGATATGGAGACGACGCCTCACTTTGGTGACGTCCTCTCGTTGGCGTCGTAGCCTGCACAGCCGCATATCGGCCTTCATTGCGACGATCAATGTGTATCTGCTCCAGGATCTCCCGGGACAGATTAGGATCCATGCCAGGAGCAAGCGTCGGAGGAATATCGGGAAGGGTATAGTGCGAGGCGTTGCGGGAATGGCTCGGCTCGATCTCTGCCCAATTACTCGACCGATAATTCTGAGCTTGGTGCGGGCGGTGTACAAGACTGTTTGACGGTTCTCTCGAATGTCCGCCCTGTTCCTGCCAGGAGTCTTGAACATGCCCCGTCGACTGGCTGGCTCGATGCGCTGCGGCGCCGGGAGAGCGCATGATATTCATGGTATCCTCCCGCGACGTCATCTCAAACATCATTTCGTCTCTAGACACGGATCGCGAAGCGGTTTGCCCGTGGGGCCGATCCCGATCCACCAAGGTCGGAGGTGATTCGGGAACATCCTCGACCGTAGGCTGCATGGACCGATGATGCGGCTCGCCCGACGGATCATACGAGTGGTATCGTGGCGGCAGGGGAGAATCGTCCTTGTTAGACATGTTTGGATCATATGGTCGAAATACTGGCTTTCCAGGGTATGCCGGGGCGGAATGTCTGTGAGCCTCGCTCTTGAGGACCTCGTGTCTCATGGGAGTCGAAGGCGTCGCCGCTTGCGGCGGGCTATCATAGACACTACGGCGCACGAGATCTTGACTCTCCAAGCTGGGCATCGAGCGATGAGCTGGAGGCGGAGGAGGGCGCTCAGCCTCAGGGGGCTGAGAGTGTCTCGGATCATCGACGTGGAGCATTTCTGAGTCCGGAAGCGGGGAGCGTCGACCACGTGGAGGCGCGGGTTCGTACGGAGACGTTGGGGTCCTGGGTCCTATGGCACGCTCCTCGGGGTGGCGCGAAGGCGTCTCATATGTCTCTCTGGGGGCCCGGGGGCCATCAACTCTTGCCGTCGAGTAGCCAGACTGCGGCGATGGGGAGTATTGATCGACAAGATGCCGCGATACGGGAGGAGTGTTGTACTCGATCGCTTGCAATGGGGACTGGGAGGGAATGAGGGATTGAGGGCGCGGTGGTGTCTGCTGGTGAAGCTCCACAGAAGCATGTCCGGCAGGCTGAGGAGTGACAGCCGGCGGTGAGGGCGCCTCGCCAGTGATGGGATCCGAGGGCAAGGGCCGCCTCTTGACGGGGGTCTTTTGCCTCATTGATCCTCCGTCAAGTTCGGACGGCGCAGGCTGTCTTCGCTTGACGGCAAGCTTCTCGGGCTTTGGCCGGCTATCGTAGTATGTGATTTCGAGGCGAATCTCGCCGGCGTATTTGCCCTTGCACGACAGAGTCTGCCACATGTCATTCTGGCCTCCTCCGGGAACAATGATGCCCTTGAGATCTATCCAGGCGTCGCCAATCAGGTCCGTCTTCTTGTCGTCTGTGAATACGGAGATTTTGAGCTGATAGTAGTCGGGAGAATCGTGGACGTTGAAGCGAAGCTCTTGATCCCTGGCATATCAAGGTCAGCCCAAGGCCTTTGGGCCCGACGCAAGGTGAGGGAGAACTTACCATTTTGGTGTCTGGCCGCCACGGTGATCTGTATTCGTCTTCCTGGCCTCCTTGCCGAGTCTAGCGGCGCAGTAGGGATCCTGCTTGCCAATCGTCTTGCGATTGGGGAGGTTCTTGGCTCTGTCGACGACGGTGACGAGGGTGCCGATTGGAGGCCCGTCGACAGACATGTCGGCAAAGATGCCGGCCGTGTGACTGCCGTTGAGGGCGTACGACTTTGTCTTTGTCGCCATTGTCGCCTCGTGCCGCGTCAAGCGGGTGTAAAACAAGCTCGGGTTGGTGCAACGGCGAGCTTCAATGCCGGCGGGCTTCGGGGGGTTGTTTACATGGACCTATTCCTGCTAGCGGCCAGAGGGGAGAGAAGAACGGGAGAAGGAGGGACAGTCGAATTAAAATAAAGGCGAGGAATTCGGGGTGCCGGCACACAAGAGGCGGCGACGAATCGAAAACGGCAGAGAGGCACCTTGTCGGCACAATGGGATGCGGAGGAATGCAGGAAGGAGAAGGAACTGCAGCTGCACAGAGGATGACGCCTTGTTTTGTTGCATCAGCCTCGAAGCGATTCGCCTTGCAGCACCTGCAAGCTCTCTATGGGACGAGCGGTACCTGGGCGGGAAACCCACTTTGCTGGCGCTTGCTGCCCAGCACGCAGGTAGCTGGAGGTACCGTCGTGGGCGAGCTGCCGCTCCCAGCTACGGGTGGCTGGGGATCGGGCTCTGGAAAACGGGGGGGCTGGCAGTGGGCTACCCGCCGAGCCAGTGAGGAAGCGGAAGCGCTACTTTGGTGTACATTGTATCCGGCACTCAGTGGAGCGCCCTGGCGGCTGCCGACACTCCCAAGCCTATAAGGGCCCGCCCCTCATTCAGCAGCAATCAAACAAGTCGTGCCCAGGCAGCGACCTCAGACCTGGCACGGGTGGAGTCAATGTTTTCTGCCCAGACCATCATCCCGTCATCAACCCGCTGCATCCATCCAGAGAGGATGAACTGGGAGCCGTCGACTTGATCGTTGCCCAGGCGCCGCCCGCAACCGCGCTGAGCCGCTGCAAGGGACCAGGCCCCGACCCCTGAAGCGAGACGGAGAACTCGAAAAGACGTCAGGTCGGACACGGCACAGCCAAGTCACGCCATTCGCCCGGTTCCCTGTCGAACTGTCTGTCTGGGAGAGCCAGCAGGCTTCTAGAAGGAGACCCCTCGAGACGAAGGTCCCACTGGCGGCCACCATTGTTCTGCGCAACCAGTCTCGACGCGGACTGCTCCGCCGCCGCTGAGCCGAATCCGTCCTTGGGGGCCGTCTATTGTTAAATTTGTTAAACAGCGCTCGCCGACGCCAAGCCTCGCGCTGACGTAGCCCCCGAGGGCTTAGATCCGAAGCGGAGCAGAATCGCTTCCGTGTCGGGAGGGAGCCGGCCGAAATAGGATGGCTAGATGGGTAGGACCCGAGAAATTGAAACAAAACCAGCTGCGACCCGGACAAAGAGTTCCAGCAAAGATTTGCGCATCTGCGGATTTGCGACCCCATTAGCCGAGCGCTAATGAGTCTTGTAATTTGGGATTCAGGCTTCTATGGAGTACCGTTGCTTGGGTTGCCCTGGTTGATGCCCGCCCAGGAAGCCTCGGTGCAGGGATACCGGCATTACGAATCAGTCAAACGACGACCAACCTCCCTTTTCCCGGCAACCACGCGCTCGCGATTTCCGCCAATGTCGAACGCAGGCCAATTTGGCATCTGGGATCGGTCATTGCAAGGGCTGCAGCAGGGCCCAAATCTCTCGCGCCCTGGATCGCGAGCCTATGCCGCATCCGGTGAGTCAGCTTGCCGGGCTGCTGTCTCGCATCGGTGACAGGAGACAAGACAAGCGAGCCTGGTTCCGTCGCCCGAGTGACAAACGGCTGTCTTAGCCATTAGCCATTGAGACCAAAAGGGTCAGGCTAAGTCGCATGGCGCAGGGTCATGACGCGGGCTCTCAAATGACGACATTTTCCCCCGGATGCGACTGGCTGCCAGTCTCCAGATACCTTGTTCATCTGCTTGCTCGGCTTTTGGCCGAATCCAGCTGGCGTTGAAGCCCGCGGCAAAGGTGTTTTCTTTGCAAGGTCGACTAACCGACATCCGTGAATGGGGTCCAAGGGGTCCTCGTGGCACGCAAAGGGCAGCACGGATTAGATTCCGTTCCAAGCCAGGGACCTGTTGAGAGGTCCGCTGGCGGAGATGCACGCGACGCCATCACCAGTCGCAGCTTGTCGAGAGGAGCTCAGCTAGTTGTTCGAGGAACTGCTTGTCGGAGTCGTCAAACCCGTTGAGAGCTGCGCAGTCAACGTCGATGATGGCGACAACCTCTTTGCTGCCACTGCCATCTCGGTCGGCCAGGACGGGCACGACAATCTCGCTCCGGCTATCGCCATCGCAGGCAATGTGATCAGGGACCTGATCGACGTCGCGGACCAATTGCGTCTGGCGAGTCGCGGCGGCCTTTCCGCAGACTCCCCGGCCAAACCTGATGGTCTGGCACGCCACTTTCCCTTGAAAGGGCCCGAGAATGAGCTGCGGCTTCTGTGAGGACGCGTCTCTCACGTAGAAGCCTGCGAGACGGCATCAGCAACGGCGCTTGGACTCGGACATGACTGCAGAGGTCGACTTACCGGCCCAATTGACATGGTGGCTGGGGGCCTCGAGCGACTTGTAGGCGTGCCACAGCAGCGACGCGGCATTGGCGAGGTTGCACACCCAGTTGCGCTGGTCCATGAATAGGCCGCGGGCCTGCAGGAGGACCTGCTCATAGGCATCGTGCTTGTTGATGCCATTGGCAAAGTTGGAGGCGTCTGCGTGAACCTAGGATGACGGTTAGTGTCGCGTCAGTCTCGGCAATGTGAGAGCCTACCATTTTCTTTGAAATTCGTCTTCTTGGATGACTGAAGCACGGGCGGCCTTGTAAAGTTTCTCGTCGCGCAAAACTTATCCTTGGCCAGGGGCGATGATGTGCTTTTTTTCCTGTATTACACCATGCCCGACGGACACGATTAGTCACCTGAGGCCCAGGGCGAGCCCACGGGGACTGTCTTGAACTATGCCGCACCGATTCATGGCAGCTTGGCGACGAATGTCGATGGAAACTGCAGTCGGCACAGTGTCAATGACGGCTCTCGATTGGACCGACTGGATAGACGGCGCGGAGTTGACATTCATGGCGCAAGTTACCAAGCATTGGTCCTGCAGGATACAAAGTACAACCAGTCCAATGGCAGTTTTCGAACATCAATTGATCTTTTTTTTTACCGAATTTCACCCCGTCACTACTGTAAGTGAGCTGACGTGCTCCATCTGTCGCTCCTGCACTTCGTAGCTCCTGCTCCTGCAGTGACTGGCCAATGACGTGTGCACGGGCAATTGATTAGGCGCGCCATGTGCGTGCATTCGTCCCCCTGGACAAATTTCCGGCCGCCGTCTCAATTCACCACCGTTTCCCACCTAATAATCAATCCACCTTCACGACAGCCATGAGCACTCGACTTCCCTGGAGGCAATGCGCGCGCCGACAGCACAACAACTGTCTCTGGGCTTGCCCTCCTCTGGCCCCGCGCGGCTTCCGTCCATGCGCCGCCGTTCTTCCCGTCATTGACCAGTCGCGGTATGCTCATGATGCGGCGGACAAAGCTTCCTCGACGAGGAGCGCTCTCGTGAACCCGCCGGCCTCGACCCGACCACCGACCCTCGAGGTGCCCCAGCGCAGCGCCGTCGACTCGACGTTTCAGTACCTCTTCCAGCTTGGCAAGAGCTACCTCGTGTTCTACAAGACGGGCATCAAGAACATCGTTGTCAACCGGAGGCTGCTGCGCGAAAAGCTCCAGCGTACCCCCGTCCAAGACCGCCCGTCGAGATGGAACCCCAGCACCGTGCCCAAGTCGTTTTCGCGCGCCGACTGGGTGCTGCTGTGGCGCGTGCGGCACGACTTGCTGCGCCTGCCGCTCTTCGGCCTCATGATTCTCGTCATTGGCGAGTTCACGGCGCTCGTCGTAATATATGTCGACCGCGTCGTCCCCTACACCTGCCGCATCCCTAAGCAGGTCTTCACGGCGGCGCAGCGAGCAGAGGAGCGGCGCCGGCTGGCCTTTGAGGAGCTGGAACAGGCTCACCCGCACGGAGTACTCAGCCCGCGCGTCACGCCGCACGTCGCCCGAAAGCATGTCCTCCGCACCCTGGACCTGCCGGGCGGCATCTGGGACAGACTGGGGTTTGTGCCGCCGGGCATGTGGGAGACTAAAGGTCGCTCGCGCATGACCTTTCTCGAGGGCGATGACCAGAATCTCGTCGAGGACGGTGGTCACCTCGGCCTGGACCAGCCGGAGCTCGTCATCGCCTGCAAGGAGCGTGGCATCGACACCCTAGGCAAGAGCGAGACGGACCTGCGAGGTATGCTGGGTGACTGGCTGCGGTTGACAGCAGCCAAGGATTTGACAGAGCGGCGTCGGCGGATGGCGACGCTCCTGTTAACAAGGTACGTCGAATCAATATCGCGCAAAAGGATCTAAACTGACCATAGTCGCGATGCAGACCCGAGAACTGGCCGAAGCAGCGAGACTTTGCCGTTCCCGATTGGGAACTATGAGGCAGAGTGCCGGTACGCCAATGCATGGCAGACACTACGGGTCAAGATTCTATGGGTAAAAATTCCATGGTAATTGCTGAACCGACTCGGGCGGTAGATACTCAGAAGACCGGCTCCTCGCAGGGGTGAGCTCGAGCAGCTGTTACAGAGAAGATGCAAGCCCAATTGGTCATGCGCTTCAGAAATATATGGCAAAGCGAGCTGCTCGCCGCTTCTGAGGGTATACGAAGCGGACATGGACGGTGGAAGCTCCTTCATGGGCACAGCCTCATCGCTCACGCATGGTCGGTAAATAGACGTTCAATATATACCACAATCCAACGCGGGCCTTGGCCGAATCACCCTTTTCGTTCTTGCCGTCTGAATTCGCAGACTGGTGGTTTCCGTCAACCGCCAGACTCGGTAAATTTCAGCTCTCAACGGGCAGCTGTCCAGCCGGTGTAGGAGGCTTGTCTCATCTCAACGAGAATCCTCTCGCTGGCAAGTTTCGTGCGCCGCGACAAAGGTCTGTGATGAGGGGGCGAGGCTTGTAAATACGGATAAGTTGAAGATGTCTTGCGACAAGGTTTGGGCGGTTATCTGCGTAACCAAGAGCAGGCCCTGGGGTTTCCCATGTCCCGATTTGATTGTTACGCAGTGGTCGACATAGAGCGCCGTTCGCCCATAAGGTGCGCAAGGCTGCTCAAGCACCATTCAGGCGACGGCCAAGGCGATGACCCATCATCTTGAACGCCATCGGTGTCTGCGCACCAGGAGAAAAACTCGGCACAGCTTGTTCCGCCATGCCACAAACTACTAGAATGCTGCCTCGCCGAGAGTTTCCAGTCTTCTTGATGGACGGTGCACGATGGCCCATCGCAGTGTGAATGATTGCCCGCCGAGCGTCTCCTTTGCTCCTCTGCGGGGTGGGCTATAAAGCTTGTATTGCGGTGGAGAACGTGTTTCAAGTATTTTGCAAAAACCTTCAGTGCACGATCCAGGAAAGACTGACGGTTGTCTTCATGTCCTCGGGTTCTACGCTGTGTGCCGTGTTGACCCCTTTGAGCTTGTCACCCATCTTCTCTATGCTGTTTGTAGCTTTGAGTGAAAAACGATACATCTAAGGATTTGGTCAAGGTGCAGAATGGTCTTCAGAGGAGAAGCAGTAGCAGAAGTTGGCTCATGCTGCCATGAGTCGTGCCGTGGTTTTCCTACCTCCATCGAGTGTCCATGTTCAACGTGGGAAAAGGTTGAGGCTTCAAGTCCACGGCCAATGATGCCTCCACATTTCTAGGATCCGTTATCATGACACCTGTAGGCTTCCATGTGCAGAGAAGGAAAATAACCATACGTGATCACGAAACCTGTATGATGTCGTCTGGCACTGGTTATTCAAGAGCAGCGAGTAACCTCGATCCACGTTTCCTTCGCTTCACAATGCCATTTGCCTCATTTTTTCAAACTCGCACACCATCCACCGGAGGCGATCGTTCCATCTCGTCCCGATATTCTTGTCGGGGCTCAAAGACAATATTTGGCCCATCGTGATCCGCAACCAAGATATCTTGCAGCTGGAACTGATCTGGCGCGGCCCATGGCTCAGAATCCCCTTGCCCCCTGCCCGCCCCGAGCTTTCCAGCCTCCCCGGGCGCCCGACGAAAATCAAAATACCACAGGGTCTTGGCCATGGCTATGCTCGTTTCCATGTAAGCCATTGACTTGCCGGCGCAGCTGCGGTCCCCAACACCAAACGAGACCTGAGCCAGGCGCATCGTCGCTCGCTGCTCTTCTGTCTCCGGGCCGCCCTCGTCTAGCCATCGATCGGGACGAAAGGTAAAGGGCTCAGTGAAGTATTCGGCGTTGTGTACGATGCTGTAGAGATGAATAGAGACCTCTGTGCCTCGAGGAATGACATGGCCGTCTACTACGAAAGGTTCCGTAGAGTCTTCTGCAACGCGCCACAGTGGCGATAGCGAGGGGGGAGACAGCCGTATTGATTCATCGATAACGGCCCGGAGATATTTGCAGCTAGCAAGTTTAGGGCCAAGTTGGATCTCGTCACCACGGGAGAAAGTGGTGCGGATTTCCGCTGCAAGACGTTCGTAGACCTCGGGGTGCTGGGAGAGATTGAAAAACATGCCGCTCAGGGCCGACGAGACGGTCGTTCCGCCTGCCGTTACGAAGAAGAGAGCCTCGCCCCAGAGCTCGCTATCCTCGAGTTTGCCCTCAGAGGCCTCGAGCTCGCTCATGGCTGAAGCGTAAAAGTCTGGCTTAGCGTCAACTGGCTCTGACATTCTCGAGACAACCAGTTTTTGTATGGCCGCTCGGAAAGTCTCGGCCTTGTACCTCGCAAGCCAGCGAAGTATTAGTTCGATGAAACCCAAAGCTGGCCATGTATACCATATGTTGGTCGTGTAAATCGCATCGCCCATAACTCGAGGTATCCATCGATTGCCTTCATCCGTTTGCGTCTTAAGCTCATATCCAAAAGAAAGGTAGCCAATGATATCTATCGCTAGACGTTTACAGGCTTTTGTCACGTTGACTGCTTCTCCTCGAGACTTGTAGAGCTGTCGCAAAAAGACGTCGATTTCCGTAAGTATCCTGGGCTGCAAGTTTTTGAGCGATCTGTCTGCTACAACGCTCGCAATAACCTTTCTCTTCCGTCGGTGCTCGTTCCGATCCTGAGTGTCGAATACATTAGGTCTATCGAGCCAGCGTGAGTGGCGATAAGCCATTGCTTTGGTCACTCTAGGGTTATTGTATATATCCTTAACAGCGTCGAGTGAGTTGAAAAGCAGTCGGTCCGGACCTGCCCGATAGATAGGGCCTAATATCGTAGTATTAGTTTCGGGGCTGCACCATGAAAAGCTGTAGATGGAGCGAGGATCATGGGGTCCTGACCGTATTTCTGAAAGTTGCGATATATGTTGATATGAGGACGTTTACCAATGGCATGAAAGCCGCCGTGTGCACCAGAAATCTTTGCGAGAAAAGGCCCCGGATACTTTGCGAGCGGATGTGTTGTAAGCCGGTGAATGAGGGTTGCAAGGGCCTAGTCAGCGAAATATTAGTACTCGGGTTCCATTAAACACTCGAGACTGACATACCCATGCTGCAAGAAAATAGATGGCATATCGTAGTGCCACCCACATTGGCTGAAGAGCACTCATGATGAGACTATCAAGACGACCAACTGAGCTATGACTTTGACAGCGCCTGCAGCGTAGATCAACAGAGGGTGAGTCTTTGCGTCTGATGTTCGGCCTGACCACCAAGCCGAATATTGTACGAGACCTGAGAAAAAGTGCGAACGGTAAGTATTTGTGTCAACGCAAGCGGCCCCCAAGTCCGGACAATCAACCGATATGCATGTTGGCCAAGTGCAAGACTGCATCGTAGGAAACATCATGCAACAAGGGTCAGCCGTTGAGGCAAGTTGACGGGCCGATGACCTATGCGGAACACATCCCCGTCATTGCCTCCATGCGCCTCCAGCACCGCAGGAGCACAAGGCCCTGTGTACTGCATTGTGCTTGTTGGCTTCGAGCTGCGACATTCAGCCGAAACAAGGCACCGATGAGCGCTGTCCTGCGGCAAGACGAACGGCGGACTTGGGCCCGGCCGATCATCTAAATCTTGACGCTTGTAGGCGAAGCATCTTCATGACGAGTGACTTATTGGCAGAGTGAACAGCGCAGCTTCGTCGGGAAAAGTAGTCGAGGACATATTTCTGTTGAGAATTTTGTTGAAGCAGAGAAACGAGATGGTCTCAAGCCTACGCCTACGGGCGGACTCTCATCGGGAAGGTGCGCTCACACACGATTCCACAGTCCAAATCCACCGTCTGAGCTCACGTATTGGCACAGTCTGACGAGATCCACCCATCGGCCAGGCGTGCATTTTACCAGTCCCAGGTTTCCCCAGAGTTCGTTTCCGTCCCCCCGCGTGGCCGAGGTCCCGCATCACATGCTCGGCCTAACCGACACCGTTTTGTCCGTTTTGTCCGTTCGTCCACTCCGCCCCCGATAGCCGCCATTTAAGCACTGCCGAAGCTCTCCTTCTCCTCCTCCTCCTCCTCCCCGCCCACCATACATATCCCGTCCTCTCCACCCCCAGCTTTTTCCCACCCTCGCATTGCCGTCTTCTCACATCTCGGCCACCTTTGCCCGCGCATATCCCCGCTCCGGAATCTGCAGCTGCCAGAACCCGAACGTCTCCTCCTTCCCGTCCTCGTCCCGTGTCATATCCGGCGATCATGTCTCTCAAGAACGGTGCGTCGACGACTGTCCGGCTTGTCCAATCTGGACGGCATACATGGACCAGTCCACTTGCTGACGGCTCACCCTCGCAGACAAGTTCCCTTCCTCGGCCGCCTTCGACGCCATCAGCCAGGCCCTCTCCGCCAGCGACGCCGACCGCAAGGACGCCATCAAGCAGGCCAACGCCGTCTTCGCCTTCACCCTCAAGAACAAGGCCGGCGAGACCGAGAGCTGGCACATTGACCTCAAGGAGACGGGCAAGGTCGGCTCCGGCACCGGCTCCAAGCCCACCGGTAAGAGCGGATGCCCACCCCAATTTAACCCCCAGGGCTTGCATCCACTGACTTTCTATGCGCTCGCTTCTCAGTAACCCTGTCCCTGTCCGAGGAAGACTTCGGCAAGCTCGTCACCGGCAACGCCAACGCCCAGCGCCTCTTCATGTCCGGCAAGCTCAAGATCAAGGGCGACATCATGAAGGCCACCAAGCTCGACCCCATCATGAAGAAGGCGCAGACCAAGGCCAAGCTGTGAGCTGGTTCCCACGGCTATTTTCTTTGCCGGTTGAGTAGAGGCGCGAGGGAGAGTCGGCCCATAGTGGCTTTCGATTTATGTACTATACCGATGCAAGTGCATGTAGACTCATTTTGGATACGGGGGATTCACTGGCACAAGAGGCTGCAGTGGCTTCGGGCAGTGGCTTCAGCCTCCCAGGCTTGACTAATACCAACAAGTCTTACCTCTACTCGTGCTCTTTCACTCCGACGTACCGGGTGGCTTCGTTACAGCCGCGCGCTCAATCTTCGTAGGCGCTCCCTCGCACCATCGCGGACCTCACGTACAATTTCTCCTGCAGGCTGCGCCTCATGTACGAGTCCCACACCGGTTCCTCTGCGCGCGGGATGCCACGAAACGAGTCAGTCCACGTCTTGAAAACGGAGGCAAGGGGAAAAGGTCAGAAACCTACGCCCAAGTGCCGAGCATCCGCGTCACCTCATCAGCCGCGTAGTCCTCCTTCAGGCTTTTCAGACACTCCTCCGCGGAGCACCCGGCCAGGAACCTGCTGTGTATGGGACCGACAATGGCCCGGCCGTCGTATAGAGGTCCCCAGAGAGGCGACTGGTTCATCTGATCGTGGAACGGAGACCTGTGTGAATGCCGCCCAGGGGGGGCATTCAAGTTAGCCATCGACTCAAAACGCGATGACGCGCTGGTCTAGACGCACTTGAGTGTCGAGGAGCCTCCGTCTTTGGTCTGCAGGACGAGCTGCTTCCGATGATCGGGGTAGACGGATTCATGGGAGACGGTGAACTAAAAGTAGGAAGAGTCAGTACGTCAAACACCCATCGATCGGCGCTGAGGCTTTCCAACCCACCCTGGTGCCCATGACGACGCCATCCGCATCTATCCAGACTCAATGTCAGTGATTCGCAACCAAAGAGCAGAGAGTTCCACGACGTACCCAGAGCCACCATCGCCGCCACGCCCTTGTCATTGACGATGCCGCCCGCCGCCAGCAGTCCGACCGGCCGCCCGGCAAACTCGCCGTCGAGCATGGCCCTGACCTCGGGCACCAGGCTGACGACGCCCGCGCCGCGCCTGAACTGGTGCCCGGAGCGGTAACGCCGCCTCGGCGAACCGACATATCGACCCGTGGCCCGTGATGAAGCTGATGCCGATCCGTAGGGGGGTCCCGTCGTCGCCGTGTAGCCGTCTGCTCTCGGTCAGATCGGCCTCGAGCTTCTCGAGATGAGGCGAGTTCTTCTCTAGGTCGAAGATTGAGGCGATGAACCCTGAGCATTCGCTGTTAGAACTCAAGCGGTAATTCTATGTGCGCATGACCGGATTCTTGAGGCATGGCGCGATGATGAACGCAACGCCCATCCTAACCGCCCAGGGAGCCCCTTACCAATACCACCGGCCTTTGACACTTCACTTGCGAGCGCCGGAGAGGCCGCATTGAGCATGGGCGCATTGACAATGACTGGAGCATCGGTCCATGGAAACCACTCCTTGAGGCGAGATTCAGACATCTTGGGGATGATACGCGTGGGCGCTGTTCGAGATGGCAGGTAGATGGCAGGTATGTGACGGTTTGCACAATAGCGACTGATCACTATGGACTATTGTGGCAGCTAGCAAAATGAAAGATGGCGAGGGGAGCTGTGATATTTACAGCATCTTCCAAGTGCTTCTCCTCAGCGGGGTCTGCATTACCGCACCCTGCGGCCTTCGTCATCCACCCCTCGTCCCGGCGGCATCAAGATGTCTCTGGATGCGTCGAGAATCTCTTCCATGTATGCAGAGGACTTATTTTGCATCGTGCCTCTTGACGAATGCTGCGCCTTTGCCGTTCTGCCAAGGATGTTCCTGCAGGGTATCGTCATCCATCCCCCAAACGAGCTCACTCGTCTAAAAACGAGGCATGTTGTTGAGTATTTCATCAATCTCCGTCAGTATCTCCGGCGTCAGCGTGTCTACCGCTGTCACAGCTTTGCAGTTCTCATGCACCTGCTCAGGGCTACTGGCGCGGGTTGTTGCTGAGCTGACGTGAGGGTTGCTCAACACCCACGCGAGTGGTAGTGTGCTCATCTGAATGTCGAGCGAGTCCGCAGTGGGCTGCGGCCTCTGGACTCTGTCGATTGTGAGTCCTTGTTTGTTAAGCTCCAGAAGTCATCTTTCCAGTCGAGATTGTTTCGCTCAATGCGTATGTCTTCCTTGTAAACTTGTTCGACGATATACCTTGCTTGAGCGGAGAGAAGTCTGTTAGGCCAAGACCCGTCCCGCCGTAAAGAAAGATAGACTCCCTCTCCACAGTTCCCGGGTGAGCGGTTTGTAGGCCGTTTGCTCCATTACCGGACCAACCATGCCGGACCTGTCGGCATATCGTCAAGCCTGGGCGATCTCGTCGGCGTCCCATTCTGACATGTCCCAGTTCAGTGCCTTACCGGTGTCGGGGATGTGTTTGAAGGCACTAACAGTCTCTTGCATAGGAGTCTGACGGTCTGACCGATGAGCCTAAATAAGATTGACATATTTCAGGTTCAAGCGCTTGAGCGAGCTGTCGGACCTTTGTTGTTGTCAGGATTATCCCCAAAGTCACCTCCATGGGCGATCTAAGAGAATCTCAGCCAACATGAACGCCGTATCATGACAGCTCTTTACCTTTGTTGAGACGACCAAGTCGTCGCACTTCCATCCAAATTTTCGCATCGCCTCTCGCATGACGACTTCAAGCTTCCCTTTGGGATAAGGCCCCGGCGCAGTCGAAAAAGTTGTCACCGCAGTCAGACGCCGCCTTCATGCACGCTGACAACGCTTTTAAGCATGACAATCAGACACCTGTGACGATGAACTGATTCGTCGCTGGCTCGCGGAGCTTATCTTGTCCACATGGCCGCCGTAGGGAAGCCAATCCCCAAGACCAGTTGATGAGACCTGAAGTCCGGATCAATACGTCATTGAGAGGATATTCTGAGGCTTCTCCAGGGTGAATAGGGTGAATAGGGTGAATGATAAGGTCAGGACGAGGGCTGATGTGTTGACGTCTCTTTTTGAACCGGGTAAGAGCCTGGCTGGTCGCAACAAGGTTGAAGTGGAAACGTATATCCCCGGGTTGGGATTATTCTCTTGCCACCGGAATCCGGAATAATCCAAGGCTTCAAGATGCAGTGATCCAATGACGGATTCCTTTCGGCGCCGAGGTAGTTCCAAGTCTGCGGGGAGATGGCTAAATCTCCCTGACCCGAGAAGACGCCATTGTCCCTCGTCCAACAACCATCCCGGCACGTCTGATTAACACGACAGCTGTCAAGCAGCACCGATGGCGCTGTGGCGTTCAAGTTGGCGTCGTTGCCGAGGCCCCAGGGCTAGCAGGTTAACAACCGCGCGCTGATGAGGGGAGAGTTGGATGAAGAGTGCTCTTGGCTATCCGGAAGCTGGGTAAGAGGCGAATGTGAAGTGTAATTATTTTGCCTGGGCAGCATCATGCGTGTATTCTTCAATATTCGACGCCAGATGGTGCACACCCTGGTTCGTCCTGGGATATGTGGTGAACAGTCGTCTCGTGACAGGTTCGAGCCGCCCAACGACACCGTCAAACTCCAGGGTAGCCAGCGTTTGTGGCACGAGCAAAGGCTTCGGTGCAGCTGCACGCCCTGGTTACCGCAGAAACTTGAACCACGGCCGGCAAGCAGGACGACCAATACGGCTCGCTCGAGGCAAGCGTCCGTGATGCATACATACTTGTGCCACGGAGTGCGATGCGGGTCGGCGGGCAAGCGGTGAAGCAGGTCGATGGCGGGCACCCGGGGTCCTTGACGGTCCCTGGCCGGCAATCAACGGCCACAAACGGTTGACACTGGACAAAATGCAAGATGTCGAGGCCGATGCCACTTGGAATCATTAGATGATGCGCCTGGGACCGGTTGACTACTGAATATTCCGGGATTTTGGGTCGTTGTACAAAATACCTGGGAAGCTACAGTACGAATTACGGAGCTACGTCTGCGGAGGCCATTCAATGGCACTGTATCTTTTACATCTCCCAAGCGACGTTGAGCTTGGACTGCGGCATCACCAAACGCAACGCACGATGCGTGAATGAATAATGCATATATCCTGGGAAGAAGCTCAAACCGAGTGCCATTGTCCAAAGAGAAACTAGGGCCAAACGTGCAGACTGCATCCTCATCAAGCTGTAGGTCTCAGGCCGTACAGTACGAATTGACTCGGCTTGCTCGCGGGACTGCGGATCCATAGCTTGACTGTACAGTGCATAGATGGCCCACACCGTGCCGACCATGGCATAACGGTCGTCCTCGTTGCCCCGCTCTTCTTTCCGCGCCCTCATGGACTCGTACCGTTGACTGGGTTCAACGATGCTCTTGGCAGAGATACATTGATATTTAGTCTCACGCACCCGCGCATCAGAGCATCGGCTAGCGCTGCACCCATTCCTTGTCAGCATGTCTTTTTGCGGGAACTCATCCGCCCTGCGTCCAAGAAACCCAATGTTGAGCAACCACCGCTGCAGATTGTTGGCCATGGCTGCTTGCCCTGCGGTTGATGGGGGGATAGCAGCACCGACGCATTACGCGTGAGCACGAAAAAGGGTTCACCATGTCTCGCCCTCGGCCGGTCAAAGGTCCGCATTGTCTCGCCGTCGCTACCCCCGTGTCTGAAAAAGCTGTCCTTCGCAGAGGCTCATGGTAGTGAGCCAAGTAGCCAAGTTAGCCAAGGTATGCAGAAGCTGCTATTCTTCTCCCGTCAAGGGTCAGAACGCCAACCCTTTTCCTTTTTTAAACCCCCCCTTTCCTTTTCTTCCAACAGTCTCGCAGACGCCGGAATGCGCCATCTGCCGACGGGCCGTGCACACGGTTCGCCTAGAACCCACTCCGAACCACTGAAGGCGGCGATTCAGATGTGGCTCAGATCCAGAGTGACCGACCCGTACAGTAGGCGAGCATTTTTTGGGGGGACAGAGAGCCGGCCCGCTTCCCTCCATTCTGGCCAGTGAACGAAACCCTGGCCAACCACGCCATCCACAGTCGGCTCTCCACAATAGCGACCGGACGGGGGTTTTGCGAGTCGGTGTTGGCGATGCGGGCCAGCGCATTCGGGGGGTTCCCGTATGTGGTTGCTGGTGGCAGGGACAAAACGGAGTGCACAAGCAAGCGAGACAAATGCATGCGTCCGCAGGTCGTGTACAGTACGTGCTGCAGTCGACCCAAGGCCAATGCTGCAAAGACACGAGCATAGGGATAGCAAGCTCGGCACATTGAGGAATATCCCATACCTACCGAGGTTGCCTCGTCGTTGACGCCGGTCTGGCAGCAGGGAGCCAGAGCTCGCTTGAATCATCCCCCCCGGTCTTACCTCTCCACGTTATGCTGGTTATGTATTCGTAAATAGCACGCGACTTGCTAACCGTACTTTCTTTCTCGATACGCTAGCGCTGTCGGTCAAGCCCCAATGGATGTGTAGATCGTTGGATGAACGACCGAGTCGATGCAAAGTATCGAAAGAACAACTCGAGTTAGAGCCGTGTTAGAGTGGTCCCCCCCTCGAGTCCGCCTGTCTTCACCTCACTTGCAAGCCTGGCTGGTGCGTGTCATGCGACCGGCGGCACAATTGCAGTCCACGCAAGTAGCCCTGCGTATTGCAAAGAATTGCCTTGGTTTGCTGCCAACGGTGCTCGCCCTCTCGCCAGCTTCGACTGTGCAGTACCGAGGAACCTTGCTCGCCCCGCAACGGCCGCGCTACTGCAAAGTATTGGTACGCTCTTCTAGCATTGTGCAGCACTGCCGTCAAATGGAGCACCAAGGAGAGACACGACAAAAGGTCCACACCTGCGCGCAGTGCGTTCGGCCAGAGACGGTAGACGCTGCGGTCCAGAACCAGCCGCCAGGTCCCGGCTCGACCTCGTTCGCGAATCACACCCCTCCGCCGTGTGTGGCTGAGGAGGCCAACAGACCGGGCCGTTGAGTCGAGCCTTGGCGGCTTGTCTTTGCCCCCATCCGCCCAGCGCCGAAAGCCCGTTGGCTTCAACGGCCAGCTCGCCGCCTTTGAGACTGGGTTGAGTCCAGCTCGCTGCGGCCGACTGACGCTGGGACAAGCCAGCTCCTCGTCTGCGGGCGCGGCTCCAAATTCGGAGCAGGCCGCGTCTTGGAATCAGCGACGGCCTGCACGTGATGCTCAGCACTTACTGAAGGGGGGTTTCCCCGGCTGAGCACACCAGGGCACAGTTCTCTTGTCTCTCGGCCCAATAAGGCAGGCGGCCGAGTTAGTTGACAGATGAAGCCGGTCATGTGGCCGACGGCGCCGCGACTGTTTGCTGCGGGAACCAAGTGCCGCAAGAATCTCCCCCAGGGTGTGGCCCCGTGGTGCCGCTGCAACGACGGCCGCCGGCGGCACCGCTCTTGATGGTGCCTAGAGACGACCCCGAGAGTGCCCCGGCGTGCTTGCAGGCGCACATGGTCCATGGGCATCGCCAATGGCTCGCCCCCGAGCCTGGGGCGGGTGATTGTTATTTGGCATCCGTCCGCTCCACTAGGAATGACAGGGTGATTGGGGGGTGTGTGTGTGCTTGGCTTCCAATGGCCGCTCATCCTGCCCCCCCTCTTTTGGGGCCCTCCATCCCCGAAAAAAAGCGTGCAGCGCCCCTGCCGCCCTTCCAGCCTCCCCCCCCATCCCGGTCTTGGAAGACCCAAATCGCCCCCCTTCTCTGCCCTTTGCCGGTCGCCTAATACAGCAAAGGCAGCAAGCAGTGAGTGATAGCAGTCGGTACGTACCTGCGCGTCTCGTCCCGGCACCAGCTTGCAGACCGCGAGGTATTGCATACAGTACAGTACAGTACAGCAAAAAAGAGACAGCGACAGGCCTCTGGCGCCAGAAAATGTCTCCCTCGAGGTCCCGTCCTCGCGCTCTTGTACCTTGCCTGCCCTACGTGCCACATTTGGTACCCACTGCTCATCCACTTCCCACCCGTGCCCAAGTCGTCGTCCCATCCTACGAGGACGACCCGACAGGCCTAAAGTTATTCTCCCACCGCTGCATACCGCCCGCCCGTCATCAATCCATAGTCCCCCCGTTTTCTCTCTTCATCCTCTCTCCCCTCTCTTCGCATCCCCATCCACCCGTGGCGCGTATCTGAAATGCTTATTCACCCGCCCCGTCGCTGATCGTCCTTTCAATCCGTGAGTTTGCTTACCACGTATCGGCTCGCCTGCCCCTTTTCACTTTGGCCGGGGCCTCGCCGCTCCGCCGAGCACCTCGCTCGCTCGCTTCCATCAATTCTCGCCCTCGATCCCCGGACCGTCGACCAACCGAGCGACGAATCGTCGACCCGCGAGCCGTGCCGCGTCCTTCTCCCGCCTTGGCCCCGACTCTGCAGCCTCTAGGGTGCCTTCTGCACCCTCCTGAGTCAACGCGGCATCATGGCCTCCTCGTCGTCCAACGTCGTCGGCGTGCATTATCGGGTGGGAAAAAAGATTGGCGAGGGTTCTTTCGGTGTCATCTTTGAGGGAACAAATTTGTTGAACAACCAGCAAGTTGCCATTAAATTTGTACGTTTTGTGCCGATTGACAGTCTCCTCTCCTCTCTCCCTCAGCGCTGACGGGTGAAATCCAGGAACCGCGAAAGAGTGACGCTCCTCAATTGCGCGATGAATATCGGACATACAAGATTCTCGTTGGCTGCCGTAAGCCCCTTTCCTCACTCAAACGACAAACTCATAACGGTTCTTGCAAATGTCGGACCTTTTCTAACCTCATTCGCAGCCGGCATTCCCAACGTGTACTATTTCGGCCAGGAAGGCCTCCACAATATCCTCGTCATCGATCTCCTTGGTCCATCGCTCGAGGATCTCTTTGATCACTGCGGCCGACGATTCACGATCAAGACGGTCGTCATGGTTGCCAAACAGATGCTGTCCAGAGTTCAGACGATACACGAGAAGAACCTCATCTACCGCGACATCAAGCCCGACAACTTCCTGATAGGACGGCCCGGTACCAAGGCATCCAACGTCATCCACGTCGTCG
Organism: Hirsutella minnesotensis 3608; assembly: GCA_000956045.1. NCBI lineage: Eukaryota > Fungi > Ascomycota > Sordariomycetes > Hypocreales > Ophiocordycipitaceae > Hirsutella > Hirsutella minnesotensis. The sequence goes on from KQ030500.1 coordinate 793,523, forward strand.
ACTTCGGCATGGCCAAGCAGTATCGGGACCCCAAGACGAAACAGCACATACCATATCGGGAACGGAAATCCTTGTCCGGTACTGCCCGCTACATGAGCATCAACACTCACTTGGGACGAGAGCAATCCCGAAGGGACGACCTTGAGGCTCTTGGACATGTCTTCCTCTACTTTCTACGAGGAGGCCTCCCTTGGCAGGGTCTCAAGGCTGCTACTAACAAACAAAAGTACGAGAAGATTGGGGAGAAGAAGCAGACTACTGCCATCAAGGACCTTTGCGAGGGATTCCCCGAAGAGTTTTGCAAGTACCTCACCTACGTCCGCAACCTCGGCTTCGAGGACACGCCCGATTACGACTACCTTCGCGAGCTCTTCACGCAGGCCCTCAAGAATGCGGGAGACGTCGAAGATGGCGAGTACGACTGGATGAAGATCAGCAAGGATTCGGGAAAGGGTTGGGACTCGATGAAGAACCACAGTGCCGCCTACATGCACAACCCAAACGTTCGTCCGGGCCCCTCTCAGATGGAACTTCACAGCGGCCATCGTCAGGGCAATACCAATTCTCATCAACAAGCACAGAACCTTACTGTCGGCCGTTTAAACGCCGCGCAACCCCCCCCTCCCTCACCGATCAAGCAGATGGGCAAGCAGAGAGATCGGCCAAGCGCGCCCGGCGCCATCTCAGCCCAACGGGCGAGCGCAGTGGGGGGTCTCCGAGATATGGGCACCCCAACTGGCTCAACGCAAGCCCAGTTCCAGAACAGCACCCAGAACCTGCCACAGCAGCGAGTACCGCAGCAGAGCCCGATGGCCGCCACCGGCCAACCTAGTGCCCGGCCAGTGGAGCCTCAGCCAAGCGGATTCCAGAAGTTCATGAAGACCATCTGCTGTGGTTAGGTGCCCCCCATCGGCTTTCGGGATTGTTTCTGTATATATTGCTGCGGCGGAGTTCCGCGAGAACTTCGTGTCGATGGCAGACTCCTCCGCACCCGCAGTCGCTCAGATGACGGCTTTTCGCCCAAGGGCCAGAGAGGCCTGGAGCGCTAATTAGTTAATGTGCCTACTGCATTCGCACTCAGGCGTATATATGCCGGTATACGCGCTCTAAATAGATTCTTGACCCTCTTCAACCCTTCACCCCCTCCCCCCTTTCTCAAATTCATCTCTCAGCAAACGGATTCACCTTTGGTACGAGCCCCAGCTTTCTTGCGAACGACCGGCATCCCTCATCACAAAACCGATTTGTTCACCTTTTTCTCGGGCGCGACGCAGCACGGCGCATCGTGGGCACGGAGGGCGGCATTGAGCTTTTTTAGGGTGTATTTCAGTTCTTTTGCCATTACATCTTCTATAATAAGTCTTTGTTTGTCGCGTCATGACCGGCTGAGGTGGCACGGAAGGCTATGGGGCCGTCGAAAAGCGAACGCAGGATGAAGGGGGCTGATTCAGCTGCCGACAATCGTCTAATCGCTTTGTATGCAGCATAGCGAGGTTCGTTCAGCCTTTCAATCGACCTTTAGTATTCAAAATGACGGGCATGGATTCTACATGGATCGTTGCCCTCTTTACTCAGTGGATTAGATTAAAGTGATGGAGTTGGTCAATCCTAAGGGACCATGCACAGCGCATTGTCGTTTAGCCACCAGGAGTCGGGATTCAGGGAAGGCGAAGCTATTACTGATGACTAGTTCGAAAAGGTTGCTCAGAAGAAGCGAGACAGACGGGGACCGTGATGCGCTATGCTCGCCTTGCAAGACGCGATATCTAGAAAAACAGCTTTACGCTTGAGGCTTCGAGCCACAATCCACGAGACTTGGGTTCACGATTGCCCCTGTGCCTTGGGCTTTGAGCGTCCAAACTGTGACGCTTCATTTTGAATCGCATTGATGTACTCCGTACATTGGTAGTCTCTCATAGGTCAATCCGAGGAACCAAAACGGTCCGCAAAACGCTCTCTCCCGGCCGATCTGTCATCCCAAGCCACGTTTTCCCTACATGTCCGACGTGCAATACCATACATGAATACAAGTGCCAAAACGACGGTTACTCTAGGTGAGTTTCTGCTTGATGAAGAAGGACCGCAGGTGCGAGAGCTGCCAGGCACATGTGAGGCCGATGACGACGAGCTGGATGAGGATCCATCTGATGACGCGGCCGTTTGTGGACTCTGACTGGTCTCGGAATTCGGCCTCGCGTTCCTGTAGCCGCGTGTTAGAGTCGGGCGTCGAAACGATGGATGGGGTCAAGGGCGGGAGGGAGCTTACGCGCTGGAACACCTGCTCCCTGCGAATGTCGTTCAAGCGAGCGTTGAGGTCCTTGATGCGAGTCGCAATGTCTTGCAGCTTGTCCTTGTCGCTGCTCGGAATCTGGCTGGTGCCGCCGATGACGACGTCGAGCTTCATCTTGATGCCGCCGTTGGGGTTCGTCACCGAGAGCCAGCTGGCGCGGCCCGAGTTGGACGAGGGTGTGAAGCAGATCTTGTGGTCGCCGGCTTCTTGGGCGGTGAAGGTGAAGCGGCCGGAAGAGGAGCCGCGCTGGGAAACGACGCGGTGGCTGTTGTCGAAGATCTCCTGTGCACTCCAGAGTCAGCTTCCGACATGCCCAAGCCCGTCCAAGTATAAGACGGCGTGGCGACTGTGGAGACGGTACATCGACAGAAATGTAAATGCTGATGCCATTGTGTTGCTTCCATGCGTTGACGTGGTCGTCAAACTCTTCGGCAGTGTAGTTTCCGACGACCAGAGTGTCCTTGGGCAGATCTTCGTGGAAACATTTCGGTGCCGCGCCGTCGACGTAGAAGTGGATGGCGCGTGCGACGGAGACGATGGAGAGGAGTGCAAAGAAGGCCCTCATTTCGGCGCTTCGGGGAGCCAGAGAGCTCCTGGGTCGTCTGTATCGGTTCGGGGGATGCGTACTCGCAGAATGGCCTCCTGGGCTTCGAATCGGAAACCTGCTGGTGGATTGAACGGGCGGTTTGGGCGGCGAGCTTCGGCGCATCGAAGCTGCCACGTTCGGCAAAAGCGCCAGGTCAGGGGTGGCGGCAAGGTCACGTGCGCGCCCTTTGGAACTTTGGCGCTTGCGACTCGAACAACCTCGAACCTTGAATGGCCATCCAAAAGCTGCTTTCCCGCCAAAAAAACGTCAATCTTTCTAATTCGGCGACTATATCGACCATCGAGGCATCGCTAGTAACGCGCGCGAGCTACTGGCGATGAAGCTGGCCGTCTAGAGCCCTCACTCCCCAATCCGACAATGACCTCGTCCGACGTGCGCGATGTCCTCAACCTGCCGGATGGCGCTGCCGGGCCTAGGCCATCGAAAAAGCAGAAACTGTCTGCTCCGAGACCGAATCTGAAAGGCTTGGCGCGAGAAGTCCACAACCTCGGTGGCGACAACCCCATCGCGATTGTCCCCCAAGATTCCAGCTACGCGACGCGACGTCTGGCGAATCGCAAGCCGGCAGCGAAATGGGAGATGCGACCTTTTCGAAATTCTGGGCGGGAGGATAAGAGCCTGGTCCTGCGACACTGGCGGCGGGTAGAGACAAAGGAGGCCGGTCCGGGAACAGCGTCGGAAACGTCGGAACCAGGGGCGCCCGTCGACGAGGTCGAGGACTCGGCGTTTGCCAAGTTCAACGTTCAGGTTTCCGTGCCTCAGTACAGCGACGAACAGTACCGGCAACACCTACGGAGCGATGACTGGTCCAAAGAGGAGACGGACTATCTGGTGGACTTGGTCAAGACCTTTGACATTCGATGGCCCCTGGTCTGGGACCGATACGAATGGAGCCCGCCCGCCACCAACGGCGAGGCGAATGCCGATGGAGACGAAAGTAAGGCAGTCGTGCCCACGACACAGTCGCGCTCGATGGAAGACCTCAAGGCTCGATACTACGAGGTGGCCTCGAAGATGATGGCGGCGCAGAAACCAGTCCAGTTCATGTCGCAGGCCGAGTTCGCGTTGCACGAAACCATGGCGCACTTCAATCCGCAACAAGAAAAGGCGCGCAAGGACTTTGCCCTCAACTCGCTGTCACGGTCGCGGGAAGAGGCGCGGGAAGAAGAGTCGCTGCTCCTCGAGATCAAGCGGATCCTCGCTAGAAGCGAGCGGTTCAACGAAGAGCGGAGGGAGCTCTACAACCGCCTCGACTACCCTCGTGCCGAAACGGACATTAGCTCCTTCAAATCATCAGCCGGCCTGCAGACGCTGCTGCAGAACCTCATGACGGCGGATAAGTCAAAGAAGCGAAAGTCAATCATGGGGACCGATGGCGTCAGTCCAGGTACTGCCGCCGGAACGCAACCCGCAGCGCCAGAGTCCGCAAAGCGCGACAGCACTGCGGGACCCTCGTCCGGCGGCCATCGCGAGTCTGTAGGTGCTGCCGCCGCGACGCCAACAGGGTCGAGCAAGAAATCTCAGCAACAGCCGCCGCAACAGCAACAGGCACCGCCGCAGCCGCAACAACCGCAAGAACGACGGAAACTCAACGCGCAAGAGGAGGCTATTTACGGAGTCGCGCATTTCGACCGACTCGGTTCTGGTCCCACGTTCCGCACGGAAAAGATTAACAAGCTCTTCTCGCACAAGTCCAATCAGCAGCAGATACGAATCAACAATACACTTAACGAGCTGGATGTTCCTAGCAAGCTGGCCATGGCGACGGCGGCCACGACGGCACAGTACGAGCAGCTGCTCGCCGCCGTGAATGCGCTACTCGACGCTCGCAAGCTATCAGACAAGCTCGACGCCGAAATCAAGCTCGAGAACGCCAAGAAGGCAGAGCGTGAAAAGGCACTGGCACCTCCTCAGCTCGACTCGGATAGGACCACGGTCGTTGGCGATGCCAAGAGCGACGCCATCAAGAGCGACGTCAGCTGCAGTGAAGCCGTTGCTACGAGTCAGGCAGCCGGCGACGCCCCGGCGTCCAATGGTGCCGCTCCAGCACCAGAAAACCCGGTCCAGCGGGATGGCCAAGAGACCAAGGCCGCCTCGGCCGACGAAGTGAAGGAGACGGAGGGCCGGGGCGAAGCAAAAGATCAGGCGGAGAGCAAGACCGAGGCCAAGGAGGAAGAGCCCGGCGAACCTGCAGAGGAGGATAAGAACGCGCGTCCGGGCAGCAGCCACAAGCGCAGCGCGAGCGTATTGAGTGCAGTGAGCGACAAGAGCAACAAGCGACAAAAGAGGTAGTGTTGCACAGATCGAATTACAAACAACATTGGTCCTTTCGGCCGTGTATATCGACGTACTGATTCGAGATGGGATACTGGCACGATGAAATTGAAGCACCCTGGTGACAACGGCAAGACGATGGGCGCTACGCCGCCTGACTTAAGAATATTCTTTCCTGCCAAATGTCTATCTGTGAATCATCCAGATGGACCATTGGCCCTTCCTTGAAAATGTTCTCTACTGCCCAAATAGACTTGAATTCAAACAGCCACAGCTGCTAAACGTCTATCTGTGAGTCATTCAGACGGCCTGTGCCTTCCTTTAAAGCCTTCCTTCCTTGCATCGACGCGAGACCTGAACCTTTTCATGTTTGCTCTTCTTTTCCTCACCAACCCATCAATTCTATCCCCGAGTCTCCCTTGCAGCTTAGCTGGTGGTAATTTGTCGTACGAAGCAAGATCATGGCGTCCCCAAAGAAGACAGAGAAGCGTAAAACAATTTCGGACGTGATGCCAAACCTAAGTGCCGACGCTGCTTCTCCGAGCAAGTCTATCCTACCAGCCCCGAAAAGCGATCAAGAATGAGGCTATGGTCGCACATTAGTAAAACTCCGCAAATTATACAAATACCGATTTATTAAACCGTCAAACCGTCAAACCGTTAAACCATCAGACCGTTAAACTATCGGACCGAAAAGCAAGCTTATTATAAAGGTAGCTATTATAAGCAATTCTAAAAGCAGCTATTGTCACGACCCTGCGCGCCAGCGTAGAACCGCCAGCGTAGAACCGCCAGCGCAGAGCCTCACCAGTGACACGTGCACAAGTAGCATCACGTGCCCACGTGCGACCTCGTGCATAATAAGGGCCAGCTCGATCGTGTAGTCTAGTCTTTCTTTGCTCCTTAGCTTTGAGTCTTCGTTCATAGTGCCAATACATCTTTATAGCCGTCAAGGCTCGTATGTGCCTGGCCGTAACACTACTCAAAGCTCAGGAGATCGCTTGCCAGCGATCAATAAATAGGCACCCCCAACTTTCACGTCACACGCGCCTGACGAAAATCCAGCGCACCAAGACCCAAGACCAAGACCAAGACCCAAGACCAAGACCCAAGACCCAAGACCAAGACCTAAGAAAACCCTAGAACCAAGACCCGTGATCACGCAGGAGCGCGATCGTTCGACCTCAGACCCTGGCTACGAATGCCTAAGAAGACTGACCAAGACCCACCTCGCCGTTCAGCTCGCCTAGCTTTGTCTATAGCCGGGCCCTCGACTATGGCGACCCAAGACCAGACCTCAGAGCTTGTAGAAGCTCTGCGAAGACAAAATGAGATTCTCTTAGCCAGGCTAGAGCGCCTGGAGAACTCGACTCGGACCCCGAGTCAAGACCCTGATCGTGAGGAAAGAGAGCCCTCTACCGCTTTCTCTGGACCTGATGGTCCGACGTTCCGACCAACCGGCAAGGCCGCCTGGCCGGAGTTTGCCCCGTTCACGGGGCCAGGAAAGAGAAACGCCGCATATAAGGATTCGATCAAGTCCCGTATACGGCTCCAGCTTACGTTCGATGGGAAGAAGAACGAGTTCCATCCCTTCCTCGTAAAGCTGCGCAGTAAGTTCCGCGAGGACTGCGACACCTTCCGAACAGAGATGAGCCGGATGGACTTTCTGTACGGACTTCTAGAAGGGAGAGCCCTCCGTTGCCTCGAGGCTCGATTTACGTCTGAGACCCGACCCTTCTCCGGCGTGGCCGAGATGATCCAGACTCTCGAGTCTGTGTTCGGGAACCCGAACGAAGCGATCGAGGCCCACGCTAAGCTGCAACGCCTGTTTTTCACGATCGGTGGTAAGTGGGATATCACGGATTTTATCGCCGAGTTCGACTCCCTCTCGTCAAAGGCCTCCTGGCCTCAGGATCAGCTCAAGCACGCACTCTGGTGCAAGCTCGGGGGAGGACTCGACGGATCCCTCCTGACCAAGACCCGTGACCCGACCGTGACCTATGAGACCTTTTGCGAGTCTGTGAAGGACTCGGTCCATAGTAAGAAAAGTGAGTGGCGGCCGAAGGAAGCTCGGCAGCCTGATCAGACCCGCCGGGCAGCCCCGGCAGCCAAGACCCCGACCAGGAATTCGAATAAGACGGGCCCTCCCCCGGTTACCTCGCAGAACGCCGGCCGAGCCCTGACCGAAGAAGAGAAGAGAGTCCACTGGGACAACGACACCTGTTTCACCTGTGGCAAGGCTGGGCACGTCTCTCGCGACTGTCCCGACCGCGCCAAGGGCGTTTCTCGGCTGGCTATGACAGCTGAGGAGTCTGATCAGGAGTCGGGAAAAGAGTAGGACCATCGAAAGTCTCCCCGATGGTCTCGAATGTGTCGCAGATAGTAGCAGATAGACCGGAAACCTCATTCACCGTAAAAAGCAAGATTTGCGTGAATGGAACCAGTCTACCAGCGAACGCAGTTTGCGACACTGGAGCCGACACTCACCTCCTGATCAGCCCAATCTTCGCCAAGCAAGCCGCCCAACGCTTAGGGGCGAAGCTCGTCACCCTCGCCAAGCCGATACAGCTACAAGACTACCGCCGGAGACTCGCCGGCTCGATCAAGCAGCAGTTACACGCATCATTCGAGGTAGATGGTCGACGCCTCCCCGATCAAGTCTTTAACGTCGCCGAGATAGGTGGCGACATCTTTATCGGCCTCTTCTGGATGCGACGGCAACGACTCTTGCTCGACTGCGCTAGTGCTTCGATCGTGTGGCCCGACGACCTCCCTGCCCTGGCGAAGTTCTCCCCGACCATCCAGCTCTCTAGACAAGACCCTTCCTGCAAGATCGACCCGAAAGACCAAGCAGATGCCGACCGTCGTGACCGCCTGATCAGACAAGATGAGAGACGGTACCGCATCCTCCAGAGGAACTGGAGGCAGCCCGAGAAAGATCAGACCCCGGTGCAAGTCTCTGCGAAGCCCGCCCCCCTGAAGACCCTAGAAGAAGACGACCAGACCGTGATCAGGTCTTTGATCACGCAGGTTAAGACCAATTCCCGCTGGAAAGAATGGCAGGATCTCGAACCGACGATGCCTCGAGATCCTGTCGAACTTAGGCACACGTACGCCGAAAGTTCAACTCCTGAGGTTCAATGTCGACCGACATGGCGGATACCGGATGCGATGCTGGTAGCGATGGAGTATATGTGACGACAGAGGACGCTCGGCTGCGAGGTTGCGACTCGGGAAGGGCAGGATGACGCTGGTGAGCAGGCGTCGGCGGGCCCAAGGTCAGTGGAGAGGCCCGCAGGGCAAAGACGGGGGGGAAGGAAAGATAGGGAGGCAGTAGGGGAGCAGAGGAGTAGCGCTGTAGGCAGAAGATGGGCAGGGAGACTGGGCGCCTGTGCAGTCTGCGCGTGGGGTTGGCCCGAGGGGAAGCGATCAGGGTACGGAGTAGGGGGATTTGTAAGTGTGGCGAGGCGTTGCAGAAGAGACGAAGAAGAATGAGGCAGACGAGGGCAACGTGTGCGACGTCGTGCTTCGAATCCGCACGTCGGACGGCGCAGGCTATGGGACGCTAACTGGCCAATTACCACGGGAGGGGTGGCCTGTGCCAGCTCAAAGGCGCAAGGACCTGAGCTCGGACAGGTACAAGCGTGTGCGTGTGCGCGCCGCAGAGCTTCGGGTACCGTGCCTTTTGTCTTTGGCTTTGGCTGCGGTTGGTGCCAGGCAGGAGCGTCTACGGGGCACCTCCCTTTAAGCCAGCGCATCGCTTGACGACATCGCGACAACCTGCAGCTATCGAGTTGCTTCGACACGACGCTTGCAGGCAGGGTAACTTGGGGCGTCCAATGCGCACGGCATTGACGTGCTCCAGACGGCATCCCGGAAGGATGGCCTGTGAAAGTTCGTCGAGGACATGGATCTGGCATGCGAGTGCTGCTCACCTGGCCGGGCATCTCGACTCGAGCTCCAAACAATCCAGCTTGACAACTGGCCATGGTCCAGCCCTTAATCCCGATGGTCGTCCATTTCCCTTGTGTTCCAACCTTGACCTGCTTCGAATGACAGTATGCCGACCTTAGGCCCATCTACCCATCTGGCCTCCATCCCCCCAGGTCAAACCGTGATAGACCCAGCTGTGTCCACTCTCACGAGGCAGCTGTGAAATGACGTCGCCCATTGCATCCAACTGCCCATGACAGCGGCACTCTACGATCCACCCTGCTCCGACAACATAAGCCCGTAACCACAAAGAACTCAACTCCGGAAACACTCGCCCGTCCCGAAACAGAGACGCAGCAGCTCGGTACAGCCCTAAACCTACACCTGGCCTGCAGTTTGCTCTGCTGCCCCACCTTTGCGTCCCTCCGTTCCAACATCGGCCACCACTCGTCCCACCGACAATCGTCGCCCGTCACCGCGCCCCAGCAAACCGCCGTCGCCATGCCGTCCGATCTGGAGCAGCTGCTCGACATGGGCTTCGAAAAAGCCCGTGCCGAGATTGCCGTCAAGAAGACGGGAGGCCGTTCGTCGCCCCCCCGCTCTCCAACCCTGCACAGCCATCTCGTCGGAGCTCTCGCTAACCCACGTCGCAGTTCAGGGCGCCCTGCAATGGCTCGAAGACAACCAGGACAAGTCCCTAGAAGAGATTGAGGCCGCCGCCGCAGCCAAAGGAGACGACGCCAACGACGAAGATGAAGACGAGACGAGAGCCCAGATTGCAGAGCTCGAGACCGGCCAGGCCCGCTCCCTCGTCTGCAACGAATGCGGCAAACGGTTTCGCAACAAGGACCTGGCGAGCTACCACGCCACCAAGACGTGCGTCTTTCCCAAGCCCGCTCACTCCCTCGTCATTGTCCTGCTAACGCTCCTCACACAGGGAACACGCCGACTTTTCAGAATCTACAGAGGAAATCGCCCCCCTGACCGAGGACGAGAAAAAGGCAAGGCTCGAGGAGCTCCGGGAGAGACTCAAGGCCAAGAAGGCAGCCCAGTCCGTCGAGGACAAGGAGGAACATAAGCGCAACGAGGTAAACACCTCCCTTCGCACCCCCGACCTGCTCCGGCTAACCCCAGCGCAGAGGATCCGACAAAAAGCAACCAAGGAGACCCAGGATGCCAAGGAGGAGCTCCAGCGCAAAGAGCAGATCAAGGAGGCGGCCCGGAAGCGGGCTGAGAAGATGGAGGACATGGAGGCCAAGAAGCGCATCAAGGCCAAGATCGAGGAGGACAAGGCCGAGCGTCGCCGCAAGGCCGAAGAGGCAAAGGCCGCACGCGAGGGACGCGCTCCCGAGGCAAAAGGCGACGTGACGCCCGGCGGCACATGCTTGGATAAAAATAGCAACCGCGGTCCCCAAGGCCTCTCCCGGCCTGCCGGACGGACAAGCGGACTCGATGAATGGATTGGACATCAGCTGCCCCGCCCCTGGCACGATACCACTGGTAATAACTGCATGCTTTCCCCCCCGGGGGCTGGCTGGCTGGCTCGGCCGGCGGCTGCAGAGCTTGCTCGCGAGTTCTGCCTTCGCCCGATGCAACACACCGCCGATCCATGGTCGCCTCCCCATCCGCACCTTCAAGGTTGGGCTTCTAGACGCCTTCTCTTTTTCCCAAGCATGCGCATGCACCCTCGTCTCCTTGACGCTTCGAACCGCGGGAAACGGAGTAGGGGGCGTGGAGTCCCAAACCCCCCCGAGGCCGGGTATCTTGCTCTGATGTGCATCATTCCCCCTTGCGACTCTTGCCCCCAATCCTCTTCTTTGGTTCTCGCAGTCGCGTCGCGGCACGTTCAAGGACAAAGGTGGCGTACTCGCCATGCCCATGCATGTCTGAACTGGCTCGCGTCTTGATGCCCATAGACTCACTCCTCTCCTCCCCCCGTTCACCAATAGGCACGATGGTGCCAGCGTAGCGACACAGGATTGCATTGAGAATCAGGCGACACATCCGGCCGTTGCCGCCCTGGAATGGATGGGCTTGGACAAACTCCATTGAGTGCTTGCTGGCGATTGAAAATGGGTCGATTGGCTGTCCTTTTTCCGAAGAGTTATGGGAGACCCCCGTTGGGATATGGTATTGCCAAATTCCTGCCTCATACGGTGGCACATTAGGAATACTGCGCAAACCATGCAAATGCGGATTTATCAAACCGTCAAACTATCAGACCGTCAGACCGAAAAGCAGGCTTTTTGCAAAGGCAGCTATTACAAGCAGTTATTATAGGCACTTATAGAAGCAGCTATTACAAGCACTTATAAAGGCAGCTATTATAAGTACTTATAAAGGTAGTAAGCTTATAATAGTAAAGGCTTATAATAGTAAGAAAACCGCGTACTTAAGTTATAACTTATAGCTTTACTTATATACTTATAGCCTCGCGTACTTTATATTTATATTAAGCTTACTACCTTTATAAGTATTTATAATTATAAGCTTACTACCTTTATAAGTACTTATAATAGCTGCCTTTATAAGTGCTTGTAATAGCTGCTTCTATAAGTGCCTATAATAACTGCTTGTAATAGCTGCCTTTGCAAAAAGCCTGCTTTTCGGTCTGACGGTCTGATAGTTTGACGGTTTGATAAATCCGCATTTGCATGGTTTGCGCAGTATTCCTAATGTGCCACCGTATGAGGCAGGAATTTGGCAATACCATATCCCAACGGGGGTCTCCCATAACTCTTCGGAAAAAGGACAGCCAATCGACCCATTTTCAATCGCCAGCAAGCACTCAATGGAGTTTGTCCAAGCCCATCCATTCCAGGGCGGCAACGGCCGGATGTGTCGCCTGATTCTCAATGCAATCCTGTGTCGCTACGCTGGCACCATCGTGCCTATTGGTGAACGGGGGGAGGAGAGGAGTGAGTCTATGGGCATCAAGACGCGAGCCAGTTCAGACATGCATGGGCATGGCGAGTACGCCACCTTTGTCCTTGAACGTGCCGCGACGCGACTGCGAGAACCAAAGAAGAGGATTGGGGGCAAGAGTCGCAAGGGGGAATGATGCACATCAGAGCAAGATACCCGGCCTCGGGGGGGTTTGGGACTCCACGCCCCCTACTCCGTTTCCCGCGGTTCGAAGCGTCAAGGAGACGAGGGTGCATGCGCATGCTTGGGAAAAAGAGAAGGCGTCTAGAAGCCCAACCTTGAAGGTGCGGATGGGGAGGCGACCATGGATCGGCGGTGTGTTGCATCGGGCGAAGGCAGAACTCGCGAGCAAGCTCTGCAGCCGCCGGCCGAGCCAGCCAGCCAGCCCCCGGGGGGGAAAGCATGCAGTTATTACCAGTGGTATCGTGCCAGGGGCGGGGCAGCTGATGTCCAATCCATTCATCGAGTCCGCTTGTCCGTCCGGCAGGCCGGGAGAGGCCTTGGGGACCGCGGTTGCTATTTTTATCCAAGCATGTGCCGCCGGGCGTCACGTCGCCTTTTGTCGTGGCCCGTCTCTGGGGCAAAGAAAGAGGCCCTCGGCGGGCTACTGTACTGCAATGCGCAGGGGGGGTAAAGAGACAAAGAGTCGTCAGTCGGCAAGGAGAGGAGATGACGAGGAGACGGGTGGCCAGAGGGGGCCCTTCGTGCATGGCGTTGCATCAATGTAGGTAGCGTGCTTTCCGCGGTGCTCCTATAATTAGCCACGGGCGTCTGCTGCCACGATGGGCCCCGATGCGAGATGGACGGGGACATCAGGTCTGTTTGCGCGTATGCGTCGATCATGGATGTGAGTTGTGACGATGCCTTTTACTCTGCATCCGAGAGACTCGTGGCCATGTAGGTCATGAAGGTTGTTGGTCTTGACTCTTGAGCTTGTTCGTAATTTCGAATCCTTGGCTTCAGACGTGACTGTTGTCGGTGCACTGGAGCTGGCAGCGGGTGGCGGGAGCTAAAGGGAAATCGGGCGCCAAGCGACGGACTGGGAGGTGGCGAGAGGGCGCGGCCCTGCTTTCCGCGCGGCTAAGTTACAAGCTTCGCCGGCCGGGAAGGGGAGGGGCCGGCCACCCGTCTCCACTGCCGGTACCGGGCGGCCGCCTGCAGAGGGGCCCCGAGATGCTGTACTGCACAGTATTCGTACTAAGGCAGTACCTGGCATTAGCAGGTGACCACAGACTCACACTTCGTCACGCGGTAATCGGCGTCTACCTCTCCTCGACAAACGCCGGGCCAACCACACGGCCACGTCGGCTTCCCCGCGAACCCCGGACCAGCGCGCCCGACCACCACCACTAAAGTTACTGACTGCGTCCCGCATCTAATAATAGAGTGCAGCCTCTGCTCTCCTGCTTCCGTGATGCGCCTTCGCCTTGCAGTCTCCCCTTCCTACAATAACCCCCCTCGTCTTGCCGTTGCCCCGTTGTTATGGCAAACGTCCATCTCGACTGCTTGACACGTTTACTGGCCTTGTTGCATTGCATCTGGGACGTGCCTGTGCAGTGAATGGCGTCCTCAGCGGCGGAGGAACCACATTCGCCGCCACTTCTTAGAGCTTCCACCTGGCCATCATGACATAGGCCTCAGAGGCGACCCGTGCCCTCTACATACACGCCGGCGACGAAAGACTTCCCGTTCGCGCTGACGACCTGACGAGCCCGAGCATGCACGTGCGCATTCATCCATGCCTCCAACTCCTGCGTTGCCTAGTTGCCTCCGGATTCACGTCGGCGTCATGGTGGAGTCGGTCCCCGGCCTCGTCCTGAGCCCCTGTTAAGCTCTACCTTGATTCATCATCATTGCTTGCTCTCGCCGGGACCCATCTGGTGCCCGGCCTCACGTATTGACTCGAGTACCGCGGTCTCTAGCGCTCGGCTGGTGATTACTTCAAGTGCAAATGGGCTGGACGCTAGCCAATTTCGCGACCACGCGGCATGACCAGCATGTGCTTAGTTTGCCAAGATGTTCGTATGCCACATTTTGTGCCTGCTCGAGACAAAGGGTGTATTGAATCGGCCGTTGTCAGCCACAACTGAGCTTCGACCTCATTGAAACGACTGATTTGGGTGATCCGGGTTTCGAAGCAATCGCCTAAGCAGCTGGCTGTCGTCGATGAGCTCGCCGGGCCGTGCTCTTCATCAACATCCTTGACGGTGTGCTTTGCAAGTCCTCTGTCCGGACGCTGGCTTGGGGGTAATTGAGAGGTCTTGAAAGGCTAAATTGGAGAGTACAAACCCGGAAAAGAGGACGACAAGGATAAATCTTGGGCTACACCACCTTCAGTTTTAGTCTTGGCCAGGGATGAGGTGGGCGCCTGCATACAGCGCGTGTCAGCGGACCAACATTAAGGTGCCGTGAATCTGCTGTGGAACCTTGGGCTTTGAGACTGGAAACTCAGGAATCACATCCCTGGGAGAGTTGAACTTGAAGACGCATGCGCTTCAACATGAGGCTCGTAGGATGCTCGTTCAGTCATGACGTTTGGGATGCGTGCGAGTGATGAACGCATATGCATGTCCAAGACACGTCGGCGCGAGTTGCAGCGATGCAAGAGGCATGCATACATTGCGCAGGCCTAGGAACGCTGGAACGTTGGCACCTCTCTGTGACGTTCTATTGTAGGCCACAGCCTTCCATCATAATGGTAATAAATGGGGTGACACTGACGTCCCCAAAGGGCGGCCCATAGCCGGTAAGATCCGGGCCACGACGGAGAAAGATCAAGTTGTCCCTCTGGGAGATTGCTTAAACCCAATGGCAGAGTAAGACAGCCGCCTGCCATATGTTGCTTCGACAGGGAGGGATCCTTGCACGTCTTGTTAACCAACATACACATGCCGCATTTCGGCGCCGTCGTCCACAAGTAAGCCGGGTTTGGTGGACAACGCACATGGCGTACGTACGTGCGAGAATCACCAACTTGTCGAGCGACGACTGTCTAAGCGACGAATCGGAAGAATGGTGACCTGCATGGAGTACGCTCTCGGGTCGCTTATGTAGGACATTCCACCTGGCTGGTCTTCTAATATTAGACTTCTGAAGCGCGTTACGTACGTGCTCAGTGGTACAGCGTCACGCGTTGTCGTTGAGGAGCCAAGGCAGGCCGTGATGCTGTGCTGGCGGCTGACCAACATCCAGGACCTGGGCAAAGGTGTTGGGCCCAGGAAAGACCGTGGAGCATTTTATCTCGTCTCTGCACCAGAGTGCTGCCTGGCCAGAGCTCATCGTATAGTCGACATTTTCTTGAGCGGTTGTTCTCTGCTGTCTGAGAAATCGGAACACAACCGTAACATTGTACTTGGCATGTCAATGCAGTCCTCGATTGCGACCGATCAACGGTGCACTCATGGAAGCCTCGAGTTGAACACCTCGGCATTGTTGCAGTTGACGACGGGGAGGATGTTCTCGATACAGTTGCAGCTCACTTGCATGCCATATATTGCCTTGGGCTCATGTTGATGAATGATGCATTCTTTTTCCAAGTGTCTGGATGAAGACCCTGGAGAGGTCTCATTTCCATCCGAGTTGCGCAGTGCATTCAAAAGCGAAACTCTTGGGTGGTTCCAAAGGTACGGCCCGCTGACCAAATGCTGCCGACTGCTCGTATAGGCTCACTTATCGCGAGTTGAGGCCGGTTGGACTAGGATCTCTCACTGCGGCCGCCGTTTCATTGGCCGCGGGACGCTTCCCCTCGACACGTCGTGCAACCCCAAGCAGCGAACCAGAGCAGACAGCCATCTCGGTCCAATTGCGGCGCCGGACCTCTTGATTGTCTAGTTGTTAGCCAGGCCCTGGCGCGACTGGCCCTGGCGTTCCGTGCGGGAGCCAATAGATGCGGGAGATGCGTCATGAGCAATAGGTGGACTGAGACAAGAGTACGCAGGCGGCAGTTGAGACGTATCGGAAGTCTCGCGCGTGGCCGTCACAATTTGCAAGTCTGCAGCAAGACCAAGACTTGCAGCAAGCAACGGTCCTCGGGTGCGAGCTTTTCGTCCGCGCCAGCGTTCAGTACGCTCCAGGTTACCGTCTCTTGGGATTGAATATAGTGGCCTAGGCCACCTCTGTCAGCCCCGTCAGCTGCAGTGCGAAGAAAGACCTCCTCAGCAAGCTCGCGGGGTTCTTTGGAAGCTCCGTTGAGGAAGGACCGCTGAAGAGTGGCTCGATGCCCGCGGTTCCTGAGGTTCGCGTGATGGTGGCTGAGATTGCGGTGCCGGGACAGGTATCCGGTGATCTCATGCTATAGGATGAGGAGCCAGAGAGTAGCTGATTGCGCTTCCCCCCCCCTAATTGTCGCCTCTGGACTCGAACAAGAGGACAGGACTGGTATTGTCGGGGAAGAGCCAAAAGCACAGTTGTCAAGCCAATGCACCAGCGTTCTTGCAGCGGCCCTGTTGCCGGGTCTTGCTCCGCCCGTGCCTCGCACAGAAGCCACACCGCTGGCGAATCGGCATTGGATGGATATGGATGAGAGCCACTTCGCGTCGCAGCCTTCAACACAAGTTCAACACAAGCCGGGCTCTAGGTCGACGCAAGCTTACGAGAGCGTGGGCTCTGCAGTTTCATTGGCCAGAGAAGCACCATCGTCTCGTGCACGCGGTGCCAAGTCTCGAACATTCAAGGGAATGGGCAGGAAGGACGAGGCAAGAAGGTGAAGGAGGGTAGGAACTGATAGGGAAGGCAGTCACTTCTCAGGTGGGCATGTACGCCTATACTCTCTTCTCAGGGGAACGGTCGCGATGCAGAGGATTGGGCGACCTTGAGCACGCCTGCCCTGTTCAGCAGCCGTCGGTGTGTCTCAAAGAAGAGCCTGCGGTCTGATTCGGAAGGCACCTCACGCCTCACCTTCCGTGTGCTGTAAGCTACTGTGGTGACTCAGCGCCTCATGCAATAAGGTACCGCACGTGCACCGTGGTCCTCGGGTGGGCGCGGGTAATCGGGAAGCCCCTGCCTCGCAAACTCAACGCTGTCTTGGCTTTCTTTTGTCCGCGAGAAGCTTTGTCGACGGCCGAGCAGGGCCCGAAAGTCCCTCGCAGAAGCGCAGACTCGGGTTGTGCACGGCCAGGCACGAACAGGCACCAGCTCTGCTGACCCATGCGTCTGGAGACCCTAAAGGCGATGACTCTGATTGCTGCGCCTACGAGGTACATATGGTTGAGGAGCTATCCCGGTGCGTGGGTGCCAGTTCATTTCCCGTCTGATGTCGTTGCCCTCAAGCTTTGCTCGTGTCGTTGCCAACGTTCGCTGGTTAAGCGAGAGAACCGCAGCGATGAGTGCGGCACAGCGGCCGAGGCGGCCTGCAACCTTGCTCAGCCGGGGTCCACCGCCACACTGGCGACCTGCGTTACCTTGGAAGCGACATTACGCGCCATTGGCCGAGGCGCCATGCGCGAGTTACTGGCCCAACAGCCTCGATTTCACCACACCGTCCAGTACAGCTCAGCCAGCTTGGCTGGGAAGGTAAGGTCGAGTCGGTAGCTACCTTAGCCAGTACCAGTTGGCAAGAACCACCTGACAGGCGCAGCCAATGAGGCTCAAGAAGACGCCAGTTGAGTTTACGCGCAATGGTAGACGAGGCAGCCGCGACTTGGAATTCAGTCAATGCCGACTCCAGAACAGAAGCTTGAGTGGGGCTGAGATACCTGGGTATGTATTCGATGCGCGGCAGGACCGCTTGACCGTGCCGCCCATTGCTGCGGGCACGCCCCCCTCCATCTCCACCCGCGGCTCGAGAGACGGGGATCTGCTTTTTGGGTCTTGTGTGATTTGTGCCAAGTACTTTGTACCTCTCCGCGGCTGCGACTCGGCGTGCTGCTCGCCCGGGTCCTCATGAGGCTCGTGAGTCGTGACGGGCAATGGCCGCCAATCTGGCTTTGGCCCATCTCGATCAGTGTTGAAAAGTAAATGCCAGATTGATTAGGCCGTAAGCGTCAATCCGTCTTGGCGAACCGTGATTGCAATGTTCAAGTCACACACTGCGCGGCGTGGTACCTACCCACAGTGTATTCGAGAACGAAGGCCCGGTAATACCACCTCGTATCGTCGTCGACTCAGCAAATCGTATCGCGTCTCCTCTCCCCGTTGCCTCGAACCCCCCCACCACTCCACGGTTTGGCACCCCTACGCACCATCTTGCGGCTTGCGTACAAGGACGCTCCGCTTCTGTTGGAGTTGCTAAAGGTGAATCGCTCATCAAGACGGTGACGAAGTGAGCCTCGGCAAGAATCCGGCCAAGAACCAGGCCTGGGATCCTGGGTGCTCATGCAGAGACACCTACTCGCTTTGCTCGCTACGTCCACTTTTGAACGGAGCCCGCATAATTGGGTATCGCTGGTATGAAGTCGACGAGTCGAGATCAGGGCCACGGCTCTCTGAGAGCATATTGCTCGAGAACGAAACTCGGGGATCGTGTGACGCCAAGCTCATTAGCCGTCTTTGTCGGCGCAGCGGCAGCCGAGCAGTAGCAGCAGCAAGAGCGTAGGATGACTGGAGCAAGCAGTGAACAAAAAGTTCAAGAAACGACAAGGACATGGCTGACTGCACCGCCAAACGAGGCACCGAATCGAGTCAGCCTGAACGTCGCATGAACTGCTCTGCTCTGATCTTCTGGCTCTCTTACTACCGTACCAGCGTACTGGCTTGGAGATGTCACTTAGCCGCACAGCAACCAGACTCCTGAGCCTGTCCGTACTACGTCTTGCATAACGGGCATGCAAGACATCGGGCGGCGACCTGTCTAGTCGCGGGTGGCGGGCGAAATGGCCAACCTTGCACGGAGTAATGTAAGTACGGAGTACCGTATGCTGGGACGGGCTAGCGCGACGCATGGCTTCCTGTCGCTGCCTCTTGTGCTTGTCCTGCTGCTGGCGCGTCTGCAGCTTGAGAAGCATCACTGCACCTGGCATCCTGGCAGATGGAGGAGGGAAGAGCTGCTGGAATTGCGTACTGGTTGGCATCTGGCCCTCCCAAAACGCTCCCCTGAGGTATTGCTGCGCGACGGGCAACACTGGCAAGCTGCCTGGATGCTCATGCTGCCAGCCGGCCACGTCTTGGTCATGTCGCCTCGCCTCCCTCGCCCACCATATTCTCTCTCGCACAACCGCCGCCGCCGCCGCCGCGAGCAACGATTACCGTCGCCGACCTCACCGTTGCTCACGCGGGCGCCACCTCATTCCCAGCCAAGCCAAGCCAAGCCAAGCCAAGCCAACCACGGGCACGCACCCGCCTCAATCACCACCACCTTGTCGGCAGCAGCGAGGCTATCCGACACATTGGCCTTCTCGTCAGCGGTCCAGCGCCGAGGCGTTTGGCCATTGCGGCATTGTCGCTGCTGGTCTCGCTCGCTGCGGCAGAGCTACAGTACGCTTCGGACGGCAGCCTGGTTGGCGCATCGCCCACGTTGGTCCCGCTGCTGCTGCTTCTCGTGGCCTATGCGCCCGTGCCCGAGTCAATCGCTTTGCCTTTCTTTCCGCGCGCGGGTGCGCTTGAGCATGCCCGCAGCGCCTGTACAGCTCGTCCTTCTGGTGCAGTCTTGCTTCCCCAGGGCACTCGCTGCAGCTTTGGCCGGCACTTGCTCGGATGAGTCGACTCTCTGACGTCTGCTCTGGTCATCTCGCCGTTCATCTCGTCTCGCCGCTGGGGGTTTAGAAGCGAACGAAGCTGCTCCAGGACCCAGCACCCCTCATCGCCTCCTAAAACGGAACCAGCGGCTTTTCCCGGGGCACACAGCCGCAGCCAGCGACATAATCGCGCGCCAATTAAGGCCACGCCCCCCCTCTCGCAAAAACAAAGAGGGACCCCAAGCCCCCCAACAAGCGCGCGACCCTTCCTCCCGTCTTTTGATTATTGCGGCCGTAACTTTTCCCTTTGCTTCAACCACGCTTCCGTTTTTCTCAACCCACGCATTGTCGACTCGCCATCTCTCCTGAGCCAACGCTCCGACGCGGCGGTGGCGACACTCGTCGCCGACCTCATCGCTCACGATCCCACCCGCCCTTGCTGGCCTCGCAATCGTGGATCGACTTGCCTGACAGCTTGACCCATTTCTGCTTGTCCCGAGTCCCCGACTGGGTTCCCCGGCCAAGACCGCCTGAGCTTATTGCGTTTCTCGACCACCGCCGCTCTCTACCGTCTCATACCACCTTGCACCCTGCGCCGACCCTCGTGGCCCGTCTCCTTTTTTCCTGTGAGGAAAAATCCTGCTCCTTCTCCGCCAGCTCCGGACCAGTAGCTTCGTGGGAAGCCGCATCTTCAAGCGCCATCCGCACGCTACCGCCCCGTCGCGGCAATTGGCCCCGGAAAAAAGTCTCAAAAGCACGCCCGTAGCTAACGGATCTGTTTCAGCCGAGGCGGCTCGCCCAGGGAGCTGCGCTTCCGCAACGCACCATTCATCACTGACGTCGCTTGCTCCAAACCCCTTGTCTCGTAATCACATATCTTTGCTTCTCATCTCCAACCTTGCTTGAACCAACATGTCAACCTTTACGGCTCTCAATGGGTCATCTCCGAAAATGACGGAGCCGCCACATCCAAAGGCCTCTGCCGACAAGCGTGAAGGTTCCGAGGAGCCCGCTGCAACTAAACCTCAAAAATCCCCCGACATGACGGGTAAGGACATCTGGCGCAACCATGGCCGCCAAATATTTCGACCCTCCGCACTCTCTGAAGTTGAAGATTCGCACAAGCGGAAGCGTTCCCCCTCGCTGGAGGCGAAGCATGAAACCTCGGCTCGGGATCCAACGCCTGAGGTGGGCCCGGCGCCATCCCAAATAGAGGCTCGCGGCCCCCAAGAGACTAGCCATCGAGAACAGCGCCAGGCAAGTGACGAGCCGCGGGACAGAGATGCGACTCCGTGGCATTCCCATCAGGAGAAAGTCGAGAGGAGGAATTACGATGCTCCGCAGAGCTCGACGGAGTCGACGCAGGGTCACGCAGAGGAGCAGGCTGGCGACGCCATACAGAGGGCCGCCTCCCAGATGGATCACAGCGATTACAGCCACACAAGCCCCGACGCCGAAGAGCGGGCCGGGCCTCTCTATGGTAGCCCCTATGCCTCGGAGCACAGGCAGGACTCGCTGACCCAGCACGACCCCAAGAAACGGAAGCGGAATTTCAGCAATCGCACAAAGACCGGATGTCTAACCTGTCGCAAGCGCAAGAAGAAGTGTGACGAGCATAAGCCCGAATGTAAGCTGTGACCTGGAGCCCCGTTTCCCTGAAACTTGTTACCACTGCGATGCTGACACACGACGCCAGGCAGCAACTGTGTTCGCGGAGGATTTGTGTGTGCTGGTTACCCGCCGCAAAGGGGCCCCGGCTGGCAAAAGCCGGAAAGCAAGGCGACGGCTGTGCCCCTCGAATCCAAAGACCCCAGCTATGTACCCCCCGGAGCGTACGGGATGCCGCAGCATGGCAACTCGTACGGTCCTCAACCTGTCAAGCGCGAGCCCCTGCCGCAGTTTCGCGGCCACCAACTGCGGATAGACACGCCGCAAGCTCGGCCGCTGGCCCTTTCCGACGACGACCGACCAACCGCATCCACATTGGCAAGTGCATCAGTCGCCAGCCCCGAAAGCAAGCTTTCTGCCATCCCATACACTCCCGGCAACGTTTTCCCAACGCCCATCAGCGCAAACACTCAGCCTCCCTCCTTTGGAGACAGAATGTCCAAGGACTATCAACGCGTGCCCCCGCTGCACGACATGGGCAGAGGCGAGCCAGAGACCCCCCACCCGGGTAAACCGTTGCCCCAGATCAACATTCTCCACCCTACGAGAGCGAGCAGCCCGACGCCTCACACGCAAAACGCTCAGGTCGCCGCGCAGCTCGCCCTGTCCCATCCACAGTATCCCCAGAGGAGAACTCAGAAGGAGGAGATGCTCGCGGGACGAAGCTACTATCCTTTTGACAAAGAACTCTGCCTCGAGCGCGAGCGCTGTGCCGTTGCCTGCTGGAGATTCAACCATCTCACGACGCCGCCTACGCATGGCGTTTCGCCGGACGAACGTGCGCGCCTCTTTCTCGACATTCTGCAGCCTCGCGATCCCGTGCGTGTTTCTCCAGCTGAAGCTTCTCCCGTCACCAACGTGGGTCGTGTCGGTCGTCACGTTGCCGTTGAGACGCCCTTCACCTGTGATTACGGCTACAACATCTGCATTGGGCATCACGTCAACATTGGCCGCAATTGCACGGTCAACGACGTCTGCGAGGTGAAGATCGGCGATAACTGCGTACTTGGTCCAAACGTCAGTATCTTCACGGCCGTTCTGCCAATTGATCCGAAGAAGCGGCAAGGTGGCCAAGGACCCCAGCACGGGCGTGCCGTCACGATTGAGCAGGACTGTTGGATTGGCGGTGGAGCCATAATCCTCCCAGGTCGAACAATTGGGAAGGGGAGCACAGTCGGTGCCGGGTCCATCGTGACCAAGGTTTGTTTACACCACTTCTCACCGCTCTGGTGACCGATGTAGCTGACCAGCCCATGGCAGGATGTCCCCCCTTTCACCGTTGTTGCGGGCAACCCCGCACGCGTCCTTCGCGGCATCGGTATCGCGCCCTGAGTTACACGACCCGTGGGGTGGTCGCAGGTTCGGCCGCGGCGGTCCTCGTCTTGTGTCTATGCATGGATGATACCCAAAGCGTACAAGGCCACCTTGTTTCTTGTATATTATGCTGGCCACATGTTTCGTATTTGCTTCTGTTCTATGCATGGCCCCAAGCTTTCTTATTGACCGAAGCGACTAGAGCGTCGATGCGTTGGGTACACTATGCGTGCCGCTTTCGGTTTATTTATGATGATGTTTGAAAAGCACGGCAGTCAACGTCGGACGGAGATGGGAATGCAAGTCTTATCATGAGATGAGGTCATGTCAACTCGTGGCAGAGGCGTGATGAAAATATTGGATCACCAAAGAGATTGCTTGATCTGTGGCGCCCAGAGTTTTCTGCGGACCACGCCTGTCATATCCGTTGCGGTTAGTTCAGGGTTGTTTTCAAGATCAGGTATTGGATAAAGACGAAGAAAGGACGTGGCATGAGAGAAACGACGACTGCTCGAATACCTCGGATGCGCATTCATCATGCCTCGGAGTCATTTGTTCTCTGCCTTATACGGTAAACTATTAGACTACCTACTGGGCATGTCTCAATTTGGAGACGCATACTTTTCATAATGGCCGGGAAGCGAGCTGGTCTTGGGGGCTTGATGTTTCTAGGCTCGACTTGGCTCGGTCGTCATTACGAATGAGGGCTGAAATGGGCCACCAGGCCTGTGTATCGGCGGCCACCCGCGTCCTCGACTGCCGCTGTCTGCTTTGCTAGTGATATGCCCACACCGGGCCAACTCATACATGGCTGTACTAGTCACTCCGCAAGTGCCCATTCATTCAGCGTAGCAGTGACTAAACAGAGCTGAGATCCAGGTTGCAAATGGAGATTGACGAGCCATCTGAAAAGCTGGCCGCAGGCAGAGATATTCTACAACATGTGTGAGGGATACGATGATGTACTGCCTGGGGTGAGCGAGAGATTGGGCAGTGGATAGGACATGCCGTCTGGGAAAGGGGCGCTTATTGACTGCTCTGCCCGGAGGAAGTGGTCGATGGATACCTGATGCCGGTCAGTTCCGGGGTCTTTGATCGTGCCCCCTCGCCCCTTTGGCGTATCGATGAACCAAGATTCAGAGAGAGCCAAACAAGTGACGTACCCAATCTACACCCTCCGGGCCATCCAACAAGCCGTCCAAGAACGGCGTTTCCCCGAGTTCAACGTCGTAACGACTGCTCGCGTGCGCGCCGGGGTTCTGCGAGCTCGCGGGACTGTGCGGAGCCAGCGTCGGCAAATCGGAACGGCTGGACGGCGAGGGCGCGCCGTCGACCCGGCCCAGGATGGCGCTCAAGACGCGCGAGGCGTGCCGCGCGTCGGCCGAGGCAGCGGACCTCGCGGACCAGATGGCGTGAATGGCGCGGAGCATCTGAACCAGGCTGGCTCTGTCATCCGGGCTGTTTTAGACAAGGACTGTGTCAGTATCGCGGTCCTACGCATCTTGACTGGGCGCGCCGATGGGAACAGCATGGTTCTGGGGGTGCGAGGCTTGAGATACCTATGGTCCACCGACTCGCTCAGGTCCAAGCACAGGACCATGGCCGCGAGGAGGAAGTGGTCGTACGTCATGCTCGTCATCATGTATCGGTCCTCGTACATGCGGCGCCCCGGGGCCGTCTCGGCGTCGACGTCAATGTGCAGCTCGAGCAGGCGCCGGGCCGCCCTCCGGCAAACCTCCCTCGAGGCGCGGAGGCGCGACTCGGCGTCGTCTTGGCCGGGCCCGAGAGCCAGATGGGCGTCGGCGGCCGGACCGACCAGGTACGGGCGGTGCAGGACGCAGAGCGCTTTAAGGTACATGATTTCGAGCATGAGGCGCTGCATGATGGTGTGGTTGGCGTCGGTGAAGGCCGTGTCGCGGATCGGGCGGATGCGCAGGCACGCGGGCAGCGCCTGGTGCCACTGCTCGAGCGCGGCGTGCAGGTCGCGGGTCTGCGCATGGGTCTGGGGCGTCGTCGACAGCGCGAGGCGGACGACGCGGCGCATGATACGGCAGAGGCGCGACTTGCAGGTCCACGCGAGCACCGGCACGGGGTCCGTCGATGCCCGACGTCGCACACGGCGTCGTCGACGAGGGGCGGCATGCCGTGCTGCATGGACATGAGCAGGTCCGACGACTGGATAATGAACCAGGCGCGGCGGCGCATCTCGGCCTCGAAGGGCGAGACGGCGACGCCGATGCGCGTCGGGTCGCGGTGGTAGCCCCGGCGCTGGGCGAGCCGCACCACGAGCCCGTAGACGGACCACAGCGCCGAGTCGGCGTCGGCGCGCTCCAGCGTGCGGCAGTGCGCGTACAAGAGCACCGCCTCGACCGACCACCGCCCGGCCTTGAGGTAGCCGCCCGTCACCAGGCACTGCGCCGCCCGCGCCAGATACGCCGGGGGTTCCGCGACCGACGGCCGCTCCGCCAGCGCCGGGTCCTTGATGCGCGCGATACTGGCCCCGGCCGCCAGCACCGAGAAGAGGATACTGATCCACAGGAAGCTGACGGATGCGGGCTCGGCCCAGAAGCCTTCGTATAGCCGGCGGAACTGGTGGGTGTGGAGGAAGGGCACGGCGAGGAACTTTGCGTTGAAGTAGGTACTGACGAGCCGATCTGATTCCTGGCGGGTGGGCAGGCTGGCGAGGACATCGTCCATGGAGAGGGACGATGAGTCTCCGAACAGCAGGTCGGGGCCCTCGCCGCCGGCCTTGAACTCCATGGTATCCTGTTCCTCGCCTGCCGTCGAAAGCAGGCTCCTGATGCCGCGGATGCTGTCAATCAGCGCGGTCCAGGACGTGGCGCCATGGTAATCTTCCCCTGCCTCATCGTGGGTGCCGTCCTGGTGGATGGCAGTCAAGGTTGTCGCATGCTGTAGATCGAGGCCATCGCCGGTCGCCGTCTTCTGCTGCGCCGTCTTGGCCTTCGCCAGGCCCTTGACCATTTCCTCGAGCCGGCTCAACCGCAACTGCACCTCTTTGCGCCCGCCTTCGCCGCCGTACTGGCATGCGACGCTCCCTCCGCGCCTCTCGCACGCTCCGCAGGGCTGTCGCCGGTCGCATTTGGATTTTCGCCGCTGACATGCCATGCACGAAAGGGCGGAGCGGTTGCGCTTTATGCGGCCGGCGTCGGTGGCGCGGAAAACGCTCGTGAATGAGTTGAGATTTGAGTCGGGCATGCCATGTGAATGATGGCTGGTACAGAACGGCAAGGCAAACGGCTGGGTATGAGAGGTTGAGCAAATGAGATGAGTGACGGTGAAGCATTTCTTACCTCGGAGCTAGTCGGAGCTTAGCAACGGCCGCAACGAATAGCCAGTGCGGCTGTCATTGCCGGAAGTGAAAACAGCAGTGGAGGGCAAATAATGGTTGAAGCGCCGAACCTTGGGTATTTGGTATTCTGACATGTTCCGTACATAGTTATACACTTTCTACAAACCGCCCCTTTCTTCCATGATCCGCCGGTTCTCGTCAATAATCTTCTCCATCATATCGAGCGCTCTAGATTGGTCATGGAGCTTCCCGAAAGCCTTGTAAGTGAATGAATCGGGCCGGAAGCCAGCAGCTTCCAGAGCTTGCAGCGTATTGACCGTCTGCTTGACGTTTTGCAGCGAGGCGTAGCCCTTGATGAGTGTGTTCCAGGTTTGGACGGTCGGCTTGATGCCGGCCTCTTCCATGACTTGCAGGATTTGATCGGCCAAGACGTGCTCGCCGCAGTTGAGCAAGCCTCGCAGCAGCACGGTGAAGGTGACAACGCTAGGACGAGGATGCGCCGGCCAGCTTGGCATGTCCTGCACCTGGCGCTCCTGGTTTTGGGTTTTGGGTAGTGAGTTGGTCTTTAGCATGTCTCCAAACACCTGCAAAGCCTGCCGGACAAGGATCCGATGCTCTGTCATGGCAATGATAAAGGCGTCGTGGATGAGGCTGCCCTGATCTCGAATGAGGCCCCTGGCCGGGTTGGTCTCGTCTGTGTTTTCCAGTCGAGATTTGAAGAAGTCGTAAAACGCCATAAGTTGGCGGGGATGATGCAAGCTTTTGATGTACGCTCTAATCATGATAGCAATGGTCGTGTTTGATGGCTGGAGATGAGCTCTGGTCCCGGATGAAAAGAATCTGTCCACAACTGGTAAGATGGAACGTGGAAACATCCACTCTGACGGTTGACCCTGTAGGTTTTGCATTTCTCGATATGGCGATTTTTGCGTCAGCAGGATAGGAAGCAATTCGGGAAACCACCATTGCAAGGCTTCGAGATCGAACCTCTTGACGTACACGCCTAACATTGGAATGAAGATCGGTGCGACCCACGGCGGTAGCCGAGGACGTTCGCGCGACTCGGCATTGGCAAAGTAGTAGATGCTGTGGAGCGAATTGTTGAGCACGGCGACATAAGGCGCGCTGGCAGCCTTGGCGACCTCGAGCGCCTTCTCGACATTGGCGGCTTGTAAGCTGGCTTTGGCGCCCCGGAATACTGTTTGCCATGCCCTCGCGTCCAGCCGGATGCCGCGCTCGGCGAAAAAGAGTGCAAGCCGTGTCGCCTCTTCCACTTCTCCTGACTGGCACAGGGAATCGAGAAATGCCGTGGCGGTGATGACATTTGGCGAGAAGCCCTTCTCGATCAACACTGACAAAGCCTCCTTTGGCGAGAATGCCCCTTCTATCGGCTCCTGTTCGTCGCTTGTCCTCTGGTGATGAAACAGCGTGGTAAGTACACTCGCCACCTTGGGGTCGTTGATATTCAGTCCGTCATTGATGAGGGACTTGATGATGGCGAATGCCGTGGACTTGTGACTCTCGTCTTTCGCCAGCGTACTTGCAAAGTGCAGGAGCGTATTCGCGTGCGGCTTGGTGCTCGCTCCGCCAAGTATCGCAAGCAAGTCTTGTGTGTGCTTGACAGGAAGTTTGCGAGCCAGCAGGCCAAAGATCCTCTGTCCAAAAGGGACATGCCTGTCGGGCATATCACCACAGATCTTGCCTATCAGATTGAATATCCCATCTGCTTTCCTATGCCGCTCTTGCAGCGTCAGAGAGTTGTCAAGGCTGAATCTCTGCGCCAGAAACAAGAGGATATCATGAATGGCATACCCTGGTGGCAGGGGATCCAGCGTAGCTTCGAGGACCATATGTGCTTTGTCTGGACACAGATGCATGGTGGAGAGCAAGACCAGGGGCCACTCCCGGCGTCGAAGGTCAAGCTCTCTGGACTGCCATGCACGGCGCATGGCTGTGACTGAGTCAAGCTCAAAGAGCCATCTCCCGTCTTCAAGCCATGGCCATGAAGATGGACAGGAGGGGCTTTTGACGTGGTCCAGCTTGATCTTCCAAGATTTGAAGTCCCGCCTCGCTTGCACAACCTCCGACTCTGGGTACTGATGGCGGATGAACCCCCATTGTCTATACAGAGACTGGGAAACTTTTCGGCTTTCCCACCCTTTCGGAGACAAGCGGTGGTTCTCACGCCAGCTCGCTTTCTGAAAGTTCTGCAGTATTCCCTTGGCGAGTGATCGCGTCCGCCGCCGTGGTTTTCTGCGGGCTCTTGGGGGCAGGTCGCCAGATTCAGCATCTATCTGAAGGCTGCCCGAGTCTATTTCAGTCGGAGCAACGGGTACGGTCAAGGAGTCGTTGCTTCTGACAGTGCCTTCTTCCTGGACCCCGTCAAGGGGCAATCCCGTGAATCGACTCAAGGGCCGGCCCTCCTTTCCGACTCCTGAAAAGGCCCCAGAAGCGCGAGCTTGCTGAGACTCAGCCTGTTGAGAAGTAGCATGGTAACTGTGATCAATCTGCTGCCGAGCGAATTGCGCGTGTCGAGGCCAACTCGAAATGTTGAGCGGCAGATTTCCAGTCGCATGGAGTCGTCCCGTTAGAAAGTGCCTCGACAAGCTGGCGCGACATGTGCGAGTCGCTTGCATTCTAGGACCATTCCAATCAAACAGCGACCAGCCTCCGCAGCATGATGCGTAGCTCTTGGTGAAGTTGAACGTGGAAGAGGCCGCATTCCATGAGGTAACGGTGAGATGAGTCTGTCACTGAAAAGTTCTGGATGCAAAATTGGTCGACCAAAATGTCCGCCGCTCTTGCTCGAGGAACATACAAGTACGTGATAAGGGGCGCAAATCGCGGTTATTCTGGCGCATTTGGCGGATGCATAATGTACTACTTAAGTACACAGGATAATCCTGGACGCTGGAGAAGCCGGGCTTTTCGCTTACTGGCACTGTACTGGGGACTTCGTACTTGCATTTCCGCCCCGCCGACTCCCAAGAGTCAAGAATCCGCAACTACCTACCTACGAGGAACATTACCTTGGGCCTATGTGCGAACGCCGACGGTCCTCACCCAAAGACGCTCTTGCTACACACTCGAACCCTGAAACAGTATCGTAGGATCCTTGCGAGATGTCATCGTCACTCAACACTCTCGGCGCCGCGTCGGAAGATCGCAAAGCCCGCCTTGCTAAGCTCAGGGGCCTCAAGCGAAAGCAGCCGCTTGACGAGAACACCGAACCCGAGCCAGAGCGCGAACAAGCACCGCCGCAAGACGACGAAGCCGATGTTTCGAGACAATACCTCTCAGGGCGCAACTATGACTTTGAGACACATGGACCCAAGCTGGGCTTTGAGCACATGCCGAATGTTGGCCTCGACAAACCGACGTTGGAGGAACAGGCCGCCGAGGTCGAGGCAGAGGTCCAGAAGCAAGCCGCCGACGAGGCACAAGACGACAAAGGCATCGATCTGCTCAAGCTGCAGCCCAAGAAACCCAATTGGGATCTCAAGCGCACCTTGGACGCAAAGATGGAGATCCTCAACGCGCGGACCAACAATGCAATCACCAAGATGGTGAGGGAACGGATATCAGGCTCGCAAAGGTCGGCCCAGAAGAGCAATTCCTCGGACAACGCGCTCGCGGACGGAGAGGCGGTAGGCGTGGAAGGTCTGTCCCTCGTGGAAGGCCTCAGGGTCCGAGAGCAACAGGAAAGAGAAAGAGAGCAACAAGAAAGAGAAGAGGACGAGGCCATGATGGCATGATGTGGCTACGTGCACTCCAACAGGATACGTCTTACGACCCTTTGGCATTAAAATGTCGATTTTAGTCCACGATTGGACTTAAGCGTCAGGCTCAATACTTAAGATACCCCGTCATCGCCCGCCTCTCGCTTCCCTGGTCATGGCTAGGCGTTTACTAAAGGGGCTCAGGCTGCGTTGCCTGGATCCATTTTCTACGGGACTTTGCCGTGCAGCGTCTCTCTGCTCGGGCGCAGTAGCGCCATGATCAGGAACAGGATATCCTCTCTCGATGTCCCCTTTGGGCACTGGATCTGGCGATCGCGAGTCATATCTTCGCTGGGGGGCCAATCTGCCTTCCCCTCGCGATTGGGCAGGATCGGGTCCTCGCCGCTGCCGATACTCGCGACCACGCTGGCTTCGGAAATCTCGTTCATCGCGAGAACGGTACGATCCCCCGAAATCATTGGGTGGCGGGGAGCGGCTGTCGCGTGAAAGCGAACGCTGGTGTCGGCGAGGAGGTGATGCGCTCCGACTCGAGCTACGACTGTAACTGCGGCCACGGGGGCCTCTCTCTGCCGCAGTCGTTGGCCTTGGCCCACGTTTGCTCCTCGCTGGAGCGGGTGATCTTGTCCGTCTCTTTCCCCGCCCTGAAGCTATGGAGACGTTGGTTGATATGGTGGAAGCTGAATCTGAAGAGAGGGATCTTTGGCGTCTTGGTGATGGCTTGACTTTGGCGTCCTCGCTGTCCTCAAGCTCACGCTTCCTCGCCCTCTCGGCTTCTCTCTTTGCAATTTCCCCGTCTGCAACACCCTTTCTGTCATGATGTTAGCCTGCAGTCCGGCCGAATGTCTTCGCGACTTACTTCTCTTCCAAGGGCTCCAAGGCATTGTTCGTCAGTTTTGGTACGAGTTTAGGATTGCGTAGTTGCTGTGAGCGAGACGGTCGGGAAACATAAGGCCGCTCCTGGGCGGATGCCTTGCATTCATAGGAGTAGTGCCGTAAAGAAATTGTTAGCTCAACTGCACTTTTAGTATCGTCGGCATTTACATATCTCGTTTCAAGCATTTCTGGCATTGAACGTTGGTCGGTGCCGCCTTGTGTGGCCCTCCGCGGCCTCTGTAAGCATGCATCTGCAGAGCTGGGCGAGGGCAGCAGTGTGAGATTGCGAGTGAGGCAAGCAAGGCTATATCTTTTGAAGAGTAGTTTGAGATGAATGAGAGGGCCCCGTTTCTCAGCTTGCGGACAGGATGTTGGGTCGAGCTGTCAAAGCGCTTTGGTGCTGTTATGACATGCAGTGCTCAGAGGATCCGTCCGATGACTTGCTGCACGGCCTTGATAGCCTGGTGTCGCGCCGTGGGAAAACCCCGTTCTATGCCTGTCAATGATTGCACGTGACTTGCAAAGAGACGCGACGGGTGAGCCGCCAGCGGGCCTCCACGAGACGCTAACGGCAAAGTACTAGTACCTACGAATACAGTACCTAGGTACTTTTACTTCGCAGGCTAGAGCCTGAGAACCTCGCCCGTTTTCTTGTCTCGTGCGACCATCTCCCGCCAATTCATCATTGACTCCGTATAGCGTTCGCGTCTCGGCATGCGCCACCACATCTTGCAGTCCAGGTGAGCAGGGTCCACGATCAGCGCCGTTGTAAAGTGCTGGTCAGGAGGTCCAGCCGCCTCGAGGAGGCAAGGTACAGGACTAGGTACCTAGGTCCCCTCCACATGGGTTACATAAGCACACAAACGCGCATTTTCTCGTGACAGGCGCCGGGAGGCTGAGGAACCCACCGGCGCTAGATCATTTCCGAGCTCAGGTTCATATTCGCAGCGCCAAAACCCTCCCTCCGCCATTGTCGAACCCTCCCGTCGACTCTACCCGATGGCATCGGCTTGAATTGCCCTTCCGACACAGCATTCGTTTGTCGGGCTCTGCCCATTGCAGCGACGCTCGGGAACCGCGCTTCATCCTGTTGCCGTAAGTCCTTTTCTGCCTGTCCTGCCCAGCGCAGACCGAGAATTCCAGCCCGAACGTCGCCCCTCCTGCATCGCGGCACCCTCCCCACAGCGTCCCCATCGTCGCCCGCGCTCTCTGCGGGCATTTTTGGATAATCTTCGCGTTTATTGTTCTTGCGTACTCTCTTGTCGCTGACTTTAAGGGGTTCCAGGCCCCGTACTCGTCTTCAAACGGCGGCAGAACCAAGACGCTCCGGGACTCGCAGCGACCAATCGGCCTTCGCAACCCGCCCCAAAAATTGGAAAATGATGTCCTTCTCATAACGACGATGAACACCAGTACTTTGTCTTCGACCTGCCGGCTTGTTGCGATCGATTTTGCGCTCTGATTTCAACCCCATACTCTCTCTTCTTCTCGTCTCCGTCGTCCTGGCTCTATCTCCAGGATCGTGGCCAGTGACGATTGTTATCTGCTCTCGCAGTCGGCCCCTTGTATCAAAGCCTCCTTCGGCCGGATACTGAGTCGCGCACTGCCTTCATCATGGCGACTGCTCAAGTGTCTTCAGAGCTGCCTCGGCCCTCTTTTGCCAAGGTAACCATTTCGATCCCAGGTTCACCGAGGCGCCTGCTTTCGGCAGTCTCCAGTGCGAATGCTGATTCCTTCTTCTCCATAGGTCGCCGCCGCCATCTCGAAAACACCTCCGCCGAAAGTCGGGGGCCAAGGTGCGACCGCAAAGCATCAGCCTAGTTCCACAGCACCCATGGTCGTCAGTGGTGCATCGGCAAGTGCTGCTCTGGCACGGAATGCTTCGCAGCCCAAACCGCGAACCACTTACGCGACGAAAGAAGGTCCGGCCGCTGTAGAGAAGATTGCGTCGTCGTTGAATGACCTTACGCTTTGCGCCAAGGTTCCTAACTTGGTCGTAGACGGCAATCCATCAATGCTCGACCGACAGCGCACTTTGATGAGCAGGGAGAGCGTATCTGACGAATCACAGAAATGTGATTCGAGCTCAGAATTGGGCACGAAACCACCAAGTTTGGACGGTAAGAGCATTACCTCTGGAACCACTTTCGCCTTGGATGAGAAAGAGTCACTTCGTCCCGACGATAGTGCGAGCGTCAAGGCTGCTGCCGAGGATGATGACGCATTTTCCATCCGGGGCTCTCTCATTGCTGGGTCCAGAATGGGCTCCGAAGTTGCCGCTCGAGCCCGCGGCATCCAGTTGGGAGATATTCCCGAGCATAGGCTGGCGCAGCCTCCTCTTGGGATTTCTGGGCATGGCGTCCTTACACCTCAGAGCGCTGCTTCCGAGCGACCGCCGGTCGTTAACCCTGCGATTCCACTAGAAGTTGAAGGGTCGTCTGACGCCCTGAATGTCATTTACCGACAAGCGCCCGATGAAAAGCTCCTCGATGCCTTGGCAAGCCCGAGAGATCGATTCTTCCTTTTGAGACTCGAGAAGGATGTTATTGACTTTGTGCAAGATTCCAAGTTCGTCCATCCTTCCAGGTTAGCTCAATGAATACGACGGCTAACTACTGTGATAGGGAACCATACATGGACTTACCGCCTTCCAACTCATTCTGTAGGATGTTGACACACAAATTGGCCGACTACTACCACATGACACACTCCTACGAGCCTCATGTTGGGTCTGTACGCATCTTCAGGACACCATTCTGCCGCGTTCCACCCTCTCTGGCTACAATGGCGCCTCAGACTAGTGCCTCCACGGCCAGTACGCCGCCTCCAGCCGTTTTGCCGAGGAAGATCATGCGCCGGGGCCAAGACAGTGACGGTGGACCTTTGAGTGCCGGGGCATCCAAGCCGACATCTGAATCGGGCAGCGACAACAAGGACGGCAAGGACAAGCAACCCGGAGGCAAGGAAAAGTAGGCGTCCCCCCTTCGCAAAGGCGAAAGAAGACTAATCGTTCCCAGATTGTCGAGAGAAGAACGAGAAGAATTGTACAAGCTTGCGAGAGAGCGAATATTTGGCAATTCGGAAGAAAACGTTGCAGGTACGACCAAGTCTGCGGCACAAGCCACTTATAAGAGATTGACTGACAAGGAGTAGAGAACGACGGCGAGAATGGCATATCCCGCACCAGCTCGGTCTCGGCCACCAATAAGGCCAACGTCGGTAAACGCGGCAAAACGGGCAAACAGCGTAGAGATGACTCGGACAGCTTCGATTCAAGATACCAGTATACTCCTTATTGGGGACCACAACAGCAGACCTGGGTGCCTCAGCCCCAGGCGCAGTTCTTACCTCCCGGCCCAGCTCAGTATGGCGGACAACCTGTAGCGGCATATCCCGGACCGGTGCCACCTACTTATGCTCAGCCGCCCGCTGCTTATCCCGGAATGCCGGCCATGGCGCCGAACCCTCCTTACCCAGCTTATGGGATACTACAGGTCAGTCTGGTCTGTCTCAATCCTCCTCTTATGCGGCTGACATGGTCATGTAGGGTCCTCCCCAACATCCGCCGCAGCGATACCAGCCCAGCAGCAGCCCAATGACTGCATATGGCTCCCCAGTTCCGCCAACTGCAGTACTACAGGGTTGGCAGCCCGGCTTCAGTGCACCTTCTTACTCGCCGAGGATACCGGCTCATGCGGCGTCGCAGGCCCATGCTGGCATCCCATACGCGTTTGGACAGCTCCCAGCCAACGCCAACCCGCATGACCCCAAGAGCCAGCATCCTATTCCTGGAAGCTACAACAGGAACCATGCTTTTAATCCAAAGACACAGTCCTTTGTCCCAGGTGGAGCTGTCGTGCATCCCGTTCAACCCCCTCAGCCGCCGTTCACAGCACCTGGATCTCACCACGGAAGCCCTCAGATCGGGACTCCACACCTCGCCTACGCCGGATACCAGGCACCCGCACCGTTAGCTTACGGCGGATACGGAATGGCTCGTCAAGGCTCGAACCAATCGATTCCACCATACCACGGCATGCCTCCCCCCCAGCATATGCCGCCTATGCCGCCTATGCCAACCATGCCTCATCCTCTCGCACAACCGATCCCGCAAAACCCCTCCCCGCACATTCCCAATCGCCCCTCAGGTCCTCAAGGGCCAAACCAGATATATAGTCACTTACCTACTTATGGGAATCCGGCTACTCTACCTCAGAAGCCGGCCACCGGAATTCAGTGAGCATCAGAACGGCGGTGTTCAGGCTTCGGGGCTCACGGAAGGCGCTTATGGGTATGACAGCATTTCGGCGTTATGGGGACAGGATGAAAGTTTTTATGTTTTTTTCTTGCAGACCACTGCCTCTTCTCCATACTCTAGATGAGGTATAACACATTGAGAAACCTCTTGATGTAGATTGCGCAGCGACACGGTTCCTTACCATGATCTTGTTTTTTACACATCGACTTGCCAGCAACGCCATGATGACTAGTAAGTGTAAGATGCTGCGCGTTTCGCGCTCCTTTGTGATGAAAACGGCGCACCCAGAGATTGCCTCGGTCCGCTGATGGGCTTCTTCGGCGAGAGATCTCATGCCCGCCCAACGTTCCAGTCGTCACCGCTTTTTATTCCGTAGGCTCGCGCGGTTCGCGAGACTGACCGCCGCCCCGACCGCCGCCCCGACCACCACGCTTGCCGCCGCGCTGGTTGCCGCCTCTTTCGCCCTCACCCTTACCCTCACCGTCCTTGTCGCCGCTCGTCAGGTTGGCGACAGCGAGCCTCTGGGAAAGGTCGATTTGAGTGCGAATCGTGTTGGCGAGGTAGCTGACCATGAGGACATCCTGAATGTGATTGTTGAAGTCGTGCTCGATCTGCGACGCGTCGACCTTGGGGGCCAGGGACAGCGCGCTCATCAGGTACTGTCCGAGCGCATTGTTGGGCTCCTCGTCCTCGTCCAAAACTCCGTTGATCCACTCGCTTACTCGGTCAAGCAGGCCCAGGGTGTTTTCGATGGACCGGCCGACGCCCTCGATATCCGAGACCAAGGGTGCTGTCCGGGACTCGAGATCCTGCGCGCTGCCCAGAGCTTCCAAAGCGCTCCTCTCGGCGTCGCCATAGAGCATCTTGTGGGGAACCTGGATGAAGAGACAGCTCTCGGCCGCGCGCTCGGCGTTGACGGCGACGGGTGCGCTGATGTAACATCTCGTCTGGATGTCTTCGCCGGGCTCGGTCGAGATGGTCAGGTGGATGGCGGGGTGTGGGAAGGTGCCGGTGTCGGGGCTGGCGAAGAAATTCTGAATCAAGGCGCTGAAGCTGTTGAGCTCATGGGACGTCGTGTACCAGCCGAGCAGGGACTCGCGCGGGGAGGCTTTCAGGGTCAGCGCCAGCATGTTCTTCTGGTACTCGACGTCGACCTCGACTTGGTCCTCCTCCTCGGTGTGCGGGATGGCGAAGCAAGAGCGGACCTCGACCTCGGTGCCGTCTTCGGATCGCGTGCCGACCAGGGCGCCGATGACTCGGGTGGACTGAGCATTCTCGCGGACGTCTCTCCGGACAGCGTGGTCGAGTATCGACAGAATGGCCTACAAGAACAAGAACAAGCCGTTAGATCTTGCCGAGTCGCGGCGCGTGGCAGAGGGAGTCCAGCATCTGGGGGAAAAGGTACCTGGGGCTGGATGTTGACGCTGAGCGGGGCAATGTTAGTCTGGAGGCCAACATTGCCGTGTGCCAGTGGACGCGCGAGGTGTATGAAGCGCTCGGTAGCGGCGGCCATGCTGGGCGATTTGCGAGACGGACGTCGTGAGGGATGGGGTGTTGGCAGATGCGTGCGTATGGCCGGTCTGCCGTCGGATAGGAGGGGAGGTCGTTCGAAGGGGGGCTGAGGCGACGCCGCTCTTGTCTGCGTCCAGCTCGCTTCGTCTCCAAATTTCGCCGATTTTGTGGTTTGCAAGGTTGGCGGGTCCGCCTGGGGTTGTGCGCACGCGATAAAGAGGCGATAAGATTTGTGGCGCGGCAGTCTTCTTCCCCCCACTATACTGTGGCTGAGTAAGGCTGCCAGGCGAGGCTGCGAAAATGTCCGGATTTTTTTCTCATCGCTCATTCATCTAAACGCACTCATCTGTTCTGCAATCTCGCACTTTTTTGAAAGCACCTTCCCGAACTCAATAAGCAGTCTCCAGATAGTATGGGAACTCGAGGAAGAGGCGGTGGCTTTCGTGGTCGGGGCCCTCGAGGCCGAGGTGGACGAGGCAGGGGGAGAGGATCAAGTCGTTTCGGCCCTACAAGGCGATTCGATGGTGATCGCTTGGCAGAAAAAGACGAGTAAGTGGAAATGAGAATCCTGAAGTCATAGGTTTTTGAAGCTAACGCTCCTATAGGGTGGATACATCCGACTCTGAGGATAGCTCTGGTAATGAGTCTGAGGATAACCTTGAGGAAGTCTCGTCTGAGGAGGACGAAGATGAGGAGCAGCCTTCACGCCCTTACATGGCCCTACTTCAGAGCTTGAACGAGTCTAGCGCCCCAAGAGCCAAGAGGAGAAAGCTGGAACATCAGAGCGACCCTCCAGAAGCCCCCAGCTCCCCGTTTCCAAAGTCCGATGAAGAGGAAGCCCGCCCAGAAGATGTCGATAGAGTTGATGAGGAGGAGGAAGCCGGCGCAGATGCCGATGAGCAACCTCACGACGAATCAGACTCTGAAGATGAAGACGCAAGCAGAGATGCTTTCGACTCCCATTTCGCCCACCCCGACGAAGTGGCCGTCGCAAAGGCCGTGCAAGCAGCAAAGAAGGAGCGGTGGACAACAAAGCGAGCTCTCATCCAGACGCTTAGGGCGACATTAATGTCACCCGGAGACGATGGTAATTTCGAGGTGCCAGCGGCCACCTCTCGCTTGAGCGATTATAAGCTCAAGCAGAAGCTCCAAGAAACGGCAACACGAAAGGTGGACAAGCTGAATACCAGCCAGCGCGCACTTTTACCTCTTCTTTTCGATTATCGGGACGTGCTATACTGCGATCGCACAGTGAGCAATTCTCAAGGCCTTCGCCAACTGGTTTGCCTGCATGCTGTCAACCACGCCCTAAAGTGAGCAATTTATTCCTTCTAACCTCGACTTTGTGCCAAATTACTAACACTCTTCGAGAACCCGAGATCGCATCATCAAAAATAGCTACAAACTCGCAAAGGGGGGAGAGGACACGGAGCTGGAACTCCGAGATCAGGGTTTCACGCGCCCAAAAGTGCTGTTTCTTCTGCCTACTCGCAACTCGTGCGCGCGAATGATCAACATCATCCGAGAGCTGTGCGAGCCTGATCAGCAGGAAAATCGAAAGCGCTTTGATGAGTCGTACATTGACAAGGACTCCAGCTTTGGCGGTGACCGCCCTGCCGACTTCAAGGACCTTTTCGAAGGCAACGACGATGACATGTTCCGCATCGGCGTCAAGTTCACGCGCAAGACCATCAAGTACTTTTCACAGTTCTACAACTCGGATATACTCTTTGCCAGCCCACTGGGTCTGCGGATGGCCATGGGTTCCGAGGAGGAAAAGAAGAAGCCAGACTACGACTTTCTTAGCTCGATTGAGATGGTCATTGTCGACCAAGCCGATGCCCTCCTCATGCAAAACTGGGAGCACATGGAGTTCATCTTTGAGCACCTCAACAAGCAGCCCAAGGATGCCCACGGCTGCGACTTTAGCCGCGTGCGCAACTGGTATCTCGAGGATTGGGCCAAGTACTTTAGGCAGACGGTGGTGCTGTCGGCCTTTAATACGCCCGAGCTGTCCGAACTGATGAGGTTGCACTGCCAAAACTGGGCCGGAAAAGCCAGACTGCAGCCTGAATACCCCGGCGTCATCCAGCAACTCGGCATCAAGGCGAAGCAGACCTTTTCGCGCTTCCAGTCGTCGTCTGTCGAGAGCGATCCTGAAACCAGATATGAATACTTTGTCTCGGCCATTGTGCCCACGCTCGTCAAGCGGGCCAAGGACTCGACCGGCACGCTGATCTTTGTCCCTTCTTACCTTGACTTTGTCCGCGTCCGAAACTACTTTGCCAACTCACCCACCGTCAGCAGCGTAACTTTTGGGGCCATATCAGAGTACACGGACGTGCCAGAGGCATCTCGAGCCCGCTCTCACTTCCTCTCGGGACGGCACCGCGTGCTCCTGTACACAGAGCGAGCACATCACTTCCGGCGATATCAGCTGCGAGGGGTGAAGAAGGTCATCTTTTTCAGCCTGCCCGACAACCCAATCTTTTACCGCGAGATTGCGGGCGAGTACCTGGGCAAGAGTGAGCAGGACCTCAAGATTGAGCCAGGGCAGGGAACCGTGAGGGTCATGTTTTCAAAGTACGATGTGATGAAGCTGGAGCGGGTCGTGGGCTCCAAAAGGGTCGCCAAGATGATTCAAGAGCGCGGCGACACTTTTGACTTTATTTGAGTAGGCTGGCTCTCGCAGCCGTCTTGTAGGATGCTCATTTGATAGATTGTAATACCAGCCTGGCAGCGTGGGCATATTCGCGCCAGTCCAGAGAGACAAGAGTAACACTGGCAG
Source organism: Hirsutella minnesotensis 3608 (assembly GCA_000956045.1). Classification (NCBI taxonomy): domain Eukaryota; kingdom Fungi; phylum Ascomycota; class Sordariomycetes; order Hypocreales; family Ophiocordycipitaceae; genus Hirsutella; species Hirsutella minnesotensis. Next base: position 832,625 of record KQ030500.1, read on the forward strand.
CGAAGTTCTCTTCATCTGTCCAAGTTCCAGTCCCGTAAGTTTTGTCGATGCCCAGTTCTATTTTACACGCGCGCACCCCTTCAATCAGGGCGTGTGCCTCTCTCCACGCTTCGTACTCGTACCCTCACGGTCGCGCTCACCTCCTCGGCCGATTTGCGGGCAGCGCCGCTCTCTTGACGGCTTCCGGGACGATGTCGCGCGCCATGGCCTCAGCGGCCGCGCTCTCCCTCTCGGCCACGCCGACGGCCTCGTGGCTGTCGGCCTCGAGCGGCGCGCTGTCCTCGGACGCCTTGAGCGCCATGAAGCGCGATACCATGCGCTCGAACTCGTCCTCGCTGCGGAACTTGGTCACCTTGCTCAGGTTCTTGAGCGTCAGGGGCGTCGACCGGAGGCCCTCGAGGCGGTCCCGCGCAATCGTCTTGGCCGTCATCATGAAGCGCGAGTCCTTGGGCCCGTCGACGAACTCGAGGACGGCGCTCTCGCCCTGGTCGTACGTGTTCTTGGGCTCGGTCCGCATCACGCGCGTGTACCCGCCCTCGCGGTCGGCGTACCTCGTCCGCAGCTCGTCAAACAGCTTGGGCAGGAGTTTCTCGGGCGTCTGCCGTGTTTCTCGTCGTCAGCACACGCCGCACTTGTCGTTTCGCGCAGAAGCCTTGGAGAGAAGGGGGGGTTTCGGAGCCGACTGACGTAGAGAATGCCCTGGGCGAGCCGCCTGCTGTGCTCATTGTTCCTCTTGGACAGCGTGATGAGCTTCTCGGCCATCCTTTGCGCCTCCTTGGCCTTTGCGTATGTCGTCTGGATGTGCTCGAACCGGACCAGCTGCGTGACCAGGCCGCGCAGCAGCGCCATGCGCGCCGACGAGTCGCGGCTGAGATGCCGGTACTTGACGAGACCGCCCGCCATTTTCGCTGCTTAATTGAAGGTCGCTGGTGGGAAATTTTGCCCCTTCGGAGATCTTGAGTCTCGTGCCAAAAAGTCGTTGCTGATGTCGCCGACGACTTGTCTCGATAATTCGTGGCTTAGTCAGCCGATTATTTCTTCCCACTTTGACATCCCGGCGGTTCGGCCCAAGCTCAGAAGCAGCCACGGATAGCACCAAGCACCCGAAATCAAGCTTGTCGCTCTGCTCGAGGGAGCTTGCAAGCCGTATCGCGACATGAAGAGCTACGCATAGTTTATCTACGAAGTAGTCACCTTGTTCGACGCCGACGCCGATACGTCCATTATATTTCGTCCCGAGCCTCAATCGCGCAACTGACATCATGGGATTCGCTACCGGTTTTGTACGCCTACGCTGCAATTGCGTCCGCTGGCACCACTGCGACCGCTCGACGGCTAATTTTTGTTCGCGCAGACCGGTGGCGTCACCTTGACCCTCTCTCTCGCCTACCTGTCGGTGCTCGCGCATCAGCGGAATCGCCAGGAGCAATGCCGAACCATTCGAGAACAAGCGCTCGCTCTGTCCAGCATCGTCAACCCGATACCACAGCCGCTGCCGCCCTCGCGATCCGAAGTAGCCGCCGCCCAAAGAGCGGCTTCAATAGAGGGCGCCAAGGACCGATGGAACGACGAGGTCGAGAATGCGGTGCGTTGGATGCAAAACATGGATTGGGCCGAGGTTCGAGAGGGCCTGGAAGATCGCGTCGCTGTGCTGTGGGCAAAGGCATTTGGAGAGGCCGCCCACGGAACTGAGAAAGCCACCGAGAGGCTTCAACCTGCCGCAAGAACGGTCAAGTCGACTGCCGATGAGGCCAACAGCAGCATCGCGTCCGCTGCCCGGGGCGCGTTTAGCCGCGCAAAGGAGGCTGGGGAACGGTTCGAGTCGTCGGCAGAAGACAAGGCACTGGAAGCCCGCCTTACCGGGAAGAGGGCAGTCACAAAGGCAGAGGACGAGGCAAAGGACAAGGTGGCGGCGGCACAAGGGGTCATTGCCTCTGCTCTCGAAAAGGGCAAGGACACAGCTCAGGCACTGGCGGGCAAGGTCAAGATGGCGGTCGGCATGGCGGAAGACGAGGCGGCAGCTGCCACTGGCTCGACAACGGGCCTTACGACCCTGAATCCCGTGCAAAAGGCTCTGCAGCAACGGTACGAAAAGGCCGACGCGAGGGCTAAGCGCGGCGTGGCCGAGGTGTTACAGGAGCGATACACGCCCATGGACCAGCGCGACAACACGGTGCTGAGGGGATTGTAGACTGGAAAGGTCGATTCATCTCATGCCACTCATCATTTCAGGTGTAGCGCACCTGTATCAGGAAGACACGCGAGAGGCGTCGTGTTTTTGAAGTGATGGTCCATGGCGTTCCCTTTTGCATCATGTACTCGTATTCGGTCGCGGATAGATTGGACGATGGCGCACATTGCGCTCGGTGTTGATTACAGTGGCCCTTTTTTAAGACTTTTGCATTGCCCAATGACGGCAGAGCAATACGTAAGGAAACATGTTGTGAGTCTTTTTACAGGATGGCCCTTGGATTCGACATTTTTGGGGGGTCCTTTTGCACGTGCATGCTCGGGTGTGGCTTGAAAAAGGGCCCCCTCGTCCTCCTCTTGTCTGTCATCTGCCACGCCGTCTCAGCGCGGAGTTGATAGTCGGGCTACCGGTCACACAGTCGGCAACTGCTGCTTCTAGCGCGGCCGAGGCTGCGGCGCTTGCCTAGGCAGCTCTGGGACCTGCAGGAACTACACGCTGCTTGTGAGAAACGCATGTGCGCGATTGACCTGCAATTGAAGCCGTCTAGCGCCGGGCTGATTGCCGGTCGCGAGGGGTTGACGAGGCGGCGCTGCGAATCGACACGGGCTCGCAAGGTGGTCATCAATTGGGACGAGGCACAGGGAGCAGATGGCGGATCGCCGGGGAATGTTGGTCAAGGCGACATGTTCTCGGGCGGACTCAGGTACTTGGAGCGAGAAGCCGACCCCGAAATGGCAGGCACAGTCAGCAGACCCGGACACGTTACCCCCCTCTTTTCCCTCGCTTCATTAGCAAAGGACGCCCTCTGATTGGATCGGCAGGCGTGGAGCCGCCAACGGTGGGCGTTTTACGGGCGTTGGGTCCCCGCGGCACGGGCTGGAAAACAGCACCTCGCCTTTTTGCATCCATGCCGAACCCCGTCGCCCACTCGCCACCGTTTCCTTCTCCCATCCGCGCATTGTCCAACATAAACCCCCCTCGTCGCTCGTAGCCCGGCGTCAAATACATGCAGTAAAAACTTTCGTCCTCTTTTCGGCCTCGCTTCCAAGATTGTGTCTCGCTGTTCGGATCCGTCTCGCCAAGTATCCGCCGTCGCTGGACCCCTGCGGCACTTCTCGCTCAAGAGCCATTGATTGACCTTTGGCTGCGACCGTCACAATCCGCCGCTCCCGGAAAAAACCCCCCCACAACAACCGCCAGCTCTTCCTCATCCGCCGCTGGCCGTCTTCTCAACTTGCACAAGCCCACGTCATTGGCAAGAGAGGGGGGCAAAAAGAGGCGTCCGCCGAGCACTCGAGGAAACCTTGTCGCTCAGGTTTCCCCCATTAACCAAAAAAAAATCAAGCTCTCGCGAATCCACCCGAAACCATCCTCCGCTCTCTCTCTCTCCGTCTCCCCGTCTTCTCGACGTCCCGCCGCAATGTCCTTCTCCAGCCTCGTCCAGGACCTCAGCCTGCGCGACGCAAACGCAGCCCGCCGCCCTGGCCCGCCGCCGTCCATGTCCACCTTTAGCTCGGCCGCCGACGAGCGCACCTCGCACATCTCGAGGGCCATGTCGTACGCCAGCACCGCCGCGACCAGCGTCAGCATCGCGGGCGACATCTCCAGCCAGCTGCACGGCGGCTACTTTCACCCCCTGGCTCGCTCATGGCAAGCCGAGCGCCAGTTGACAAAGGTCGGTCGCGCTCCCAGTCCCCTCGTCGCTTCGGTCGTCGATCCGTGGACGCGCTGGGATACCTTGCTGACCTCGTCCACGCCCCCCTGCAGTCCATGCTCATTTATCCCCTCTTCGTCACCGACGGCGACGACGACATGATCCTTGTTCCCTCCCTGCCGGGCCAGCACCAGCTCAGCGTCAGCAGGCTCGTGCCCTTCCTCGAGCCTCTGGTCCACAAGGGCCTGCGGTCCGTCATCCTCTTTGGCGTCCCCCAGAAGCCCGGCACCAAGGATGCGCTCGGCAGCGCCGCAGACGATCCCGAGGGTCCCGTCATCCAGGCGATCCGACTGATTCGCCGCCGCTTCCCCCAAATCTTCATCTGCACAGACGTCTGTCTCTGCGAGTACACGTCCCACGGCCACTGCGGCATCTTGCGTGACGACGGCAGTCTCAACAACCAGCTCTCGGTCGATCGCATCTCGGATGTCGCCATCGCCTACGCCAAGGCTGGCGCTCACTGCGTGGCGCCGTCGGACATGAACGACGGCCGTATCCGCGCCATCAAGCTCAAGCTGATTGAGGAGGGCATCGCCCACAGGACCGTCCTCATGTCCTACTCGGCCAAGTTCTCCGGCTGCCTCTACGGGCCCTTCCGAGACGCCGCGGGCTCCGCGCCATCCTTCGGCGACCGCAAGTGCTATCAGCTGCCGCCCGGGGGTCGCGGCCTCGCGCGCCGGGCCATCATGCGGGACATTGGCGAGGGAGCCGACATCATCTTGGTCAAGCCCGCCAGCCAGTACCTTGACATCATCAGCGACGCCAAGGAGATTGGAAAGGACCTGCCCGTCGCCGCGTACCAGGTCAGCGGCGAGTACGCCATGATCCACGCCGGCGCCAAGGCCGGTGTCTTTGATCTCAGAGCCATGGCTTTCGAGTCGACCGAGGGTATCCTGCGAGCAGGTGCCACCATCGTCATTAGCTACTTTACGCCTCAATTCCTCGATTGGCTAGAGCACTAGAGCGCCGGCACGCGGCCACGATGAAATTCACCGGGGGGGAGCATGTTGCATTGGCGTTTTGGGTTGGGCAGCCAGGCTTGGCAACGGTATACGTTTATTCTCCTTGCATTTGCTTTCGTCGCATTCATGACGACTACAATGGAACGCAGGCAATCTTTGTTCATATACTACTTTCTTGGTTACAGAGAGACGCTTTAGAATCATTACACATATACTTTGATGCGCGGTTTCACTCTCCTGGCGCGTGCCGACGACCTCGACGTGTAGACCTGGTCCCGTGGCTTGACGGGCGGCCGCTCGCTCCAAGTTGCCGGAAACGCGAGTGGAGCTCAGCGAGATGCGCCCTCGAGGCGCTGGGCCAACTTACTGGATGTGACCCCGACGAGACCGAGAGGCCGGTCACCGGCTATACTCGCAGAGATTGGGCAATGGTGACGGACATACTCATGCGAGGAGCCAGCCGAGGCGGGCAGGCAGGCAGGCACTCGCCGGTCGAGCTCGCGCCTTTGACCACGCCCATGTTGGAAAAGCCACGTCCAAGGTTCCAAACGAACCTGCAGGTCATGGACCGAATGCCTGACGGGGCGCGAATTCCCGGTGGCCAGCATACGAGTACAGAGGCACGTGCGGCCCAATCGCTCGGCTTGCCATCCGAACATTGCCAGCTGCTCCACTGCCGCATCGTCATACGTACCGTGAACTAGGGGCAAAGATGAAGGGCTTGGGCGCAGCATTAGCATGGTAACGGGGTTCGTCGGTGCAGAATGAGCATGGTCAGAGAGCACAACGACGCCGGCCCCTGAAGAAGCTTGTCCTGCGTAAGTGCTTGGTGCCGCTGGGACCTGGTATTCGGGATTGTGATGTAACGAGGCCCTGGTCCGTCGGCGGCCCCCGTCGAGCCGATGAGGGCAAGAGATTCGTGCGGCCGTCGCAGTCGACAGAGGTCTTGGATCGGGCGCCACCAGTCGGACCCAATCTATGCCATCACGGCTTGGCAGGTGACGATAGATGCGGTATATTACAATATGCAGCGGCGCTGCAAGGTACGGGGGGTTACGCCGGGAGTCCTTGGCCGTGCAATCTTGGTCCTTTCCTTGCACTCGTGCCCGTCATGTGCCCTTGTCTTGGCAGATGCGTGTCGTAGCCTTGCGACAGGCGTGGTGGAATCACCGGGGTGGCTTCCCAGGTCTCGGGTGGACATGTGCGTGAAGAAACAAACAAGGGGAGAGGGGGGGTGAAGGTGAGATGGCGCCCGGAAGATGCCGATGAGAAGGACGCTTCCAAGTACGCCATGCAGACAAGAGACGAGGCAGGTGCACGACGGGGCAAGGGGAGAGCGACAAGTGACGAGGAGAGAAAAAAAGAAAAAAGGGCACTTCAAAGAAGCATACAGGAATCGTGTCTTGGTTCGACGGGCCGGGGGAGCAGCTCGCTTTGCTTTGCTTTTTGCGGCCCGATGCGCGCTGCATTGCTGGATCAAGCAGGCGCCTTCTTGTCGCCATCGCCGTGCTCTGCAGGGTGCAGATGCAATGGGTAGGTACAATGGCGGCCGGCCGGCTCCCGAGGTTTCTGTACGGAGATTCATCGCATGAGCCTTGCTTTTCGGCCGGGGGTGAGAGGAGCAGGAGGAGGAGCATGTGGGAAAGGGTCCACATGGAAGAATACCCCCAAAAGGAGGTGGGTCAGGGTCGGCAGCCAAAACTTCGTTGCAGAGCAGTTGGGGTAGGAGCTTGGCGGCCACGTTTCCTTGCAGACGGCCGGTTGATCCACGGCCGCTTTGCGAGCCTGAAGCCACCGCTGTCCAGAATCGGCGTGACGGCGCGGCGTTGGCGGCACTCGACTCGAGTTCGAAACGAGAGCAAGCGAGTCGAGATGAGAGATTGACGCATGCTCCGGGCCCATGTTGGCAAACACGAGGTTTCCGAATGTCGTGCCTTTCCGGTCTTGTTGAAGTCAACAGGAGAAGTGGAGTCGTCCAAAGTCTGCTTCGCAAGGCCTGCGCCATGACGGTACGTATTCTCATCACTGCGTCTTTGGCCACTCCGACTCGCTCGCACAGGTCGCGTCTCGCCGTAGCCGTGTCGCCGTTGGCGCGGGTCCGAGACGGCCCGCCAGATGGGCTTGCCGATGGGCAAACCGGGCTGGGGCCCGCTACCGCAATCTCGCCCTGCGAGCGCCGAGGACGAAAGAATCTGAGCGCATCTGTCGACGCCCGATTTAGACCTACTCGCGGTTTCCCCGTGTCCACGGAGCAGCGCAAGACAAGGCCGCCCCGGAACTCGATTGCATGCAGCTCGGCTGCAGCACAATGCCGTTGCCTCCCCATGGATCAAAGAGAACATGATCCAAGAGGTGTCATTGATGGATGCTTCCATCATCCTTCGCCCAGAAGTGGAGAAGCGCGACGACAGGCATCACTTCAGGACAGGGGAGTGACGACGGGTCTGTACGGTGCAAGCACCTCAGATACTGTATGTGCAGCTGCATCCCTGTCGGCGGCCAGACTCCCGTCACTTTACTTTAATTGGAGCCCATGGCGGGCCAGGCCATGGCTGAGGCCGGCTGATACTTGTAACTTGCGGAGCGTGAGTCGCAGGGCATTTGTCATGTCAGGTCGAGTCGACGTCGATGGGAAACAGCCTTCGTTTCAATGCCTCCGACAATCGGTCGCAGATGCAGTCCGACGCTCGCTTGGCGACTCGATGGCGTCTCATCCAAGACTGTCCGCGAATCTCGGTCCTTGGTCGTGTCGCCTTTCACTGTTAGTGATTGCTGCGGCAACATGTGCGGACCCAGACCACGGCAAACTCACCGTGACACAGGCCGCAGGTGGTAGACGGGGATGACCCCTCCTGCCAGCCAGCCTTCTAAGACAAGCGAGCGAGTAAAAAGTCTTCAGCAGATTTGCTTCTTTCTCGACAAGGGCACAGGGACACACCCGCGGACCACCTCTTCGCACCCCTTTCCGCCGCGCCCTTGGTCTCTGGCCTGGCCTGGGCAGTTTGGCAACGGCAGACTGTCGTGTTGGTCAACCTCAGGGCCGCGCGGTTTGGCAGACCCGGAGAACCAAGGGCCTGGCTACAGTACGCAGCTTTGCCCCTGCGAGTTCTGCGACCCTTCTCCGGCATCCTGCTGCGCGGGCGTGCATGCCGTCAGTGGACCCCGCTTCTCGATTCTCCCACCCCCGGGTACGCATTCGAATTCACAGTCTGCCTCATTGCTTGCTTCAAGGGCCCTCTCGTTCCGCTCCCGGACCGCGTGGCCGGCAAGTCAGGCAATGTCAGTTGTACCATAGTAGGCAGTCGAATACTGCGCGATACTTCCAAATTGCCTGAAGAGTCGGATGAGTAAGGGACCGGTGGTTTCGACGACTCGCTCGAGTCCCAAGGGCGGAAACAAAGGCTGTAGCACATTGCAAGCCCAGATCGCCCATTGCATCAAGATATTCCAAGCAGATGTATCAGAAACAAGACCAACAGCACCTGTTGGGGAGCAGGAAGGATGTCGTGCATGGGCTGCCGATTCCCCATGGGACTGTCTTCACATTTTCGCTACCTTGAGTAGCACGCCTCCTTGTCTTCGAGAGATTCGCAATCAAGGGCCTAATCAAGCGCTTGGCCATCAGGTCCAACCAGTTCAACTCGTTGCTCCTGCTCCCGCCGCTCTTGCCTCTTGACGATGTATCGTCTGTGCGGTAAACTCTATTCTACGGCACCGAGATTGCTCCTGCTGGCCCCTTCCCTTCGCTTTCCCCGCGCTTGCACTTCTGCCGTCCGACCGACATTGTCGTCCAGCCGTGCCTTTAAGCCCCTCCCCTCCTTCCCTGGAATCACTCCGGCCCCCCAAGATTAAGCAGGTACGCACGCCCGCTGAATCCATGTCGATGCTCGAGCTCCGCCTACCACTAGATCACCAAATAGTGTAGCAAAGACCTAAACCAGGTTGTCGTCGGCGACCTTGGCCGTCGCTCGTTTGATTGCTCGCTCACACTCACAAGAATGTCACGGCAGCTGGGTTCCTAGCCTTGCTGGAGCCAATAGGTCGGACTCACCGGCTCCTGCTTCCCGCTTGCCCGGTGTGGATCGCGGCTGCCACACCCCCTCCCCCCCTTCCCCCCTCTTGCCCCTCCAAAGGCCCCTGGAGCTTTCCCAAATAGGGTGCAGGGGAGGGACATCCGCCCAATCCAGATCGACCTCACCGCTGAACTTGGGTATCGGGCTCTCAGACGGCGTTAATGCGCCGGTAGGAGAGCGCAGGTACCGGCGGCCTGCTCCTGCCCGTACCGACAACGGGGACTGCCTGCCTCATCCATACAATGTCCAAGCCAATGTACATGGATGGCTTCAAGCCACTGGCGCTCCGTGCCTTGCATCGGCAAAGTACTTGGTGCGCCTAGCATCAAGATTCCGTCGTCTGACTCTTGCCAAAACTTAACGACTGCTTCCTAGTTGCAACGGCCCGCTTGTGACTACAGGTCTGCCATTACATATCCCCTTCCTTCCCTCAACCCTCCTTCACCCCCCTCCTTTGGCCTCTCAGTCGTCCCATTCCCTCCGATATTCGCCTCATCACCAGTCCGCTCGCTTTCGGGGAAGGAGGAGCTCGTCGTGGTACAAGCTTGGCCCCGACTCAAAGGGCGTCTTGTGTGCTTCGATTCGGCTTGATCTGTGATACGCCGACCTGCTCAAGCCTACCACCCGACTTTCCTATCGCCCTCGCCTCCGTCCTCTTCCTCTGGACCTTACAACGCCGGCCTCGACACTCCGTCCTTTTCCTCACATCCTCTCGACGACTCACTCTCCTCCACCACTGGTCACTGATTCTCGTTTCGACTGATGAGCGGACACGCCACGACGCGGCAGTCCCTCCATGTCGAGGAGAAGATGGGACTCCTCAACGAGCGCGCTACCTGGGACTCAGACAGCGAAGGCGACGCTTCCGATGTGGAGAGGCAGCCATCTTTCAGCAAGTTGCCTCTTGCAGAATACACATCCTCAGTCGGAAGCTGGTTCTTCTCGACGTCATGGCGTCTTTTGACCCTGCGCCTCCTGACTTTCTTGACGCCCAGTTTCTTACAGGGTCGACACGCGCGAGAGCAAATCTGTCCGCCCAAGCTCTCGCCCACTGCTTACCTTGACGGCATGCGAGGCCTGGCAGCGCTCTTCGTTTTCTTCTGCCACTATCTCTATCAGGGCTTCACCATTGCCAAGGGCTGGGGTTGCGAGGATGACAACTACGACTTCTTTAAGCTCCCCTTCTTCCGCCTCTGGTACCAGGGTCCACAAGCCGTCTGCGTCTTCTTCGTCATCTCCGGTTATGCGTTGTCGTATCGGCCCTTGAAGTTGATTCGCAGCCACTCCGTTTCCGAATTTTCGAGCACAATGAGCTCCCTCACCTTTCGACGCGGTCTTCGTCTCTACGTCCCAACGGCGGTATCCACGTTCATGATTGTGTGTCTCTTGAGACTCGGGGCCTACGAGTGGACTCGTGATTTTGCAAACGACGAGACTTACATGCCAAACGTCATCGAGCCTCACCCTCTGCGGATGGAAAGCGCATACGAACAGTTCTCGGACTGGGCTCTGCACATGTACAGATTCGTCCACATCTTTGGGTGGGAGAAGTTTGGCGGCAGCACTTGTAAGTTCCCTAGCCGCGCAGTTTGACTTGAGCTTGTCCAGCTGATGGCGATGCAGCCTATGATGTGCATCTATGGACGATTCCTGTCGAGTTTAGATGCTCCCTATACCTGTTCCTGGTTATTCTCGCTACGGCTCGACTTCGAACCCGATTTCGTCTTCTCGTTGTTGGTTTCGCCACCTGGTTCGCCTATCGACACTCTCGATGGGACTTGATGCTATTCCTCTGCGGCACTCTCCTGGCAGAGTGGGATATTATGCGAGGCGCCCACGTGTCCCCGCCTGCGCTGCCACAGGACGAGAAGTCCGCCCAAGGAGCTTCTCGATCACTTTGGAAGCGCGCTTTCTGGATCCTGACGAGCATCCTGGGTGTGTATCTGCTTTGTCAGCCCGATGACGGTGGAGAAACCACTCCAGGCTGGCGCACCTTGACGGCAATGATACCGGAGTGGTGGACGGAGGAGCACTATCGATACTGGCAGTCGATTGGCGCAGTCGTTTTCGTCGCTGCCGTTGGCCACTCCAGGGGCTGGCAACGATTCTTCAGCCTACCCGTCATGCAGTATCTCGGCAAGATCTCGTACGCCCTCTACCTCATGCACGGTCCCGCGATGCACACGGTAGGCTATCATTTCGAAAAGATGGCGTACAGTATCACGGGTGTTGAAGGAGACTGGTACACGATTGGTTTCGCACTCCATGCTTGCTTTTGTGTTCCCATCGTCATCTGGTGGGCAGATGTCTTTTGGAGGGCTGTCGACATCCCATCCGTCAAGTTTGCCAAGTGGGTTGAGAGCAAGTGCACAGACAAGATTTGAGGAGGCTCACGACAATCTCAACACGGCCGGCAGGTGCTGAGAGTGAATGTTCATGTTGCTTTTTTTCGGTCCATTGGACCTTGCACGAGAAGACTTAGAAACGGGCGCGAGCATATACCGGAATGACCGGACCACGGATGGCGTCGGCGGTGTTTTTGTTCCTTTGCTAACAATTGTGGGATACCCTGGCGAAGCAGGTGTGGCACGTCGAGCTATAAAGCAGACTCTATTCGCAATAATGAATGAAAAATGGTTATATCCACTACTGAAAAGTACCTTTATCTGGTCTCGCTGAGTTTTCTGTGCATGATATGGAAGACGGAAACCGTGGACGAAATGTGCTGCGATGACGTCGAGGCTTGGACAAGAATATGGTTTGCTCATGGATAGAGGCACGTTGCACCACTCCACAGATGTGGTCGTTGGACAGCGAGTTGACGATGTCTTTGTGCAGAGGCGTGTCTGGATCGATCGACCCACGCATGCGAGGTACAGGATGGCGTGTGTACTATGTAGCACGTGCAGCAGCCTACTTGATGTTTACTCGTCCGCACAAGCAGTCGGTTTGTGCGCTCGTATCGAACACGAGCGTCACTTGGCGACTGTACACAGATGTCAAGCAATATCCCAAACACAGCTGACGCGGCGATGCTCCTTGGATTCCTAGGCGTCTCCGTCTACGGCCTGGGCAAACGGGGCGGCGGCTAAAACGGCTTGGCTGTCGGGAGATTTCCGCTTTGGCCTAGGTCGTCGGCCCGCTGCGGATATCGGCAGGGCTGATGAGGAGGATTTGACACGCAAAAGGGGGACCCGTGTCTGTTCCAGAAGTGGCTGATGTGAGAGCATTTGTGTGTGTGTGTGTGTGTGTATTTTCCGTCCAGCGACTTCAGTCGCTCAGGTCTCCTATCGGAGCACAGGACGTGCTGAGCTAAACTAACTTTTCCCGACCGCTACCTGACAAGATGAACCAGTTTCCCTTGCAAAGGCCCCATGGTTTCACATAACGACACCTGTCCACGAGCAGTTGTCTCTGCTGTAGACGCCACTAAAGTACATCGCAAGATGTCAGTACAAGTGTCCCGGTAGATCCTCCCCGCAACAGCCGTCCAGTCAGCTCATCCAGCATTTCGACAGCTCAAGGCGCATTTCGTTCGTGGCCCTCACCCGTCAGCGGGAAATTTTGGGCAATCTTGTTTCGTGATAGAACTTGGAGAGCAGCCTAGGGTAGGAAAGCCGGCAGCGCAGCGTTGCCGCGGCCCAACGCCATGGATCATGGCCAGCAACATGTTCACGAGCGAGCCCAGGCAAGTCCGAGCACATGCAATGAGTTTTGGCCAGAAATGACAAGCCGTCTGGCGTCAGTGAGGCAGGGTCGGGCGTTAAGCTAGTGAAGAGCTCACGGGCGACCTCTACATGGGACCCATGACCAGATGCTCCAGCGTTTGAATGAACATGGGTCCCGAGGTGTTCCCGGTTTTACTCTGCGGCATGCTGTAACTTGCTAGCCAGTAGTAAAGCGCATCCAGCACGGCCAACTCGGAACGTGAGAGCATTTTTAGGCCTATTTTGTGTGGTCTAGGGTAGGCAGCGGATACGCTCGAGTCCGAATGCATCCGTCGAATGGGCCTGTTGGACGGGATGACGACGGACCTTGGCCGGCGCCGGCCATATGAGACTTTATGCAGATGCCGAGCCTATGATGCCGAGCTTATGACTATTTTAAATCTACCTTTTTGCGGTTCTGGGAGCTATGAACTAGAAGAGCAGAGGCCATGAGCAGCGGGTGAGTGAATGCCTGAGCCGGCGGCGAAAGAGTTGAGTAATAACAGCAGACCACAGGTGTTGCAATCACGTGCCCGAACCCTAAATATATACACAATTATCCCACGCTGCCAAAGTGCAAAACGATGCAAAGCAATCACCAACGCTTACACGCAAGGACAGCAGAACCGCATCGCCTTGTTCATTGGAAGAATTGTCGACGCAACTCGTGCACTGGCAGCCATTTCCCGGTCCGCATCCCCAGATCTGGCGGATCGGATCGGCCGGCGCAACCTGCAGCCGCCCCCACGCGCTTAATTCTCGCCCATTCATGCCGAGCGGCCCGCAATTGTCGGCCTCGTCGCTCTTCGGCCGGCAAAGGCTCAGACGGAGCTGGGTCCTGACGATGCGGGGGTTTGGGCTGCTCACCTGTGGCAACCCCACCAACCACATGTCTCTGCGAGCACAACCTCGATGTTAACGCATCTCGGGGCAGACGTTGCGTGCGCTTTACCTAAAGATTGATCTCGAGATTATTGGCCTATTTTCATCTGCCTTGCATTGCTCACCCTTGCAGCCGCATCAATACATTGGATACCCTTTGCCAACATGACCACGCCTGCGGATCCCTCGGCCACTGAACTCGAGCAACTCTCGGCCACCGACGCCCTCGAGCCAATTGCGCAGGAAATCATCATCAGGGTGCTCACGTCGCCTCCGTTTATACCTAGCCGCTCCCTCATCAACATCCGTGACGCCGGTGCGGTGCCGGGCAGCCAACTGCCCAAGGGTCGCTTCTACCGATGCGGCACCCTGGACTTGGCTGCCAAAGACCCCGAGGCGCTCGAATGGATATCGGCCAACGTCACCCGCATCTTTGACCTGCGCAAGGCGAACGAGCGCGAGTCTAGCCCCGATCCCCACATTGCGGGCGTGGAAAACATCTGGCTCGACGGAGATGGTGAATATCCGAGCCTGGTTCTTGGAGACTTTGACGACGACGGTGGCAGGCCAGCGTGGAGGGCGCAGTATCTGGGCATCACTTCAGCCTATCGGCCCACAATCCGAGCACTGCTGGAACATGTGCGAGACCGGCCAACGGAGCCAGTCCTCTTCCATTGCACAGGTGAGGTTACCGGCATCAGAACATGACAGGAAGAGGAACTAACCCGTCGCTTCACACTAGCGGGTCGAGACCGCACTGGCGTCATGGCAGGTTTGCTGCAGCATCTCGCTGGAACGGCATCGGGCCCCACCTGTCTGGACTACATGCTCTCGCGAATCGGCACCGAGCCCGCTCGCGAGAAGCTCATCCACTTCGCCCTGTCGACGGCCGGCACCACGGATCCGCAGGAGCCGAGCTTCAGGAACCTCATCAGCCTTCGACCCGAATTCTGGAACGGCTTCCTCGAGGGCCTTGAGGAGGAGTACGGTGGCTGGGACGGCTACGTGACCAAGGGCCTCGGCTTCTCCGAGCAGGACCTGGCCAAGATCAAGGGAAACCTGCGATCTGGTTGAGGCCTTGAATGTGAGGTGACACGTCGTTTCGACTCAGCTGAGGATAATGGAAAGCATAGAAGAATGACTTGCGATTTCCCAGTTGTCTTAAGTCTTGGCCACAGCGAGTTAGGCACCGCAACATGTGTCAGCTCGAAAGCACCTTTTCCGTTTTACCATGCCATGGCGCAGCGTCAGGGGGATTATGCCACCGTCTATTATGACTGTTGAAGTCGCTCTCGGATGCGCAGTTTCTGCTGACGACTCAGCTTTGCCCGGTAGGGCGATGTGGATAAAGGGATCGGAATGCTGTCCTTGGCCCTTGTCTCCGTATAGTCTTTGCCGTTGGCCGCACAACCACCCGAGCGAATTGTATTGTCTCAGGATTCAGCGTCACAGGAACAAGGCACCCTCCCGCCCGACGGACCTTTCCGAATACGCTTTTGGCTTGCCCTTCTGTTCTCCCTCGAAAAATCACCAATCTGCGCAGCATTCCGAGGCCTTGGAGTCTTTGACGCCCGGCGCCCAGAAACGCGGCGACGTTGAGTCTGCATCGCAGAATACTCCGACGAAGGAGACATTGCTGATGAATGCGCCGAAGCGGAAAAAAGGGAAATACTCCACGGCCAAAGAAAGAGCATGTTGCAGGTCCATGCCGAGCCATGACTTCTAACTTGGTTACCCGACTTCGTCAGGACGGGCGGGCCACGACAGACCAGGCACATTCCTCGAGTGGCCTGCCCGCTGGCAAGCGTCTCAGAGCCAAACAAGACGGTCCCCGGGGACTGACCACGTCTCCAGGGTCGACGGATTACACCAGGACGGTCGCTCACCCAAAAGTCAGCGGCGCTGGTATTGGAAAAATTGCAGAGAGATCGTGATTTCCGAATTCCGCAAGCTTAGTCGTCCGGCCGCGGTGGGACGAGTCCATGGGCTAATCCCCATGCATAGATGATGCACGAGACAAGCAGCAACGGGCAGAGGCCGTGACAAGAAAACAAACGAGAGGGCCTCAACGTATATAACAGCGGACCCGAGTCCGCGAGCTTGACTGTCGGGGTAAGCTGCCTCTTGTTGCCAGACCACGCTCCAGCCGCCTTCAAGTCAAACCAAGGCACCCGCACACCCCCCCCTCCCCCCCTAGGTCATCGTCCACATCTCGTCAGCCTCATCCTGCTTGCGCAAATGAGCAGGGATCAGGCGCAAAACAACAACCAGAGACAGGCGGCGTCGCCGCCAGAGGATCAGGACGACGAAGACATGAAGAAGTCCAAAAAAATCTTCAGCGACGACAGCGCCATCGCCCGGGGCGTCCAGCTGCTCAAGAAGCTCTTTGGCTCGGGCCGGGGCCCCATGCAGGGCCAGACGACGGATGCCGACGGCAACATCGTGAAACGGGAGGTCGAGGCCGAGCAGGCAGCCAAGGTCGAGAAGCTTGGCCTCATTCCCCAGCTGCTCAAGAGCTTGTTGGGCGGGCTTTTCGGAAAGGGTCGGTCAAAGATGGAACCCGAGGACATGCCTTCTTACATGGAAGACATGCCCAGGCCTTCATACATGGAAGACATGCCCACGCCTTCAGATGACGACGAGCCCAGCTCCGAGGACATGGACATGGACATGGACATGGACATGGACACGGATATGGACACCTCATACCCTTCATCCATGTCCTCGTCCAAGCCCTCGCCCTCGCCCTCGTCCAAGCCCTCGCCCTCGCCCTCGTCCAAGCCTTCATACGGCAAGCCCTCGCCCTCGCCCTCGCCCAAGCCCTCATACGGCAAGCCCTCGTCCACGTCCAAGCCCTCATACGGCAAGCCCTCGTCCACGTCCAAGCCGTACTCCAAGCCCTCGTCCAAACCTTCATACGCCAAGCCCTCGTCCAAGCCCTCGTCCAAGCCCTCGTCCAAGCCCTCATACGCCAAGCCCTCGTCCAAGCCCTCATACGCCAAGCCCTCGTCCAAGCCCTCATACGCCAAGACCTCGTCCAAGCCCAAGAAGAGAGGCTAGCCCCGCCGCGATCTCAACGCGAGCTCCCGGGGAGGCAACCAGGGCTCCTAAAGAGGATGACGACTGGTACAAGGGGATCTTTTGGCGAAAAAGAAGCAGATTACGGCTACGGGAAATGGCATTCGCGTGGCCGAGGCAAGAATCGCGCTTTACACCTCTGCCGGTGCGGCATCAACTGTCTAATCTATATCAGGGAAAGCCAGAGGCGGGCTGGGACCAAGCATGCCTCTTGGCTTAATAGAGGATGTTTCATGGCTGCGAGGACGGAGCGCGGCATAGAGGCCGTGACGTGCGAATATAGGGAGAGCTTTCCTCGACCCGAGCGTGCCGGACAAGGACTCGGGGGTATCATGAATGTACGATTTTAGGGTTACTGGATCACTGGACCTTCATCATAGTCATTGTATTATTTCTTCTGTAATGATTTTACCGCATTCTCGAATATCGACTTCTTTCTCGTGGACACGGGCTTCTTGTGCAAAACGTCAACAATAGCAGCCGCCCCCTGACTTGGGCGCAAGCGCAGTCTCGGAAAGGCGGCCTAGACGCTGAAGCTGTGAGACGATGCGCAGCCTCGCCGGAATGCATACATGGTGCCGACGACGGGGCTAGCCGGGCGAGCGTCTAGTTTCCGTTCTTCCTATCCGCATGTGAGACGAGACATTTCTCTTGAGCCGTCGAAAAAACACGGGAACTGTTACGCCCGCAACGCCGCCGCCAGGAACGGGACAAGGCTGGATGTCTGTGCAGCACACTCGGAAGCCTCCTTTGCTTTCCGTGCGTGGGGCTATTCGTCTCTGTCCCACGTCCACTGCATCGCCTGCAAGAAACCCGGCCGGGATAGATGTGCACGCGGCCATGACATCACGCCTGGTCTTGATTTCTCCCTCCCTACATTACTTGCACCACCACCTCGGACAGCAGAGCTCGCGCCACAGCCAAGGCACCGCCAGCCACACCTCCTGCGCCATGACGTCGCATCCCACCCGCCGTGTCCCAGCCACAGGCCCCCCCTAACTTTCCTTGCAACCCGTCTGCCAGTGCCGTCCTTGCGTACGTACACAGCGTACGTAGGCCCTCTGGCCCAGCATCGTCACCCTGACGGGCGATCTGCGCTCCCCCGGTCCCGATCCGCATCGTCGTCGGCCAAGCCATGCCATCATCGCTCGTGGCCGTGGCAGCTCCCATTGCCCCCCCCCGGCTGCCATGACGGAGGTGCAAAGGCGCTCTGCGTAAATGTATACTGAAAAGTGATATATAAATCCCCACACGCTGCCGTCCCTTTTGCTTCCCTACGCAACTCGTCTCACCCAAATCCTTCCCACTATCCACCATCGACCTCGGACACTTTTACCGTAAAACACAATCCAAACCTCTTCGACATGTTTTCCAGACGAACCCGCCAGCCGGCCGCCACAACCACAACCACAACCACGGCCGACCCGGTGGCGCCTCGCCGTGGCCTCTTTTCTCGCCGTCGCCAGCCCGTCCATCACCACCAGCGCAAGCCGACCATGAAGGACAAGCTCAGCGGCGCCCTGACCCGGCTCCGGGGTACCTTGACTGGTCGTCCAGGTGTCAAGGTTAGTCGGTTGTAATTAAGTTACGCCCTGGTCACGTTGCTTAACGACAGAATAGGCTGCTGGCACTCGCCGCATGCACGGCACCGATGGCCGCGGATCTCACCGCCATGCCGTCTACTAGTTCTCAACTGCTCACTCGACCCATCTCGCAATTCAGTCACTTTGAAACGACTTGGTTATGATATACGTATGAAATGCTAAAGCGTTGCGATCTGGTTTCACGGCTTCACAGCCTGTTCAGATGTGGGATACATAGCCTGTCACGCTCAGATCGGATTTAGTCTTGATACCCTGTTAATACACCAACATTATAAAATTATCTTCATACTACATACAGCTTACGAGATACTCTCGCGTGCGTGTTCATATTACTCGCAAATTTCTACCCGCAGTCGCCCTCACGATTTGAGTATTATAACAACTCGTCATGCTCCTCGGACCCGGGACATGTTGGGCGAAGAGTGGCCACAACGCGCCTGCGTTGTATAATATTGAAGGAACCGTGCAAAAGAGGTGCCAAACTAGCCATGCACCTTGGCCGCGGACTGAAATGTGTCAACGGGTCGATAGAGCGTAAGCTGGATGATCGTGTCGCCATCAGTTGGTTCTCGTCCTTACAATGTAGGTGTTTACGAAAGCCACCTTCGTTCCTGTAACAATGTCAACTTGGCTTCAAGGGTCGGACTCTTGAGACAATCTGTACCGCTGAAACGCCAGCTCAAGTTGCTCCAAGTCCCTTTTGCTGGGTGACGGGTGCTTCTTGACTCTTTCGCCGTCTACAAGGTGGCTGATGCGATTCTTCGACTTTGCCGTCTGCAAATCAAGATAACCCGCCTCTTCAGCAAGCCTCTTTGATCCGCTATGCGTAAGAGTGACGACTTTGGCTTTTCCGGTGCCGTCGTCCCCGAGCTTGAAGGCAATCTGGGCTAGCCTGACCTGGACATCACTCGAGGCAGTCGCAGAACCGTCGGCAGACATATTGACGGAATCTTTGTGAGATCTGGCGCGAGGGGTGGACGAGCCGATGGGCACCGTGCTCAGGATTCTATCTTCGAGATTGTGCTCGAATCCCACTTCCGTCTCGAATGGGCTTCTTGGGCTGTGGTCAGTCTCCTCACCCGCCTCCGTCACTTGACAGGCTAATTTCGCTTCTTCGTCGCCTCCATGATCCGGCGAGGGAATCCGCCCCCGCGACATTGGGAGTGTCTGGTAGTGATGCTCTTCTGCTGACGTGTTAGTCTCAATGTACATAAATCCAAGATTGTTTGAACCGCGACACAAAACGATACCCTTGAAGAAATAGTCACCGCACTTGCGGGGGTCCTGAGGGCACTTGGTTGATGCTTGTTCCAAAGCATCCGGCTTTTCGGCAAGAGGTTCGATGTCTCCGATGCCGGCTGGGTTCTGCTGCGGATGCTTCCGAAGTTTACTGCGAGCTCGATTGACTGGGGTTGCCGGCTTGGAGGAAAACCGATCCCAGACATTGGAGACTTTCCTGAGCATTCTCGAGGGGGCTCTTTGGGGCGCTTTGGGGGGTGGTTCAACAGTTTTGCGTTGCACGCTTGGCTTCAATGCCTCTGTAGCAGCAAGCATTGCCTTGATCTTGTCGTTGATCTCTTCTGGCGTGGCTGCAGGAAACTTTGAAGTGGCCAGGCATTGTGTCCCCTTTGGACGTGAGGACGGCTGCTTGTTCTCAACATCATCCATATACCAAGCTTCCTCATTCCTTCTGTCGCTCAAGCTGGGGTCCTGAAGGGAATCGAATGTCAGCCTCTGCGACTTGATCTTGGGTCCCTCAAGATCCGGCGTCCGTGGCTGCTTCGGACGGCCGCCGCTCGGCACACGCTCATTATCACTTGGGAAGCCCAGCGAGTCGGCATCTCCGACAGCAGGCCGAGTTTCCACATGTGTCTCGCCCTTCGCATGTGCTTCATCAGCATCCACAAAGACTGGGTGCATCTTAAAGGGGGAAGCCAGGGGTTCTTGGTCTCGCGGTGAAGGCTGTAAAGGCTCATTTGGTCGGTGGAGTGGCCTTGAGGTATGTCCTTGATTCTCACACATGGCCGTCGCTGGGTCGTTTATGCAGTTTTCTGCCTGCGTGTAAGAGTCGTCGAGAAGGGCACTGGCCAATTGGTCCATGCTATCGCGACATTGATTTCCATCGCGGGGGTTTGTTGCTGTTGAATTGCTAGGAAGGGCTGGGCGAGACGCTGACGGCCCGTTAGCGACAGAAACAGATACGAAAGTAAGTGGGCCAATATTACCCAAAGGTTGATTGCTTGATGCGCCGGTGACTGGCCTCTGGTGTCGACGCGAGCCCCGTGTCCTGAGGAGGTTTCTCTTGTTTTGCGCAGGCATCGTCGACGATGTGTCCGATCAAATCGGTGAGTGAGGCCAAGCTACGAACCGCGATTCAGGCCGAATCGTGCCCAAGGAAGAGCAAAAGGAGGAATCAGCAAAAGGTGAGCGTTTTGAGGGTGAGCGGTGACGGTACGCGTAAACGAGTGTTGGGTTCTTGAGGGAGCTAGATGCGGCGCCCGTCGGTCGAGAGGGCAAATCCAAATGCAGTGAGGCGTTGATCGATCCACTCATAGGCTCTCGAGTTGGGCGAGGCTCCGAGGCAGAACAAGTGTCTGCTGCATTCTTGGACGAGAGAGAGCTGTATAGGAATCTAGCAAAACGCGGAGCTGGGAGGCAGACGACCCCGGCGAGAGCCTCGCAGAGGAATCGCGGCAGGCGCCGAAGAGCTCCGAAATGAGCAAGTTCTCTGCGCAGCCACTGGTCTGAAGAAAGCGATGGCGTGCGGATGTATCGTTGTTCCCTCTCCGCAGAGCCGATTTCGGGGCTCGAGTGCTAGGAAGGAGCGTGTTCACTGCGCTCATCGGTCACGCCTACTCGACCAGGCCATATCTTATCGTTCTTTGGGGGGCCTCTGCGTTCTGTGAGTGATGGACAAGAACATTGCGCTGGGAAGGCTGTCGAGGAAGTTTGCGAAACCGAACCCTCATCTCATATATCTCATAAATTGTTGGCCGTTGCATAGGCGCATCGAGACTCATCGAGACTCATCGTATGGGTGGGTTGTTGGGGATGATTTATATTGAAGAACATCTGACGAACATTGGTGTTGCTCAAATATGTGATGCTGTGCCTGAATCACATCTTGATAGGGGTAGCCGAGCATCCTGAGGCCGACTTGACCCAGTCAAGGTCGCCGCTGCATTCCAGCCGACCAGCTGGGACCCGTATCATTGGCTGTCTTTTGAGCCAGGAACCGCGTCCGATCGGATGGCAGGGCCGTAAAAGGTCTCAATCGCACCTTTGGTCAGCCGCAATGGCGGGCTGCTTGTTCGTGAAAACACGGCATGTTCCTGGAGAGCGGTTGCCGTCCATCATCCAGCGCCAGACGCCGGTAAGGGGCAGCCATTGCACCTGTTTTGAAGATCTCCGACTGCCCTTCTTTTGGAACCAATATGTCCTCTGGTCAGGAGAGCCGTATATATTGCTTGTAAATGATCAGAATTCATACATCTCTCATGGCAGCAGTCAATATCACAAGAGTGAAACGGGACAATTACTTGGAGGTTGTCCTGAAAGATGCACGTGACCGTACCTGAAGCTCTAGCAGCACTTCGTGCTTGCCTGCCGGTTCGGCGCGGTGTACCGGGTAGGTACGTAGCCATTGCCGTCTTTTTACATCATAGCGCGTCTGTCCTTTTTTCCGAGCCTAGGGGAAAAAGCTGCAGAATCGACTTCTTCCCAACAATCCCATCCGGATTCAGGACTACTACATCTCTGCGTCTCGCAACTGCATGACCAACCAGCATCACAACAGCTGTCTTTGTCTCATCGCATTGGATCGTCTTCTATCCCACCGCGCATCAAAGGCGCAAGGGTCTCGCAGCCGGATCCGTCGTTAACTCCGTCGGCCGATACGAGCAACCGAACTCCGAGGCGCATCGACTCTCTTGCCCCCGGCGGAGGGATAGAAGAACGGTCTATTTTCATACTGAAAGTTTAGCGGCCAGCTAATCTACACGGCTGAAATTGCGTTCCATCAGATACGGCGTCATGTTTCGTACGCCTATAGGACTGCGTGCTCTCCCTCTTCGGCGAGGAGCCACGCAGTCCGCCGGAACGCCTGCATGGCGACATGTATGGACCAGGCTGTTAAGCACGGAGACGAGTCATGCCGCAACGGCTGCTAGGCAATTCGAGTCCTCTCAAATCCCCATGCGATTCCTGCGAAGCCTCTCGGGCCTCGGGGCAAAGCGACCGACGATCGGAGCGTGCGCCAAGTCATTTGGGAGGATACATCACAGAGGATTCAGGTTCTCTTCCTGGAGGAGAGGTACCAATGGAGCCGGCGAGAAGGCTCCGGAAAAGCTGTCACTGACGGCGAGACTCAAGAAGTTGTCAAAGGAGTACGGATGGTCGGCTGTCGGCGTTTACCTGGCCCTGAGCGTGCTGGACTTCCCCTTTTGTTTCCTCCTCGTGAGGATCGTCGGCACCGATACGATTGGTGAGCTGCGCGTTGTCTACTCGCACGACGACTCTAGAGGCGCTGACTTTCTCCCAACAGGCAAAATCGAGCACGTGGTGGTCTCCAACGTCGCCAAAGTCATCCCGGAACCGGTGAAGCGGAAATGGAACGAATACTGGCATGCCATCAAGGACGCTGAAGCCAATACGCTCGGAGACGATCAGATCAGCGACAAGGTCGAAATGGCTGGCTGGGGAGTCAAGGAAGCTCAGGAGAAGAACGAAGAGGAAGCCAGTAAGTCACAGCGATAGTCGCCTGTCTCCGAATCGCCGCTCTCGGCGTCTGCAGCGGGTCAAGGCGTTGATGGCTAATGCGGCTCACCAGGCTTGGCTACACAGCTCGCGCTCGCTTACGCGATTCACAAGAGCTTCATCTTTATTCGGGTACCGCTCACGGCGGCGGTAACGCCCAAAGTCGTCAAGGTGCTGCGGTCCTGGGGCTGGAACATCGGCAAGCGCACTTCTCGATGACCGTCGTTGACCACCTGAAGGGTGTGATTGGGATGATGCAACATGACGGCTGGGGGAACATGGGAGTGGGCAACTGCCGCCGTCCTCCTCCGGGGGAAGCCGGCAGCGCCAAAGGCCGCACGCGACTCATGCTTTTTAGACTGTATGATTCCTATGTAGGAGGTAACGGTACTCGGGTACTGACATTGTAGACAGACGGATAGATCACCGGCTGGAGCACCGTGTGCGCAAAAGGTCCCAGATGTAAGTTTGCGTGTGCAGGACGGTTCCAATAAATATCGACGCCCATGCGCCATCACCACGACCGGCCACAGGATTGACACAACGGGGGTGCGGAGCCATGCAACTGACCAGACTGGCCGCCCGCCCAAAAATATGACAAAGAGAAATAGGGACAAAAGGGCCCCTCCCAGGCCACGCGAACTCGGCGATGCCAATAGTCATCGCCAAGCATGCAGCTCCCACGATGGGACTCCAAAAGCAGCTTCCGCCACGGGGTGCGGGTAGCAAAGAAGGAGGCCTCGCGCCCAGTTACCACGTACAGAACGAATACACGCAGTACCAGAAAGCGCCGCCCGGGCAGGATGCGGCCAGGCCCCCGTCTCGCTGCCTCGACCTGGACGTCCGCGGGCGAGGGCGAGAGGGTGAAGATGGCGCGCTTTTTCAGCGAAGAGAAGGAGCCGTACTTGTTGACCCTCGACTGTCGTTTCTTGCTGGGACCGCTTCGGTCGAGGCACATGCTTGTAGCCCCGAGGATTCGGCATTGGAGCTAAATGGTTCGGACCAGGCCGTTTGGTGATGTTGCCGCCGCCCGCGCCGCCGCCGTAGACTTCCGGAGCCGGTCGTTCGGCTACGGAGCTCAACTTTTTTTTTTTTTTTGTTTCTGGCTTCCGACTCCTTTTGTCTAGAGGCAGCCCCTCCGCCCAAGCCCTGCAGCAATGCCGCGGAACCTTATTTCCCGAGGGCGTCCCCCGTCAACTCTCACCCTCTTGTTGGCCCGGAGCGAGCCGGAACGGCGGCCCGGGGAAAGATGGCAAAGGTGTCGGTCGCGACGCCCACGTCGCTTTCGGAGCGCGGATACATGGAGAACCCAAAAAAGTACCCGCGGTCTCATCGACCAAGTCACATCGCGCTTCGGTCTGTCATTGACCCTAAAAGCGGGACCTTTGCAGTAGCAGGAACTTGTATACAGTATGTATGCTTCGGCCGTTTGATGAGGGTGGCCATGATGGCGGCTGGGATCCTGTATCGGAAATGTCCTTTTGGGCGAGGCGTTGGGCAACCACCCCGGACCCGGCTCGAATGCGTGGACCTACGTATGTACTTCGTATAAGCGTCCATGAAGCCTTTGCGGAGATTCTATGACTCGGCCATATCCCGTCTGGGCGGGCAACGTTTCCGCACGTAGGGAAAATGAAGAATGGAGCCACAGCTGCAGCGTCGGCAGAGCCTATGGGGGAGGATCCCGGCCAATCGCTCAAAGGCGTAACAACATGAGTCCGGCAAGAGACCGAGGGCTCGAAAAAATCGTCGACGTCGAGGCCTCGCCCGTCAAGGGTGTTGCTCAGATGCGCCGTTTGGCGCGCCATCAGATTTGTTTGAACAAGCAGACAGTCTGCCGAGTACTGTACAGTCCTCGAAAGCCTTGCTATGAAGACACTTTTTGCTTGCCGTTTCAGTCCTCGTCTGCTTCTCGATCTAGTGCAATAAAGGGTCCGTTGCATCTGTTACTGCCCGGGCACTTTTGAGCCTTTCGGTCGAATGGAACCCACGCCAGACGAGTTGCACACCCCCTGTCCCCAGGGTGATCACTGATGTGCATACTATACATATTCTGTATCCTCGACATCCCACTGCAACTGACTTGATGGACACACCGAGTATCACGGTGCTGCCGGCTGGGAATCTGAAATCTGGGGGAAATGGCCCAACGACCTGCACCGCATAGTTTTGTGGCCGGAGGCTTCGGCGGCAGGGACCTGTGACAATTGGGCCGGCCACTCAGACAACTCACGCCGGTAACAAGTTAGTTTAGCTCTCGAGTCTTGTGCCCTATCGAGAGCCGGGGCGGAGGATCTGGCATGAAGGGAGAGGGAAAGTATGCAACGTGGCATGTATTTCCTTTTGCCCGTTGCCTGACGATAGGGCTGTGCATGACCCGCTCGTTTGGTAGTCGAGTGAGACATTGAAGCAGGGCGGTCGTTTGCTGCTAGTTTCGGAGGCCAAAATCCGAGCCTCGCAACTGCATTTGCCGAAAAACAAGGTTCACGGAACGTAAACTCGGCTTCCCTCCCCCATAAATCCCTGTCGTCCACCGGCAGAGCTACAATGGTCCAAGTTTCGACCGGAAACTCTCCCCTCTCCAGAGTTGCCTTTTGACGGAGCAAATGCCCACGATGACAAGGTGCCGAAATACACGCATCGATGAGTCCCCGCAAGCGCATTCTCACTTGCATTCATCGAAAGAGGTGGGCAGGTCTTGAATATGCTGAAGTCATGGGGTCGAGGATGGGGCACATTTGGAGTTATGACGACAACGTGGGTTGCCCATCTGCAGCCTCCGATGCCGAAGAAGCCGTGGAATCAGCAAACCTGTGCCGGTCACGCTTTTTGCTGGCGGGCTCGCTCCAACCTCTCAAGTCAATGTATGGGTGTTGGGGTTCAAAGGATCCAAGGTGTGCCTCGAACACTGCCGCATGCACTGTGGACGACAAGACCCCTGACAGGTTGCGAAACTTGGCGCAGTGCTCCATGAGAGAGTGGAGAGACCTCGACATCCTGGGGCATGCATGTGACTGCCGACTGCCGCTCCCTGCACCGCATCGCGTCCGATGCACCGGGCGTTAGGTGCCGCGCCCTCGGCCCTTGGATGACCAACGAGGCCTACCATGCCCTCTGTGGGTTATCCCTTGAGCCTTGCCGAAGGAGGGGGTTGACACGCATGGCAATTTGGGTTTCGGTAGGGCAGAGCTGCCGAGAGACAGACGACGACACAAGGCTAGTGGAAACGCCCGGCCGCTCCTCTTCGGAGGGATCAACGTTTGGGGGAAGACTTGTCGCGGTCCATGGTTCTCTTATCATCTTGAGCATTCGAAGAAAGCCTTCTTGTCTTGCGCGCCCTAGGCCCGGAGGTGAACCGGGGCTATCCTCAAGGCGGCCGGCAGGGCGTCGACCAAACGGGCTCTATGGCCGCCGCTAGGTGAATGGCGCATCCCGATATAAGGTTTTCCGGCCTACCCATTGCTTCTATTAATAACGGAAGCAAGCTTCTAGACGGCGGAAGAGCAGTATGTGGCCGAGGCGAAATTGCATTCTTGCAATCTCATGCGACTGACCAAACTCTACTTTCAATATTGGCCAACGCAGCAAGAGTCTGGTTACGTGGAGTCGCTGTCGGATCGAGATGGCTAGGAGAAGGGGCGGAAGTGAAGGAGCTGCGACGAGCAGACAAATACGCCAAACCTTGAGTTTGTCGTCAAGAGAGGTGCAACAGTCATCTTGGTTCTGAGCTCTCGCGAGAATTTCAGCAGGCACCGGCACACAGCAATGTTGCCGCGCGTGCTGAAGGGTGCATTTAGACTTTGCCGAGAGTTGGTGCAGCGACCCCCTTGTGCGTCCCGAAATGGCCCTAGAGTCGTTTGGTGTCATTCGCCCGGCGGCCAGGAGCGCCATGAGTGAACCTTGTAGCCGGCAGATGATGACCTCTGTCCGAACATGTCTTGAAGCTTCCGGTCCTTTTGTCGCAGGTTACGTACAGTAGAAGGAAGCCCCACGTGGACGGAGACATGAGGGCAAGCAACCAAAGAGGGGGCCGTCAACGTGGTGGAGAGACCAATCACAGGGTGCGATGTGCCGCCAACGGTTCGCAGACGAGGCTCTTGTTGTCTGCAGGGGTGGCAGCAAAGCAGGTGGAACTCGGCTTCGATGTCGCGCTCTGACTGGAGCTGCAAGGCCGGCAGAAGGACGAGACAGGGATGAGCAGCTGGCCAGCGAAGACAAAGGTTGACGTAACAAGAATGGCAGAGTGCCGATGAGCAGCTATGCAACGCAGTCGGGCGACGGTGTATCTCGAGGCGTTGACGGCTTCTCGACGAGCGTGTCAAGCGGCCGCAAACCATGTGCTGCATCGGAGCGTCTACTCTGGACCGCCTACTGCCGCTTGCCACGGACTGGCAGAACACGTTCTGGATAGCGTCGAGTGATGACGACCGATTTGTGCTATGCAATAGGTCGGACGCGAACCGCGCACCGCCGCCATGTGGAGGAGCGCCAAACTCAAAGAGCGGCCAAGGACGAGCAGAATGAGCTGCGCAGGAGCGACGACTGCATACGACGGGCTGGTGGATGCAGTCGACTCCGGGTGGCCAAGCAGACACGCGTTCCACGACGGTCTTGTCGTCGTTGATGCCGGTGCCCGCCAGAGTTTTTCTCGTGCCACTTCTTGCTTCTCTTGCCGTGATGCGGCCGTGGTTTCCGAAGTGATAATCCCTTCAATCAAACGCTAAATCGTCTAGCACTCTTGCGATTCGATTCTGAGGCGCCCCAACTTGCTGGCTCGACCTCACAGATACCGGGCGCCTGTGTTCCCCGTCTCGGGCTGTTGTAGCGCTGGTGCCATCGGTGATGGGACGGGAAAAAGTCGGTACTCTATGGCCCATTCGGAGATTGAGCTGTCGACGGCATCAAATTTCCATCCAGGCGGTCGTGGATCGTGGGTGGAGGGATTGAGTGCGGAATGCGTGCCGCGACTAGGCCAGGTACGGATAGGTGTAACCGTCGATTCTGTGCGACTGAGCTTCGTTCGATGACTAAGACGGTGTCTTGCTGCTCCGGTTTGTCCTCGAGGCGAGTACAGTCCCCAGCAGCAAACGGCTACCGGTACGTGATCCATGCCCTAGACTTATAAACCGTCGAGGTACCGGTCGGTCGTGGGGCTACCTACAGTACCTAGGAACCTCTTTACACCCCGCTTCGTGTGTTACTCTCCGCATTCCCGGCTTACCTCCTGAATACGGCTGGGCGACGACGAGAGGTGACGAGGATGCTTTGAGCTTCTACTGTAAGGTATCTGTTAGCCTCGTAATGCTAATCGGCCTGGCTGGAGGAAGTCCAGGCAGTGGACACCTTACTAGACCGCGACATGCTTTGGCCACACCGTCGACCTACTGTACGCTCACCAGCAACAGCCTTTGGCGCCGAACGCATGCGACGGAGCTTCTGGCCGGCGTTGGGTCGTTGTGACGGCACTGACGGCAACGACTACTACTACGATCAAGATGACGATGACGAAAGGCGCCTCGCCCGCAACGCCCCCCAGCCTTTGCTGACGGCCTCTTCTTCATTATGCTTTCCGATCTACGACGTTTTGGCTCGCTGCGCTTCGACGTGATGCCGTCCGCTTCCTGTGTGTTGGACGAAACGAAAAGCTACCTTGGATGTCTAGTCTCGCCGCCGAAACCTTGTCATACGGATTACGGTACGAATGCATGGAGACTCTACTTGACTCTTGGTCAAGTGTCGCGATGGCGGTACGAGTCGGGCAGTGGCATGCGCTGCGAGCGACTACACGCCCACGATGCAGAAGTGCGCATGTGGTTCCCCAGGCAAGCCACCTGCCAACCGTCAAACGCAAGCGCTTCCTGCGGCACGGCAGCTAGGTTCCGAATATAAGTCACGATACTGTATACCAAAGCCGGTGCGGAGAAGTTGCTCGGGCAATTCCCCGCCTGCCTTGCAACATCGGCGGACGTGCGATGACTGGGGCCGGGCCTGCCAACAAGGTCGCAGCTTTTTGCCCTTCTGGGAAACCGGATTCTCCAAAGTTCTTTGGCTCGGGGCGGCCAACCAACGTCGTGGCCTGCGATAGAACGGGCAGCACTGTTTGGCGTCTCACGTGGATGGATGGCAGGCTAGAACGGTGCCTCGGAACCTTGGCCTCTCCGTCTGTAGATCCTTTGATACCTTATCGGGAAGCTCTAGCGCCAGCGGACGGAAGGGATGCCGTTCTGAGGGATCTCTTGCGGTGTCTGAGCTCGGTACGTACGTATGTCCCTACTTACCTAAGGTAGGCAAGGAGCCGGCGCGTGACGCCACTAAGGACCATGTTGGCGGGCAGGGCGGGTGCTCTGCGAATCGCAAGAACGCCCGCAAACCTTGCTGGCTCCGCCGCGCGTGCCGCTTGGCGGTCGGTACCTCTGGACATGCGTGTGCTAGCAGTGCTAGGTGCCGGCTTCCTGGGTCTTGCCTCTTGCGACTGGCCTGCCGAGCTGCCACATGCCGCCCGTCATCTCACCTCGCTGCCTGTTTCTTCTGCTCGATGACAAGTTCGATCTAGGCCGAGCCTTCTCCTCACTCGGAGGTTTGGGTTCACATAGCCCCGGAACTCCTATTGTGCGCGGTGCTGATGGGCGCACGTGCAGCACGCTATCCGGTCCCAATGAGGCAAATAGTCGCCGGCCAAAGGGATGCGAGAGACGTGGCCTACGCACATGCCCAAAAGTAATTCCGCGCACTGCAGAGTGAAGGCTTGGCTTTTGAGAGGGAGGGGGGGAGGCGGACTCCGTGTCCATCTTGTCGAATGGATGCATCTGGGAAAAGGCGCCGCTAACCAGCACGGTCGACGGTGGCAGATTGACAAACACGGTAGATGATGCCGAGCATGCGAGTTGACGACATGGCAGGAAATGAAGGCCGAGAATCCAGCCCGGCGCATGGTCTCTTGGATGGCATCGGGCACCCGACAAGAAAGAGGGAGCCTTGGCGATGACTTGCGGCTCAGAGGGGGCGGCGCACTTACGTGTGCGCCAGCTGTCTTTGAGTTTCTCATCTGTCTTCTCTCCACCCGCCAAAGTTCCTTGGCCAGATGGTCGCGCCCCGCAAATAGAAGACTTACTTTTTGGGCTTGCCCTTTTGCCGCCGTTGGACGCCCATGGTCACGTTACCGTGTTGTGCCGAGCCAAAATGAGGCAGAACCTTGTGTGCAACAAGAATAGCAATGAAACCGGGGGGCCGACGAGAAAAGGCAAAGCATCGCAGGAGAAGCCACTGTCGGCCGATGCTGAGGGCAAGGCATACGGTAATCCAGCCCCACGCAGAGCGCAACAGAGTCAGTCATGGGTCGAGGCGCCTCCGCGGATTGACGCACTGCACCGGACAGTACAGCATGGCATTGGCATTGGCATGGTATGGCATTGCGTGCAAAAATCTGTAACTGCAAGGTGTGTCCTGTAATGACGCCTATTCATCCAGTCGGAGCCGCACGCTTGCGACCCGAGTCGAAGCTATTCACTGGGCTCCATGTCGAGGCGCTCTCTTGCGATAGGCCAACGGCATCCACCCCCAGACTCGGGACGTCGAGGCCCAGATGACACTTGGTGACGGGTCGACGATGCGACTAGGCCTGCTAGAGAAGCCGATGCGAGATGCGAAAGAGGAGGGCGTGTCGCGATGAAGGAAGAGCTGGGTTCTGTATGTACCTCGCTGGCGGACCCCGAACGGCCTCGGAAAACAGATGGCTCAATCGAGAGCGGGGAAGGGCCCGAAGGGGAGACGGGGGGAGCAGGGCGTGCGCGTAGAGAGCCAAAGCCAAAAAAAGAAGAATCAGAAGAAGGGCGACTTGGTGTCTGTGTGTGAGTTGCGAGAGTGAGCGAGCTACGCCCTCCCCCTTCCTGTAAACCACGCCAAGCTACGGGAAACTCTGTCAGGATCGCCCCAGACTTGACCCTTTTGCCCACCCGTGACAATAGACGGCCCTTTTTGTTTTTTATTTGCCATTTTGGCTCGGCCGGGCTTACGTCTGTGTCACCCCGATGGGCGATGGCGCAACCATTTCACGAGGCAGGTACTTGCTGCTCCGCGCCTGCCTGCTGCCTTGAGCCGGGTACCTCTTGCCTCGATCGGGGAGACGGTTGAACAAGTATGAAAAGGGCGCCGCCTCGCTCTCCGATTTCTGACAGCATCGACTTTTTCACACCGTCTTTTCAACCTATCCGACTCCGCCAGCTCAGTTCTCGCCGTTGCGTCTCCCCGTGACGGTTTTGTTTGCGCTCCGCCTCCGCCTCCCCTCTGTCGAGAGGGCTAGCCGCTGGCTGCATACCGTATATCCAGTCAGGTTGCGCCTGCACGAATAGCGAGAGTCCGTCTCACCACCTGCATATTCAGTCTTTTTTGTCCTGCTGCGTTTGCCGCCTGTTTCAACGGCTACCGTTGCCGATTGCTTCGGATTCAACCCATCTTTTTGGCCGCTGGATTCCCACGCACCCCCTCCACCAACCCCCTTCTCACCCCCTTTCTCCTCGTCATTCATCCTTGTCTCACCAAGACACACGATTCCTGTTCAACCTGGCCACCACCACCACCACTACCAAGAACCAACAGCATCAACTCCCGCAACTCGCTCTAGCCCGTCAACCCCAGAGTCTGGAGCAGCGGCGCTTTGTCAGAGACGCTGATCTACCTGCCCGCCCGCCCGCAAACCGCATTGCGCATACAATAAACCGCAATTCGAGCGGCACCCCCCTCCACTCCTGCTCGACCGGGGACTTTCCATCAGACCCCCCCCCCCCTGTCCTTTGTGATCCAATTCTTATCCATTTTTTACACGCACACAAGATCCCTGCGCATCCAGAAGAGAGACTTTTGCACTATTCGACCCCCAGTCCCTGGACCAGACACACACGCCCAGAGCAAACAATACCCCTTCCTCGCCCGCAGCCCTGCATAGGTTGCTTCAAGACATATAATACTCCTGCGACTCGCTGCCGACTCGAGAATGTTGTCTGTCCATCCCCAAGATATCCAGCATTACCACCAGCACCGCCAGGCAGCTCCTTCGCTTTCCGCTGCCTCTCCATTTTCTCCTCCTCCTACTCCATCCTACTCGTACGGTCTACCATCTGCCGACATGCCTCACCGTGTGTCACCCTCACCCGTCCTGAGCCGGGCCGCCCTGGCCGTGGCCAGTCCACCATCCTCCAAGACGCCCCAAGACGCGGCTGTTGCTCAGGCCCTCGAGATTGCTCGAGAGTCTCCCGATGGCGCCTCGGATCCTACCGTCAGCAATATCCTAGAACATGCTCTGGCCCACACCTGGAGCAAGGTCACCGCGCAGCCCGACTCCTACGTCATGACGAAAGACGAGTTTGCCGTCTTCAACTTCTTCCAGCATCGGTTCGTGGGCGACGAGCTCGCCATCGCCGCTCGTAAGCGATACTGGGACAATACCCACGCGTAAACGCTGCCTTGGACAACCGGCGAAGCCATTGCCTTGGAAACCCAGAGCAGGCGTCCCTGCCAAGTACCGTTTGTGCGTGCCTGGTGCACGAATTGCTGGACCAACGCGAGCGCCAGAAAAAGCTTGGACTTCTCACCGCGGACTGCCAGCAGAAATTGGCTCGTCCCTGAAACCTCATCCTGTCAAGGATCCCGGCAGGAAAGCGAAAAGAGTTCGGCCGCATTAGAACACTCCCCGTGTCCTGCCGACGTCCATGCCAAGCCACGAGGTGGTATACGAAGACGAGACCGAATCCAATGGTCTAAACGAATCGCACCTCGTTCTACTGGCACTTGGCCACGGCGCCCAACGTACGCAGCTCGGCCTAAGATTCAATAAACGGAATCCCCGACCACTCAAGCACCGAGGCATACTGTCGGTCAACTCGGCAATTGAGCGATTGGACAGATGGCACAGCGGCGGCACCATCACGTCTTATAGCCTTCTTGGGACGGGCGTCGACGGAGATTGGATCTGTCAATGCATATAGCATTGTGGTACCCTGATGGAATATGGCCCCAACAACTAAAGAAGCCCTTGAGCAAAGAATGATTGCATAGCGTTTGATGAGATGGCGCTATCAATCTGCAATCGCCTTTGGCGTGCGTCTTGAAGAACGCCGCAATGTCGCGTGCAACTCTATTCAACTAAGCATCGAAGCGGCAGATATATTGAGGAGCATTGTCAATTTGGAGTCTCGGGTGCATTTCCGGCGGCGCGACACTTTTGGATTCTCGTGTACTGTACTTGCCTTGTTAATAACCGATACCATGGGTAGCATGATATTTAGTCAACAGCATGATTGCTTGCACGTATCCGTATCCTTTTGATACACATTTCCCACCTGCCTGATTGAGTAGCTCCTTTGTGCCGCTTCCCCGCAGACTACAGCCAACCATGGTGGTAATGTGACACGTCGTGCTTCCTTGGCCCGTGTTTGAATGTGCGCAGTGTCGGCATCGCGCAGCGGTTCTGCGGCCAAGCGGTAACTTTTCTTCATAGTTTTACGGGCTGCTCTGTCAAGAAAGATGAACTCTGATGCCTCTTGGCAAGTGTCCCGGCCACCGGCAGCCTCGTTGAACGGGCTGGACTCCCTTGGGCGGCCAGCATTCCTCCAGGCGGCTAATTCTGTCGTCGCTCGCGCCCGCGTTCCGTATATGCCGATAGTCCCTGGCGATCAGGTCTCAGAGGATAAAGCGCGGCGAGGAACATGCACGAGCCTCGCCGTCTGCAAGCTCGGCAGGCAACAAAAGGCCCCGGGGAGGCGCATGTGCAGAGCAGGGTCGACGACAGGAACCCGTGGCATCGCGGCAACCCCATCTGCCATGACGGGCTAGCGCCTGGGCCGCGGTCTTACCATCCGGACAAGCTCGCCGTTTACTTGGTGGCGCGTCCAGCCATTCCACCACTTACGCGTGCGATTGTTCACTAGCCTGCCGCCTCTCGTCACCATCTGCGGATGGTTGACTTTTTCTTGTTGAACATCTTTTTTCCCCTTTGGCGCAGCGGGCATTTACCCCAACCCTGCCCGCTGCTGGCAAGGCCCAAGTTTTGCGTCCCGTGAAAGTCGATTCTTTACATGCTCTTCATTCCCGCTTCCCGCCCCCGGTGTCGTCTCTTGTCCTGTTCCCCCCCTCTCCTTTGCCCTCGTTTCCGAGTATTTCTTATACACAGAGCATAATAGGAAAAGAGCACTGGATGCTCAGCTTACAGGCTCGCAGCTTACACGGCGACGGTCATGAAGGCGCCCTCAGCATGGACCGCCGCCCTTTGCCTGGTGGCCACGGTCACGGCCTTGGCCCCTGGGCCGGCCAGGATGCGTGAGATGATGCGAAGGGCCGAGGCGACGCCGAGCTACTTTCGACGGACCGAGCCGCTGCGCTGCTTCGAGGTGGCGATGCCCGTCTTCGGCCCCGAGGGCCTCTACGTCGGCAATGACTTGATTGAGCCGAAGCGTGTCCGCCACTCCTCTTGCCAGGTCGAGCTTGTCCGTCATGTCTTTTCGAACAGCTACGGCCATCCCTATGTCGGTAGGTGGACGAGGCTCACTCGCAATAGCACAGCTCACCCGAGTCATGCTGACCTTGACCTGCAGCACGATATGAGCCGCCTCCCTGCGAGTTCAGCAGAGTCATTCTCAACCTCACAGTCACGTCCGAGGGCCGGCAGTATGACCGGCTGGCGACCATCTGGCTCGGCGACACGGAGGTGTGGCGGACCTCGACGGCGGAGCCCAACGCGCATCCCGGCATCATCTGGACGCATTGGAAGGACGTGACGCACCTGCTGGCGACGTGGAGGCAGCCTCAAAACCTCATCTTCGACCTCGGCAACCTCGTCAACAACGTGTACACGGGCTCCTACTACGTCACGCTGACGGCCACCTTCTTCGACGCGGCCCGCTTCCCGGGCCCGGCCGGCCCACCAGCCGACATCGTCATCCCCGTGTCGGCCGGCAAGGGCGCCATGGGTCAGAGCAGCACCTGGAACTATCCGGACGAGCGGGCCGAGAGCATCGTCGAGCTGCCGCGCAACGTCCGCCGCGCCGTCATCTCCGTCTCGGCCAACGGCCAGGGCGACGAGGAGTTTTGGTGGAGCAACGTGCCGGACGACGTGGCCGACAACTTCCAAAACGTCAAGCTCCCCAGCATGGGAAGTTTCCGTGAGGTCCGCGTCCGCATCGACAGCTTCCTCGTCGGCTACGCCTGGCCCTACCCCGTCATCTTCACCGGCGGCATCTCCCCGCCGCTGCACCGCCCGCTCGTCGGCATCGAGGCCTTTGACCTCTGGGAGCACGAGATCGACGTGACGCCCTGGCTGGGCCTCCTGTGCGACGGTGGGCGGCACAATATCAGCCTCGAGGTCATTGCCCAGGACGGCGAGACGGTGCAGCGCTTCTGGGTGCTGTCGTCAAAGGTGTTCGTCTGGCTCAGCCAGACGGACCAGGCCACCACCGGCGAGGCGCCCGTCGTCCAGCTGCCCTACGACGAGGGCTTCTACAAGCCAAACGTCGACGCCGTCCCGGACCTGTACGTGCGGTACAGGCAGAGGGCCCTCCGCGAGATCACCGTCACGTCGCGCATCCGGGTCGACTCACTTTCCGTCGACACCGAGTGGAGGCAGCGCTTCGACATGGCCAACGACGGCTTCCTCAGACAGGGCGGCGAGGTCCAGCGCGTCCAGGCCGCCTACCGCGGCTCCGACGACGCCATCTATGACGGCGTCGCCATCTACCTTAAGCACTACACGTATCCCGTGTCGACGCGCTTCCAGTCGACGAGCGGCTTCGGCATGTCGCTCGACGCCAACCTCACGCAGGGCCTCGAGATGATCATCAAGGGCCAGGCCGTCTTCCCCACGGGCCTCGAGGGCTTCCTGCACAAGTTTGACGTGCCACGTAGCGGCGTCGAGATCCGCAACACGCGCAGCGGCCGCGCCTACTTCTTCCAGCAGCCCAACGGCAGAAGCGGCGGCTTCGGCAGCATGCGCCAGACGTATTCCCTCGGCGCGCGCGCCCCGAGCCAGGCCGACTCGCCCAGCTTCCACGACGACCCCCTGCTGTACAGCCGCGAGGTGTCCGTCGTCAACGGCACCGTCGTGCGCGACAACTACTACGTCCACAAGTCCAAGCACAGGGCGCCGCCGCCGCGTATCGGCGAGCCCTCGTTCGTCGCCACCGACGACGATCACCATCAGTACGCGCCAGTCATGGCCGAGGGCTACCGCGGAGGATCAGACGTCTTTGCGGCCAGATACCTGTCGCTCGACCCCGTCAAGAACCCACTCATCGACAAGCCGCTGTCCGGAAAGAATACGTCGGGTGAACAGCTCAAACTCTGGGGCAATTCAAAGGTATACCCAAACAGTCAAATGAGCGATGAAGCCACGCCCCAAGTCAGCCTCGTCGACGGCCTGGCCAATGAGCCCGCCAACGAGGCACAGGACCAGCCCAAGGAAAAAGTTTGGTCCAAGCGGTCTGAGGAGCGACAAGACCGAAGGGAGCGACAGGATCGAAAGGAGTCACAGGACCGACAGGGCCGACAGGAGTCACTGGAGCGAAAGGAGTCACAGAACCGCAAGGACTCGCAGGAGTCACAGGGCCGAAAGAACTCGCAAGACCGAAAGGACTCGCAGGACCGAAACAAGTCACAGGGCCGCAAAGAGTCACAGGATCAACAGGGCCAGAAGGACCGACAGGAACAGAGGGACCAGGACGACCAGGAGGAACAGGGGGACCAGGACGATCGACAGGACCAAGACGACCATGAGGACCGCCAGGACCAGAAAGACCGGCAGAACAAAGACGACCAACAGGACCAGAAGGGTCAGAAGGACCGACTAGACCGAATGGACCGACTGGGCCAGAAGGGTCAGAAGGACCTGGCGGACCGACGGAACCAGAAGAGTCAGGACCTGGAGGACCGACGGGTCCAGAAAGATCAAGAGGACCTGGAGGACCGACGAAACCAGAAGAGTCAGGACCTAGAGGACCGACGGAACCAGAAGGGGCAGGAGGATCTAGAGGACCTGGAGGACCAACGAGACCAGAAAGATCAAGAGGACCAGGAGGACCGACTAGACCGATTGGATCAGAAGGTTCAGAAGGACTCGGAGGATCAGAAGGATCGACTAGACCAGAAAGATCAAGAGGACCAGGAGGACCGGCTGGACCAGAAGGTTCAGAAGGGCCTGGAGGACCGACGGAACCAGAAAGATCAAGAGGACCAGGAGGACCGACTAGACCAGAAGGGTCAGAAGGACTTGGAGGATCAGAAGGATCGACTGGACCAGAAAGATCAAGAGGACCTGGAGGACCGACTGGACCAGAAGGGTCAGAGGGACCGACTGGACCGACAAGACCAGAATAGCCAGAATAGCCAGAAGGACCGACAAGAGCGACCCTTGGAGGGCTTCAGGACCAAGGCGCCAGACGAGTTTACCGACATTGACGAAGCCGAGAACCCGGACAACCCCAAGGGCACCTTCAAAGATGCGTATGCCGAGGTCTTTTTGGATGACCCGTGGATGGAGGATAAGGAGACCGAATTCTCCGGGCTCTTTGACGATCTACCGGAAACTCCGCCAGAAGAAGACGATGAGGACGTGACTGAGACTGAGGAAGACGAATCGGGATCAGAAGATCCAGAAGACAGCCGCGACGCTTCTGAAGATGCCGAGATCGACGCAGAGGTCAAGGCCCGCCTCGGCAAAACCAGTCATGCGATTCGAGAAAAGCTCCAAAGGTTCACGGACGGATCCGCCGAGGCAGTTCGAAAAGCGTTGGAAGAGGCACGGGAGGTCGACCGCCAAAAAATAAGACAGGTGATCGTGTCCAAATCACCAGTAGACCGCAGCAAACCAGCCAGGCCCCTCGTGGACGGCCCTCTTGTGAAGCGCGGTGACCCGGAGGCAGGACCAAAGCGTAGGCTCAGGACCAAAACCAAGGGAACAACGAGATATGACGACAGGGACGACGACAGCGACAACGACAGCGACAATGACAGGGACGGCAATAATGTCCTCACGCGGCTAGACAAGACTCTGGATGCTGAGGACGAGGAAGACGAGAATGTTAGAGAAGAGATTCGTCCCAGTCGCGTGACGTGGCTTCGCAAGCCGACTCGCAGGGTGCGACAAAGCCCCCGAGAAAGTTATATCAACATGTTGGCTTTGGCCGATAAGAGGAAGAGGATAAGAAAAGCGCGACTGGAGCTCGAGAAGGGAGAGAGGTTGACGGACAGGAAGCAGGATAGTATGATAGAGAGGATGTGGGCGGAGAAGAAGGAGAAAGAGAGGAGGAGGGAGGAGGAGAGGAGGAAGAAGCTGAGGCCCCGAGGTCTGGATACGACGGAAGAGGACGACCGACAACACGAGCCAGCCAAGATAAACCAGATGGCGGAACAAGAGTCGAAGGAGCAAAGACTTCAGGCCGTGCGCAAGGCAATAGCCCACGCTCAATCTGATGCGGACCAAACCAACGCGCCGAATAAAGAGCACGACGCGGTACGCAAGGCAGTGTTCACGGCCAAGACTGTTGAAGACGGCATCAAGGGCGACGACAGAGCCTTGCCAAAGGATGCCCACCAACTCAAACTGACGGGCGTGTACGAGAACATGCACGCAGAAATGTTCAACAAGCAGGTGGACGACGCGGCACGAGACTCGCGATCGGTCCTCTTCGTCACCGAAGGCGACCTCAAGGACAGCGACAAGCTGACGCGGTTCAAGGAAGCTCTTCTGGACGGGCCGGATAGGCCAAAGTCGACTGTCCTGTCCACCCACGTGCAGGACGAAATCAAGCAATCCTTGAGGCAGGCCATTGGCGAAGCCGTCGAGTATCACACGAGAGAGAGGAGCCCGACAGACGCCGTCGAGGAGCATACGGTAGAGAAGTGCCCGACAAACGCCGTCGAGTCTCACAAGAGAGGGGAGAGCTCGACAGACGACGACGATGACGACGACGACGACGACGACGACGGGTACGACAACCACAGAGCAAAGGGAGCCAAGTCTGAAAAAAAGGGTCCCTACGTCTGGAAGAATCTAAGCCCCCCCTGGTCCTTCCTCGGCACCTATGACTGGGTCAGGAAAAACCACAAGCTCGGCTGGAACGCGGATGGCATCGAAAACATCGGCGAGGCCCTCAACGACATGCGAAATGACGTCCCCAACGCCCTCTTCTCGCTCAACGAGCCCGACAAGCCCCGGAGAAAACCCAAGTGGTACCACATTGTCAAGAAGATCATCGATCCGCTTTTGAGCCTCTTCAATCCAACAGTCAAGCTCGGCAGCGACGCCGTCCCCACCTTCCTGATACCCAAGTTTGACGAGATGAAGCGTGAACACGACGACCTGGTGCACCACGGCGACGATTTGAAGCACTACGACGACGACCCGGACCATGACGAAGACGAGGAGTCATGATTTGGGGGTTCGTGTCAGCCGTTGACTTGCCACGGGTTCGCTGCAACATGTCGGGCTGCCGTGCCGTGTTGACGCCGGGCCGGCAACTGCCCTTGGATGGCGTGTTGGACCACTTCAAGGTTTTCCCTGTTCCCTTACAAATCCGAGAGGGATAAGCCGAAGGAGGGGAGGGGTGTGGGAGGGAGTGTATGTGTGTGTTGCGTGAGCATGTTGTGAGCATGCGGTGTATGTGCGCGCGTGTTTTTGTCTGTACAGCATGGTGTGACGGAGCGCTGGAGAGTTTCTGGCCTGAGAGTCAAAAAGCTACCGGGGGCGAGGCTAGGTTATCCCTTTGCCCGCGCCGAGTTTGGCTTTGCAAGGATGGCGAGGGATCCCCCCAAAGGCTGTCCGCGCCTCTAGCTTGCAAGGACACTGGCACTTTTTTGGTCGAGGCCGACTACTGTAGGGTCATGACACGGGCTTTGTTGAACATATTGAGTTTCCAGCCCATGGGAACCAAGGTTTGGTAACTATGCAGAATTTTCCTAATTTATCTTTTTCATCTCCATCTTTGCGCCATGTTTCTGTTGGTCATTGTGCGTCCTTCTCGGGTTTGGGTTTTGAGGTCATCAGTTGGTCGGTTAGTTGGTTGGCTGTTCGGCTCCTCGGAGACTTGAAGGACTCGAAACAAACCAACACGAGATTGTCAATCTCTGCAAAGACTAGCCGACCTGTCGAGTTGCTAGGGCTCTATCACGGACGACGCAAACGGCCGCCAGTGAGAACTGTAGCACTTCTAGATGAAGCGTGTCCCAGACTGTCAAGTTCATTGGTCGGCTCCGAAGCTGCGTTACCATGGGATTCAAGGGAACCATCCTCACTCGGCCGTTTGTGCCTGCATGGGTGTGAGTGATCCACGGGCCATGAATCTATCAAAGTTGGGCTGCATAAACGGAGTCTCCACAGCCTGTTGCGTTTCTGTTAGTCAATAGCAACTCTCGAAGACGGTTGTTGCAGAGAGACCGTGGGAACGGGGCTCGGGCGGCAAGGTGACTGCGAACTCTAGTCATCCATCGGGTCTCTTGGGCGGGTAAATTTAGAGTTGGCCCGCTAGGTCGTAGGCCCTCCAGCGCTTGGCGTTTCCCAAAAGACTCCATCTCAAGATGCCGCAGAATATGTAAGGTTTAGGCACGTGTA
Organism: Hirsutella minnesotensis 3608; assembly: GCA_000956045.1. Lineage (NCBI taxonomy): Eukaryota > Fungi > Ascomycota > Sordariomycetes > Hypocreales > Ophiocordycipitaceae > Hirsutella > Hirsutella minnesotensis. The sequence continues at coordinate 873,181 of KQ030500.1, forward strand.
CTTGCTCAGCGCTGAAGAAACCTTGTTTTCGAGAAGGACAAGCTGGTTGTCTTGCATGAGTCGCGGTCCATTACGTACTCGTGGGAGTCCATCATCCTGTGCAGGACGGTCGGCCAGTTTGTACGTAACAGTCAAAGAGGCCGTGGGCGTGCGCGTAATACATAAAGTTGAGTCCCGTGTACTCGGCAACTTTAGATTACCAGGCAAGTTGGTTTCGCCATGGGGACTTGTCCACACTTGATCGGGATTTTACCGTTGCTTTGCTCGCCAGCACGAGGGGTGTGAACCGCGGAGAACGACAAAACGGTGGAAGTTTTCACCAAGCCAAAGATAGGCAATAACCGAATCATGGTTCGGTTGTAAAATATTACTTTTTCCCTTGTCGGTGCAGACGTTGGAGTTGGACCACTTGTTGGAGCCGAGTGCGGCCGGGGATGACTGCAATGGAACTCGCCGGCGAGTTACTCAAAGAGGCAATTTGAAAGCAGCAGAGGGCACATTTCCCACCGCCAACAAACTTCAATAAATGGACTCGCAAAACTCAAAGCAGGAAACTGCAACATACGATGGAAAGGAGTAACACGGGCGTGCAGATTAGAAACGAGGCGAAAGATAGTTTACAGCATCCCGGACGATGACAGCAACGGCTTTAGCTTTCCTTTCTCTGGGTCCCGTCGCGATGTGAAGTCTCTTTTGGAATGAGTCCTCCCGTCCGCGCAAGTCAAATGCCGAGCAGGCATATGGGAACGGGGTGTGAGGGGTGTAAGCTCAACTGGACAGCATCATGGTTCTGTTTAGCGACCGGCACTGTAAAGTTTGTTGGACTGTGGTCCCTTGATGCATGAGCTGGTACGGGCGTAAGCCCAAGGGCATAGAGACGCACGCCTGTCGGTTTGCGGTGCTTGCAGGCATCATGGGTGTTGTCGCGGCCGGGGCGCAAGCGGTGTTCAAGGGTGTGCAGAAGAGAGGAAAAGAGAGGGTGAAAAAGTCTATTTGGCCATCGGGCTGAAACAACCGGCGAAGGAGGAGAAGGAGATTCCCGGTAGTCTGGCCGGTTGGGCGGAGACTTGACCATGACTCGAGGCGGTGGGTTCCAGGCGCCGAGGGTAGGTCATCTGAATCATGGCGGGAAGCCGGCCGGGAGATGAGCGCGGTGGGCCTCCAGGACGCCGTAACAGGGGAGCATTCGGATCCGGCCGGCCATCCCAGGGATGTCGTCTGGCCGGCTTATCGGGGTCGGTAAAAGTGGGACCGATCGGAGGCTACCGGTGGTGCGCCGGGCCGTTGGAAAGTGAGTAAGTTCTACGAAGGACCCCGTGATGTTTGGCAAGGGTTTCACGGCCCATGGACCATAGGTTCCGCATTGGACGGCTGTGAATCAGCCGGTGAATGCGACTAGAGTCTCATGACGCCGGCGTTCATTCCCGTCTGTTGGATCATCATTAGACTCGAGGCACCAAATGGACCGACAGCGAGTCTCTCATATCGCCTTGTCAGCAATTCAAGCATGCCCCTGCCGCTGAGGAGGACCGGTTGCATATGACATGGCATGACGCATCGTTGGTGAGAAAACGCCAATGACGACACGAGAAAAGACGGTAAACTATACGCACCACGGCTCCAGCTCTTCGCGCTTGTCCATTTCCACTCGCAGCACGGGCGGATGGTCAGGTCATCAGCTCTCCATTAGACTCTTTCTCTCGGGTTCAGGGTGGTGTGGGTGCTGCCGAACAAGTGCAGCCGGCGCCTCCGGGAAGCTCCTCTTACCTCGTCGGCTTGTAGCGTTCTGGCGCGGTGACGATATCCAACCGTGGCGCCGCAGGCAGTCACAGGTCGTACGTCTTGACGCGGTAGAGCCTGGCGTAGCGCCCGGAGCAGCTGCAGGAGTTGGCCAGGGCGCATGGCGCGTGCTGGGCGGCAAAGTCCTCGCCCTTGCTTCCCTCGTCGGCGGCAATATTGTGATGGGCTCTTTGGATAATGGTGCCCGCCAAGAATTATGTGCGCTGCCTGCGAGTGGACAGGTAGACAGGCAGTCACGGCGAGACGAGGGAGTTTCGTGTTGGTTGGTTGTGGGCTGGTCCGTTTCGGTGGCCTGTTTCTTTGGGCGGCAAGAGACGAAACAGTGTCTGTGAGATGCAGGGGGATCGATTGGGCGTTGCGCAACGGCCGACGATGAATGCTGCTGGTTCTTGGGCGGTAACGGCGGACACTGTCTACCAAGTTAGCATGGGGACTCTGTGGAGAGATGCAGGTCAAGTCAAATATGAGGCTGCCGTTTCCCCGACCATCATCACCATCATCACCGTTACCGTGCATTCAATCCAAGACGACAAGATCGACTTGAGCCCAGGAGATCATAGCCCGTGGCAAGCTTTGGCGGTAGCTTCTGTTGGCCGCCCTCCATTTCGTCCTCTCCAAACGACTTTTGCATCACCGCGCCGAGTGCAAATCGAGCAGGCCCGAGCTTTGACCCGTTCTGCCGACGCCGATTAGCTACTGGAGCTCCCCTGTTGCATCCATAGCTCGCCGATCGCTGCGGACATTTCCTCTAGCATCATCGACTCGCTTCATTTTTCAACCGCCTTTTTTTGCTCTGTCCAACGCTCCTGCCAGTATTGCACCGCCTGATAGCCTAGGTACTGCTGCTTCCTTCCCCAACCAAATCGCGCAGCTGCTTCTGGTTGGTCAAGTGCGTTCCGACGTGTCAAGCTTGCACTCTCCCTCTCTACTGCCGAATCTCGCCGCTTCATTCCTGCCTTTTCCTTCTTTCCCCCTCCCCCCCTTCCCATCTCGTCATCCCTCAGTCATCCGCAACTCAAAACCACCTCCGTCTCCGTCCAAGCCATATTTTCCAAGCCCGTATTGCCCAACCCAAGGTCGTTCACACCAGCTCGTACAAAGCACGTCTCACCAGCAGCAAATAAGCCACGGCATCCGCGCTTTCGTCACCCGCGTTGAACTTATACTTTCGGAACCTCGGACAGTGACACACTCGGTTGCTGCACCCTTCCTCCGCACCCCGGTTCCAGTGTGTCACCGCGCCACCGCCGCTTAGATCAAAGACGAGCCGCCCCCGCGCAAAAGGTGACACCGCTGCTGCGCAACGCAGAGCATCAACAGTAGTCGCAACAAAAACTTCCACCTCGTTTCACTGCGGCTCTGCAGCAATATTCCGACGAACACGAGTCTGTTCGATTTGTTCTAGACGCGTTATTTTGATATAATTCTGTTGATCGACGACGCGCCCGAGCCCCTTCGCTCGCATTCCTCAATCCATCAATCAAACGCCGCGCGGGTTGCACAAGTCCGCAGCGCATCTCTAATCGTCTCCAGTGAGGACAAGCGCGCATCGCCAAAGCTTCAGCCTCTTGCCTTCTCACTGTCGCCATGGCAAACATCATAAACCTCGCCGTCAGGGGCCTTGCTCTGCTCTGGACGCTGCTCATCACGGCTCTGATTGGCAATGTTATCGCCTCCAACATCGACGCCGCCGGCTCTGCAATGGCTGCCGTAAATTTCACCATGTTTGTCGCCGCTCTGTCTTGGGTTGTCTGTCTGTACGCCATCGCAGCGTCGTTTGTATCCGCTCTCGGCAACGCCTTCATCATGCTGCCCCTCGACGGTCTTGCTTTTCTCTTCACCTTCATCAACGCTATTGTCTTGGCCGCCAAGCTCCGCGCCGTCAACTGCGACAACATTGCCAACCGCCACTTTTCAAGCAGTTGGATCGCCTTTGGCTCCGCCGACGACGAGAAGCGTTGCCGTGAGATCCAGGCAAGCACCGTCTTCATGTGGTTCCTCTGGGTCTGCTTCTCTGCCGGTCTCTTCCTCACCTTCAAGGAGTCTCGGGGTAGCTTTGGAAGCTCCACGCGTTCTTCGCGCCCTAACATGTCGCAAGTCGGTGTCTAAATTCGATACCCAAGTTGAGGACGGCAGCACCTTTGGATGACGATACACGTTTTGGGGTTGGGTCCAGCGATGATTGAGACAAAAGCCTTGTCGCAACAAGGATAATAGGCGGCTCGCGTTATTGGCAATTTGGGGTAATTCTACATGTTTTCACGCGCAACAATTACAATGACGACAAGGGGTGCTTTCAAGCGCGGCTAAATCGCGATAGAGGCCCTTTTAGATTCGGTATATATCTTCTTCATAATGCGTTGTTGTCCAATGCATGGGACGTGTTCTTATGTCTTGACATTATAGGTGACGGCAACTTGGCCAATCCCGCGTAAATTCACTGCAGGAAATTCGGTACGAAATCGTGCGGCCTGATGTTGTGGTGTCGCTCATAGTGTCGCCGCCGCTTCAATAGCACCTGCAACCTCGAAGGATTTCTTGTTGGTCCATCGTATCTCGACGTTGTGCATCCACTCCATGTATCGTGCCCAACCTGTTAAGAGGTATACATTAGCCTATACACTTGGTCGGGATCCGTCACCATTTAAGGGGAAGACGCGTACTCCAGAAGGCAAATTTGCGACCAAAGTATTTGCCGACCCATGGCACAATCATCATGGTCAGAATGAGTTGCAGCTGCTCCAAGCTGCGCTCCCACTCAGCCTGGGCTTCCGAGTCCGAGTCCGAGTAAATGTCGCTGGTCGAGATGGAAGGGAGAGAGTCGACATCGTCCTTGTCGTCCGACAGCGACGTATCGTGCAGGTCGATGAGGGAGTCGGCGGCAGCCATGGTGCAAGAGGCGTCAAAGGTTGTTGGATGTCGAGGTGAGGAGAAGGACGACGCCTCCGGGGAGGAAGATTAGCTCGCGAGTCGGGGGTTCAAGGCCGGACGGCCGCGCGTCAACAGGATCGTTGGCTCCGAGAGTCGGCCTGGAGATGAGACCGGGAGCTCATGGGACCGCGGCGGAGGGGAAGCGTCGTGGAGCTCGTCGTCGCCGTCTGGAGTTGGCCCGCTTCGACGAGCTTGCGGATGATGCATTCACAACGAGAGAGCATCCGGGGGTACGTACCCCGGAGGGCTAGATGGAGCTTGGCAAGGCGCCTCCGCGTCAGCATTTCCGGGGGCCACGGAGGTTAAGCCAAGCTCACGTGACGAGACGTGGAAGGGAAAGCCCAACGTCACGTGCAGTAGCGCGAGGCACCGGCGCCCCGGAGACCGGAGGAGGAAGTAAGAGCAAAAGGCACGTCAGTCAGGTCTCCAGTTCAGGCCCGCATGACGCACCCGCTGCCGGGCTACTAACTATTACAGTTGTCGACTCCCCTTGGAATCTTGCACCGGAAACCGCGAATCAAGATTGCACGAGGTTCGCTCGAACTCCAGTTCACCAGACACCTCGGCCGAGTACACACACACACACATACGGGCAGCCCAACAGCCCTCTTCCACGAAAACTACCGCTGCCTCGTCCTTGCAAAGGCGTCTTTTCTGAAACTGGCGGTTTCGGGCTAGGCGAAGCTGACCAGAGGCCATTCAAGAAAGCGCATTCCTTTTCTCTCCCGTCCCGCATCGACGTTGTTCACCAAAGCAATCCCGCTCTGACCAGGGATTTGCGCATCGGATTGGAAGAGTGCTGTGGTTTTTGGCCGTCTTGAGTCTCGTACCGCACCTCATCCCCAGGAACCAGCTCCATCTGCCCAACGAGACATACTCCCCAGAGGAACCCAAGGAATCGCATTGCGCGCTTGACCCAGGATTGAGGATCGACCATGGCATACGAGGTAGGTTTTGCTCCTTTGCCCCTTTCTTCCCCCCCCCTCCTTGGCATTGCTTGTGCTGCGACGTCGTCGAGGTGCCTCTGCAGCGGCCAGTCGAGTGACAGGACAGAGGCTATTGGCCCGCAAGTGCATCCCGCCCGCCCCTCGTCGCTCCTGCCTCTGCCCCTCCATTCGCGCACTACGCACACAATCGCACACAAGTTCCTCATCTTTCATTGGTCACAGCCTATTGCCCCCCACATTTTCCCACTGGCCCGTCCATTTTCCGTCATGCTGTCCCGATTGCTCCTCCCCCAAAAAGTCACCACCACTGCGGGGGGGCATTGGGGGTACCTCGAGGCTAAGCTCTACCACCACCGTACCTCGCCGCGACGGCGGCTCTTCTGATTATTTTTCGCCTCACTCGTCCTTTTTGAGTCACACAGTGTTTGTGCAGCGAGGTGTGCATACGAACATTTCCCCCCTCCTCGGACCATTTTCCATTCGCCTGTACTGTACAATCCCCCCTCGGCCTTCTTCGCGCCCGCTGCATTTCCCGCTCCTCAAAAGTTTTTCCTTGTACAGTCCGCTCGCCGTTCAGGACCATCTTCGGCTAACATTTTGCCTCTCCTCCTTTTTCCGCCGCCGCACAGGACGATCTCACGCAACGCAAAGCCCGCAAATCCGTCTCCTTCCAAACTGCCTCAGCCGTCGTCGACGCCGACGGCTCCGTCACAATGGTCGACGCCACCGACGACCCCAAGGAGACTGCCCAGTCCCACACCCCTCGTACGCCGCCGTTGTCCGCCGCCCTGGGAGCCTTTACTGATACCGCAGCTCAAGCCGCCGCCACCGATGACGCCCCGCCCCCGGAGGACGGCGGTCTCGACCTCTCACTCCTGAAGAAAAAGAAGAAGAAGAAGAAGGCGGAAGATGGTGACGCCGGCGAGGATGATGGCGCCGCCGCCGATGACGGTGGTCTCGACCTGACCATGAAGAAGAAGAAGAAGAAGAAGGCCAAGGACGCCGGCGAGGACGACGAATTCACGGCAAAGCTCAAGCAGCTCGAGGTCAAGGACAACGAGGAGGGTGGCGAGACGGAACAGGGCGGCGACGCCGGCGACATGGATGTCGGCACCGGCATCTGGGCCCACGACGAGACAAAGTCCATCGGCTACAGCTTGCTGCTTCAACGCTTCTTCAGCCAGCTGTCGCAAAAGAACCCCGACCACGCCCTCAGCGGCACCAAGAGCTACAAGATCCCACCGCCTCAGTGCATGCGCGAAGGCAACAGGAAAACCGTGTTTGCCAACATTGCCGATATCTGCAAACGCATGAAGCGGACAGAGGAGCACGTCACTGCCTATCTGTTTGCCGAACTGGGAACAAACGGCTCCGTTGACGGTAGTAGGAGACTAGTCATCAAGGGTCGTTTCCAGCAAAAACAGATCGAAAACGTCGTCAGGAAATACATCAGTGCGTCCCCAGCTCCCCGGTTGCCATTTACTGTCTGCTGACTCTTACCTTCTCCTAGTCGAGTACGTCACCTGCAAGACCTGCAAGTCGCCCGACACGGAGCTCAGCAAGGGCGAGAACCGTCTCTACTTCATCACCTGCAACAACTGCGGCTCTCGACGAAGTGTCACGGCCATCAAGACTGGTTTCTCTGCCCAGGTCGGCAAGAGAAAGAAGATGCAAGGTTAAGGCCAAGGCACTGGTCTCTCTGCAGCTTGGCAGATGCGTACGGCCAGCTTTGCTCTTTCCGGGCGGCCTGTTGCTTGCGTTTCGAGGCCGCCAAGTCCAACTCAACCATCCGAGTCTGGTTTGCTGGCTGTCTCGAGAGACGGGGCCCGGGCACCGTCAAGGCAAATGGTGACGGATGTTGGATCTACAGTAATCAAGATTCCAGGATGGGGGACAGTACTGCGGCGAATCTTGGGCGGTGAATCGCCGAGGAGACTGAAATTGGCGCGAAGGGTGGCATGTACTTCGAGCATAACGTCGAAACGATTTGCATCCCGTCCCATGGTGTTGGGGCCCTCTACGTGTCCATTCACAAGCACAAGACTGACATAATTGACCATGCGTGAACCCGTCGCTTCGACGTCGGTCTCTTTGTTAGCCGCAGCGCACCCACACCGGGACTGCAAATGCCAACCTAGAAGATGCCGCGAAAAGACCAGGGCGATTATAATGTGCCGTACAAACGCCAACCATGCTTCTCCCGTGCAGCCCACCCAGTGGTCCAAAGAACTGGAAACGCGCTCGTGGTGGCCCCAACAATTTCTGCCGTCCTTGTCCCTTTTTATTATTTACTGCATGTTGAGCTCCTTGTGCTTCTCCAACGCCTCGGCCAGGCTCTTTGCCAGATCCTTCGTCTTGACCTGAATCATCCACGTCTCTAGCCCGTCGCCTGCCTCGTTCGACGTCGTAATCTTTACATATTTTTCGTCTGCCTTGTACGACATGTTTGGCAGCAATGACCGGTTCAGCACCACGTGCCCGCGAGGTTCCGCACGCAACAATAAGCGCACCTTTGCCGACTCTCGATGCTTCAGCAGCCGCAGCGGACCGACTCCCTGTGTCGCCCAAGGGCTTTTCGACTTGGCCTTGCCGTCGCTGTCCGACTTGTCGCCAGGCGGCACAAACTTCAACACTTTTGCTCGAACTTCGTGGAGGTTCTCCTCGTCGGAATCCGCCACATCCGTGAGGTTGATCTGCTCATGCTTCTCGCCTTCTTCTGGATCTCCGCCGGCAGCTCCTTCGGCCTGATTCTGGTTTGATGGTTCCGGGGTGCCCGCAGCCGGAGTGGTCGCCAAGCTTGAGCCGCCTCCAATATTTAAGGGAGAGTCTAGACTCGTCGCTTTAGTGGCGCGATCCTCCGATGCGGAAAAGGTGACTTACTGGTCCCAGTGGTCGACGATCCACCAGCAGGAGGCTGGAGGCCACCGAACACGGGAGCTGCCGGGGTGGACCCAAACATGGGGGCGGTTGCTTGAGATGGCTGGGAAGCGGCACCAGAAAAGCTGAAAATCGGCCCGCCGCTCGGCGCCGATGCTCCACCAAAGGCCGGGGTCGAACTGCCTGATGCTTGGCCGGCCCCGAATATAGCACCGCTACTGGGCGCACTCGCCGTTCCATTGGCGTTGTTGGAGCCAAACTGGAACGAGGGGGCGCCGCCTGCCGGAGCGTCATTGCCCTTGGCGAAGGGATTGTTGAATGGGCTACTTGGGGTATTTGAAGCGCCTCCAGCGGTGAAGTTAAAGTTGAAGCCACCTGATGCGGGGGCAGTCGACGCTGCTCCCGATCCAAAAGGGGCTGCCGTAGTAGCGGGGCTGGCAGTAGTTGATGCTGGCGTTGCTCCAAAGAGATTGCCCGCCGGAGCAGCGCTGTTCACAGGCTGTGCATTCCCGAAACTGAACAGTGGTGTGGACGATGACGACTCAGCGGCGGAAGCTCCCGTAAATGCCCTCTTCGCCGGCGATGGCTCGTCTTGCTTCATCGGGCTACCTCCAAATAAGCTACTTCCGGGGGCTGTGGCAGACGGCGACTTAGGCAGGCCGCCAAAGAGCGATTTTGGTGCCGCGGCCTCTGTCCCAGAGTTGGGCTTCGCGGTGTTTGAGGCGGCCCCGAAACTAAACAGCGGCTGAGATGAAGGCGCGGCGCTTGGAGCGACAACAGCGTCTGGCTTTGCTGAAGCCGAGCTAGGCTGTGCCGTCGAGGTTGAACCGAACATTGGAGCCGGGGCTGACGGAGTTGATGCGCCGCTACTGAGGCCACTGGTAGGAGTGTTTGTGAATTTGTTTGCGCCGAAAATAGAAGTTGCGGTGCTCGCGCCCCCGAGAGCCGAGGGAGAAGCTTGCCCGCCGAACATTGAGACAGGCTTGGACGCTTCGTTTCCGGTAGGCGCGTTACCCTCAGTAGGCTTTGCGCCAAAAAGAGAGGTTGACTGGATCGCAGGTGCTGCGCCTGAGGACTTGTTCAGCGAGCCAAACATGTTGGTTGCGGTGGGTGCCTCTGCCTTGGAGGCGTTTTGGGCCGTTGAGCCGAACGGATTCGGGCTTGACTTCGATGGCTCAGACACGTCGGTTGAGGACTTGGAGTGGAAAAGGGTAGACCCCAGGTTTGGCTGCATAGAGGCCGGCTTCGTCTCGACCGGAGACTTTTTGGTGGATTGCGACTCATTTTCCTTATCAGACTCGTACCCATCCTTGCCTCGTTCGACGGCATCTACGCCTGCCGAGGATGCTTTGGCGGAAGCTGCTTCATGGTTGGCGAAGCCGAAGTTGGCAGTGGCTGCCGTGTTCTTGGGCGCGAAGACGGAGCTTGCAGGTGCCGCGGCACCCTGACCAAAAGCCGGGGGCTTTTGAGGCGCGGCCGAGGAAGCAAACTTGAGAGGAGTCGTGCTGGGATTCCACGTCTGGTCCAGGCCAGCAGCTGGCTTCTCAGTCGAAACATCCTTGCCACTGTCCGCACGAACAGGTTGTCCGTCGGACCCCTTGGTGACTCGCTCGAATAAGCTACGGCCCGGCGTGCTTTCGCGCGTGCCTGGAGTACTGGACGCGTCGGGTGCTGGGCCGGCGCCCAGTACAGCAGGCTGCTTGGAGAACAACCCGGAACCAGCTTGGGAGGCAGTCTCGCCAGCACCACTGGCAGCGACGCTAGGATCATCGCTGTGGCCGGTGCCGGGACTGGCATCGTCTGAGCCAGTCTCACTTTCGCTCTCGGCATCGGCTTCGATCCCACTATTCTTGGCCGAGCTGGCGTCCGACAAGTAGCCAAAGATGTTATTGCCCGACGAAGCAGACTGGGCTCCAAAAGTCTTGTTGTTGGTCAGGACAGACCTGGCCAGGCTGGTGCTGCCTTTGGTGGCGCCGAAAGGATTTGACTTTGGGGTAGTTGAGTCCGAAGACGGCTTGTTGTTGGCAATTCTTTCCAGCAGTGACTTGGCTGAAGAGGGCGTGCCTTTTTGTAGCTTTGAGGGTTGCTCCTCAACTGGTGACGCCTTTCGCTTGTTCTTAACAGGAGCAGGTGTTGCTGCGACATCGTCCATGTCATTATCCATAGCTCGGCGCTTGCCAGATGGCGTAGGAGCGCCAGCCGTGTCCCTGGACATGTCGTCTGTAGCCTTGCGCTTCTTTGCCGACGCCATCTGGGAAGGCGTAGGCTCGATCTCTTCGTCCTCATCGTCAGGAAGACCATGTTGTCGACGCCACTTCTTCATGACCTCTCGGGAAGGCTTCACATGCTGGAACTGGTAGAGTCCGTAGTGCAGAAGAATGAGGCCTCGGCTCTTATCGAATTCCTTGGCGAAATTGAGGACGTTCAACTTCCAGTCTTTGCCGGCGAAGATCTCGTTGGCCGAGTACTTCAGACGGCGAAGATCGAGGATGCAAAAGAACTGACGGCGCTGTTCCTCGTCAAGGTCGGGAGGGCACAGATGCGCAAGATACTGGTCCGCGTAGAGGGGAGACTTGGCGTCCCAACTCTTGGGCATCTTTTGGAGAAGTGCCTCGCCGCTCAGTTCGGGAGGAGGGTCGGGGATGCGCATGGTAAAGAGCTCCTTGTCTCCCACCTTGGAGGCCATGCCTCGCGGTGTCGCCTGCACGGTGGACTGGCGAAATGAACGGGTCGGATCGGGAGTGCTGCCGGCCGTGAACATCTTGACGGTGTTCTGTGGCAGGCTCGGCGCGAAAGCCGTGGATGGCGGACTGTCGCTAAAGGTAGACGCCCGGAAGATGTTGCGGGCTGCGGCTATGGAGCTGTTGTTGAGGCTGCTGTGCGGCAGCTCATCGTGGGCGTTGGCGAGGAGATTGCTCCGCGACGAGGCATGCCGCGGCGTGCCGTTGCGCTTGGAGAAGCTGCTCGCATAGGGCGACGAGGCGTAGCTGCGCTTCGCAAAGGGTAGGGGCGGGCGTGGCTTCGGAGAGCCGTTGGTGGCGTCCTCGACGTTATCGTCGCCGGGGAGAGCAAATGTCACCATCGTGACAAGATGGGGGAGGACCGCGTGTATCGATCGTTTCTATCCGAGAGGAGAGAGGGAGGGCTTGCAGGCCGGTGATGTCAAGAGGAGCGGGACGCTGTCGCGCCGACGCGTCAGGCTTCCATCAAAAAACAGGACGGGCGATGCAGGAGGGCGGCAGAGGGAAAAAAGAGTGTGCGGCTGCTGCACGACGTCTCGTCAGGACCGGAGCTTGGCTCGCCACGGTAGGTAGCGCTTCGAGCGTCGGCCCTCGGCGATGGGGCGGGAAATTCGCTCTGCGTCACCGCAATCGCGACTACCTGGGCAAGCAGGCAAGGTAGGGGCCGGATCTGTACCTCGGGATGGCGGAGGGGGGTGGTTGCGAGGGACGGATGGTGTCGCAAGAAAATGGACGCAACCGTCGCTGGCAAAAGTGTTTGCTTCCCCGGTTGAAGGGGGAAAAAAGCACGGGACAAGGGGCTGGGCTGCGCGCATCACCCCAGCGCTATTCCCTCGTCCACGCTGCCTCAGGCAGCAAGTAGCTTCATCCTGACTAAGCAGCGAGAAGTGGCAGGTCCGAATCTTAGGCCCCACCATGCCATGCCCGCCTCTCTGCCCACCTGACTGCCTACACTGCTACTGCACTGCTTGCTGACTGCCACCCTACTCGAGGACCAAAACCCTGTGAGCCAACGAATTGCAACGGCAAGAAAACACGCCATAGTTTTGTCCATCCTGTCGAGTCACTCCAAGGATATGAAACATTGGCAGCATACAAACCTAGTCTCTGAGCGAGAGACTCGCTAACAAAAGTCACTGCAGGGGCACTTCATCATCAGCGTCAAAAATCATCCGAGGTCAATTTGCATCCCATTCTGATGACCTGCGTGTATTCAACGAATGTTGTTCCTACTTCAGCCATCTCCGTAAACCGGCCTTGTGTTGCCGACTGCGCCTCATCAAGGGCATCGCAGGTGTACTATTACAAATGAAAGACGGCGCGGAAACATGGCTGAAAAGGCAAGAGATGGTACAGACACGGCCTTACGACGAAGAGATCAAGGAGGCAATTTTCCAATCGGAAATCCGTGGTGCCAGAGAGACAAAGGAGAATATTGTAGTGGCCTTACTTCTTGGACACTTTCTTCTGCTGCTCCAAGAACTCCTCGTCCGATGCATCAAGAATGTCGTACTCCTCATCGGTCATGAACCCGTCGTCGGACGCATCCCACTCGTCGTCTTCTCCGCACTCCTCAAAGCCATCCTCAGATCCAAGCTTCTCTGGTGCCGCAACGTGCGTCTGGACGCGGGTATCCTCGTGGATGCTAGCGCTAGGAGACTCCTTCTCGAGTTTGGGGAAAATCATGGTGCTGCTGCATCGAGAGACATCATGCTCTTCCTTCTTCACGTCCTCGATGTGGACGACATCAGGTATCGGCTTGCTCTCGGTAGCGAGAGGACGAACGTTGACCTCACACCAGAGCCGGTGACCAAACTTGAGTCCGTCATGAGTCGTCAGGCGCCAGTAAGAGATGATTCTGCCAGGGCGGGTCGGTGTGCGGAGCAGAACGGTGAAGGAGAAATCTTGTCCGGGAGCCAGCGGCACGTAGCAAACGGTTGACTCAGAGGCAGAGACGAGCTCAGAAATGCCCGCGGGATGAGCCGAGTCGACATGTCCCATGTAATCTCCGCCGACAAACTTGACAGAGCAGCCAGCAGGCCACGCGGTCTGGCCTTCGTTACGGAGAGTCCAGGTCTGCTCGAAGACATGGTTGGGGGGCAGTATTGTGCCGTCTTGAACCGAATCTCGCACGAAGACGGCTCGCAAATCGTCTTCTTCTTCAGGGTCGGCGGCAGCTGAAGCCTTGGGCTTCTCCTGCTCGGACTCAACTTTGGCTTTCTCGTCCGTGACGGCAGGCTCGCTTTCCGTGCGAGCAGGCAGATCCATGGGCTTCACGTCCACGACAGTCTGGACGGCATTGATGGAGTTCTTGTCGGATGGGCTAGACGGATGACTGCGATCGCCCATCGCAGGCATACGCTTACCATCCTGATGCTCACCGGTAGTAGTGACGCTGACATGACGAACAGGTGTCTTGAACTTGATGAGCGGGTGCGTCTTGTTGTGATTGTTGGCGGGGCTAGCTTCGCAGCCTGCGCAGAAGTCGAGATCATGGCAGACGGCGCACTTGTAGCGGATGCCGCGAATGTACGACGGGTAAGCCTGGGAGATGGAGCAGAGTGGGCCGTCGCAGCAGATGCCAACGTGAATTGGATGGGCCGCACTCCATGCATCGTGGTTGTAAATTGGCTCGTAAATGGGGGCGAAGCGGTGACCAGCGTGCACAAAGTGAGCATTGGGAATGCAATCAGAACAATAGTCCCAATCGGGGCAATCGAGGCATTTGTGACGAACGCCCGTGATGTACTGTTCAGGGCGGGTCAGTACTGTCTGACGGGAGGAGAGTATTCGCGAAGGCTCACCTTGTCACAGCCGTCACAGATGGCATGGTGCATCTGATTGCGGCCTGGATTCATCTTGGCCTTGATGTGATCGGGCATTTGAGCTCCGGCAACCGCTGGCACAAAGCCGTGCTTTGGATGATGGCCGTGACCATCTCGAGCAAAGCACGACTGGCACAAGTCGAAGTCCTCGCAGGTCGTGCAATGGAGGAATTCGCGCTCGGGGAGTTCTTGACGATTCTGTTAGCAGGTTTCATCTGTTTAGTTGATGAGGACAGCATACCCTGAACACAGCAGTTGCATGTTCGCATGTTGCTAAGGCAGGTCCACCGAGTGCCGGCTGCGTCCTCTGCAGTCCACGTGATACTTTGCTTGTTCCCCTCAGGCACGCAAGGAGCAGTCGGCAACTCGAAAAGAGTACCGTTATTACGGGGGACAAAGGTGTTCTTGGAAGGATCCTTGGTGTTGGGATCCTTGGACTTGGGCTTGGGCTTGGGCGCAATGGTCTCGGTAGTACTGTTGATGATCTGGCCATTCTTCATGGTGCGCTTGATCAACCAGTGATCGTTGCTATAACAAGTGATGTTCTGGTCAACGCATGATTGGCACAGGTCAAAGTCACCGTCATCGCAGGTCGAGCAATGATAGTGGGCTCCGGGGATGTTCTTCTCGCAGTGATTGCAGCAAACAGCGAAACCGCACCCTGTCGCGGGACAGGCTGGAAGCGGCCTGCTGGAGACGGCTGGCTTGGACTTGTTGGAGACATCGGCTGCGGAAGCTCGAAATTGACGCCCCAAGCTGTCAGCGAGGCCGGCCATGGTTTCCGTCGTCTTTTTAATGTTGTTGAGGCGAGTTTCGAATTCGAGCGAGCTCTGTATCGACTCCCTGCAAGTGGCAACTTGGGCTGTCGGGGCAGTACCACGGATTGCGAGGTTCATGGACGAGGTCTCGATGGGTGTGGACCCCATGCATGTCTTTTCCTCGCTCTTGGCGGTGTTTGCCTGCTCAACGTGTTCTTTGGCCGACTCGGCTAAATCTTCGACAGAAGCAGGAGCAGGCTGAGGCGTCGTCTTGGCCTCAGGGAATAGAAGGCTAACACGAAGCTTGAGTTTCGATTTCGCCTTGGCAGCCCGATAGAGCTGTTTGTAGACGGAAACATTGGAGGAGTCAAGCATCACGTAGGCGGCGGCTGAGTCGGAATACCGCTCAATCATGATCCTGCCATCCTCGGGGATGCGCAAGAACGCTCGAACCTGATGTGCCCAGTCAGTAAGGAGTCTGGAAAGCGAATAGCAGTTGGCATAGAAGGAGCCAAGGTTTAGGCATGCAAAAGCGTGCCTCGGAGAGGGAAAGGGCTCCAACAAGGACTCACATGCTTCTCAAAGACTATTGGCAGCATCTCGCGAAGAGGCATCTTGGCACGACGGGTGGTGCCATCGTACGAAATCTTGAGAGTTACGAGGGCCTCAGAGCCCGCGTTGTGGGTGACGGATGACATGTTGAGAAGTGGCAGATGTATGGATGCAGAAAAACCAAGATTCACGAATGTTTGCAGGCTGGATAAGGCCTAACTTGAGGGGTTCTTGTCAGCAGCTGGCTCGTCTGCGTTGCCAGGTGCAGGCCGGGCTCCAAAAGGCCAGATTATTATGGTGGACGAGGGATCAAGGAAGGCTCACAGGCGGTGACCAAGAAGGGGAGACGCTGGAGCGAATCGTCGGAGCGGCGGCAGGGCGGTCAGCGTTTGCCGGAGAGGACGGCAACGGTTCACAGTGCTCCTCTCCCCGGGACGACAAGAGGGCCTGTCTGCGAGTGCACAGTAAAGGAGGGCGTGGCGAAGAGTGCCGACGGCTGGTGACTGGCGACGATTTGATGGAGCGTTACCGAATGGCGAATGGCGACGCCGTGAGGTCTCCTGGGGCGAGGGTGGAAGGGGAGGCAGGAGGTGGACGAGGGCGAAGGCGAGGTGGAGAAGAGGAGTGAAAGTGGAGGTGGTGTTGGAGGAGAAGAGACGTAGAGGGGAGAAGGGCCTCAGGCTGGGTACCTTTGGTACAGTGTGAAGGAGTATCGTCACGGTACCAGGGGCCCGGCAGTCGAGGCTCCGGGGCGATGACGACGCGACTTGTCACAACAAGGCGTGGGGGTCGCGGAAGAGAGCCTTGCTGAAAAATCAGAAACTAGGTGGGAGAGCAGTGCTTGACTGAGCTTGACAGACTGGCAGGTTCTAGATACGCGCGGAAGCATTTGCAAAATGGCGACAGAGTGGCTTGATTCAGTAGGGCGATGGGTTCCCACTTGACGCAGTCCAAGGCTGCAGCGGAGCTGACGTCGAGGTGGGCGGCAGACTGTGCTGGGGGTACCTCGACATGGCAGCTTCCAGCCCTGGTCTGGTGGGCCCCGCTCCCCATGCAGCTGTGGGCGGTTAGTGGAGCTGCCTGTGCCGAGGAGGGGCGCCGGCGCAGGACGCAGCAAAAAAGCCTGGGGTTGCCGTGACCATGAGCGGGTCTGTGGGCGACGAGTCGAGGGGTCAAGTCATTCTCGAAAGACTGAAGTTGAGCATCTAGATTCTCGAGGCGGCAATATGGCGTAGAGCCGGGCAGGCAGAGCACGGTGGGTGGGCTTCGAGACGCGATACGGTACCTACCTTAGGTACCTACCTACCTACCCACACTCGGTCGTGGTTTTTAGGGCTTGCCGCAGCTGCCGAGGGGCGCGCAGCTAGCTCCCCGAGAGTTCGTTACAGTGCGTCGGGCGCTCTGCGGTGACGGACATGCACTGGCTGTGCTGGGCTCGACTGCCGCCTCGATCCGGCCGGGGTTCATGCACACAACACAGACGCGCGCGCCTTGGATGGGTGGCGGCCGCTGCCTTGCCCGTCGTCAAGCCGTGCTCCTTCAGCGGAGGGAGAGCACGCACGTGTTGTGCGACGCCGTGACTTGTCATGCCCGCTGCTGCCTCCAAGCAACAGGCCACGGGCGTCCAACAGGAAGTGACGAAGGTCGAGACGCCGCGCGGCCCTCGATGCGCTCCCCCGCCACAGGCCCAGGCAGCACTCGGCGCGCGCCGTACGTCCACCCACTGTAGCTCGTCGGCCACTTCATCCTCTTTTGCCCCCCGCCAGTTTCTACCGCCAGCCCGCCATCTTCCTGGACGAGGCAGCTCACCTACACGCATATACCTTCTGCAAAAGGCCGTGGCATGCATGGGACGCTGCTGCCTCGGCAAATCCTGCGCCCTCGCCAAGCACTCCAAGCGAACACGCCGTCTGTGCCATGGACGCACCGGCTTCGCTTTCTGGCCACACGCATCTCTGCAGCATGAGCACGGCTTCCAGCTGCAGCGCATGCCAGCCTACATTGATTCCACGCCGTCCTCGTCCGAGTGCACACTGCCGCCCCGTCCGCCCCAAACCTTGGGCCCGCACGGCGAGTTGCGGCACCAAGCCCCTGCAGGGATGGGAGCTCAACCCCGAACCCACCATCCGTGCTCCTCATCCTTTTGCTGCTGCTGCCGCTGCTGCTTCCCACGTGCCGCTGCAGCTGTCCCGTAGCTTCCATCATCCCTCCACCCAATGCCGCCGTCAACCTTTGCCGGCCTACCGGAACCAGGCCAGCCAGCCGCTCTTTGCCCCCTTGACTCCTGCCGCAATTGTAATAGGGACGCCCGTCCGCGATCCTGCGCCGCACCTCCATTCCTTGGCAACTTGGTCTGTGGCCTTGGACAAGCCGGCCGGAGCCTCGCACAGGACCTCTCGACGCTACTTTGCATTCGCTTGTCGAGCCCGAGATATCTTGCTTCAGCCAGACTTCGAGCGGTGAGCGCCATGGCTGCCTGGCTCACCAACTCTGTTTTCAAAGGCAAGAATACCTTGAAGGTGCCGACTGGTCCTCACCAACTTTGCACTGCGGGCTCGCCTGCTCCAAGTCTGCTCAATGCTTTATATACTTTGTAGTTGCGCTGCATCCACGCACCTCACGTAATATGCCGTCGAGGACCATCTCGCACATTGCAAGCCCAAGGTAAGACGTATGGAAGAGAGCAACTAGCAAAAGGGAGAACTGCCCAAGAGAGAACTTCAAAAAAAAACCCATCATAGGAGCAACCGTCAAAAAGAACCGGCCTTCTAGGGCCCGTCCTTTACGCCCTGCTACACCTCTCACAGCGGAGTGTACTACAGCGCGTCCCGGCACTTTCGTGTTCGATGGGATATTTGCTTTGCACCGTTTGCTCTTTTATGCCAACCGTTTTTGTTATAATGATGGTAGGGGATAATGATATTTGGGAATTTTTCTGGTGGCCCAGCTCGGATTCGACCCCAAGGTTGTTCCAGGGCTGGCGGTGTTTCTGAAGCCTTTCGATGCTTCGCGGCGTAATGGCCACTTGACCACTACACCACGGCACCTCTTTCGGCTGCTGTTGGAAGAGATGTTCATCTTCTGGCTTATAACTCATAGACTGTTCGGGGGGGGCTGAACAGGCGCGACGAGAGGCCGGCCGTGAACACCTCGTGTGTTCGCTGTTCACCTCCAAAGTACTTAGGTACCTTCAGCATCGTCGCTTTCGCCCCTCTCTCTCCGCCTCGCCGTATAAACAGCTTCCACGCCTTCACCACACCACGTGAGGCACTGCAACCTCTCGTCCCGCCAAGCCTCTCACCCACCTCAGCATTTGATGTCCAAGAAACAACGTCGCAGTGGCAGTAGATTGGAGCATGACCTAGGTACATTTGCCGTGCATGCCGCCCCATGTGCCTCGCCAAGCATGCGCGTAGGTAGAGCACCGTACATGCCATGCTTGACCGGCGCAGGCCCTCACCTCTCGGATCTGCTCGCCCTCGTCGAGTAAAAAGGCCTCGTGTATCCCATCCTACATGCTCGTGCGTTTCCCTACAGTGGCCGCGTGACCCCCATCAGCGACTGCGCGAACCATTTACGTGCGTGACACGCTGCTGTCCTTACTCTCGACGACGTGACTCTCTTCCCCGACCGTCGTTTGGCATCGTGCAGCCACAGGACTGGAGATACAACCTTACTACGACTCAGGAATGGGCTTACGAAAGTCACAATGCAAATACATCACTTCGGTACCGGGGGGGCCACGACGTCTCATACAATCGCCCCTTTTTCTTCCATTCGCGGCTCCTAGGTATGAAAAGACACCCGTTCGACCAAGTCAACGCCGCTGCCATGACAGCCAGAAACAGCATCAAAGAAAAGTGAGGCAAAGAAAAGGCCCTTCACCCCGACAGAAAAGAGTCCTCCTCCTAGGATAACGGTAATGATGCTGATGGGGACGATCAACTGTGAATGTTGAAGCAACGAACCAAGGAGAAGACGAGATGAAACTGTACCCAAAAAGAACCAACCACCAACTCTCATGGCAGCGAGAACAAGAGGCTCCCCTGCAAGGTCAAGCCCACCATTCATTCCCATTTGCCGCGCTCCGACGCTTTTTCATCGAGCATCGCTCCTCGCTTCCAAGTACCTAGCATCCGTGACCCGACGGGCGCATGCGAATGCCGCTTGGATGAAGAAAAGCCACACCCTGCGGCCATTGTCTCGTCGAGACTCACATTGACCAAAGTCCAGCAGACCCGTGTAATCGCGTACAATGAAAATCCAAGAAGCACGTCCGATGTAGGTAGTTTGCTCGGTACGGTAGTGCCACGCCGCACTACGTCCGGCAATACCCAATACTTGGACGTGAATGAAACCAGTGACGTTGCGCCACCTGACGAAGAGCCATTGATAATGATGCCAAAGAGGTAATCCCAGCGGGGAAAAAAAGCAATAGGCCCCGGTCTCTTTTGCTTATCCTATATAACAGTTCCAAGAGTCAAGAAAACCCGGGCCACGCCGCATTGTGGTAATGGGACATCCCGAGACCCTACTGCGAGTAATAGACCATCCCTGACGCGTGCTGTGGATAGTAGAAACCGTCGGGGCTCGGTGTCACCATACCTCCCATTCCCATGACGCTTGGCTGGAAGCTTTGCTGTGCGGGATACTGCGGGTAGGTATTGACTTGGTGGATTTGGGACGCGTCATAATAATAGACCATGCCGTTCACTTCCTGTGCCACCAGGTTCGGGTTGGCCGGTGGATTCTGGACTCCGGGCTGCGGGCCTTGTTGCTCGGGAAGGCTCTGGGCGGGGAAGCCGCCCTGAAGGCCGTGCTGGTTTCCGGGCACGAACGGAGGTGCCGCAGCAGACGGGGCCATGGCCGGCCCGGAGTAGCCTTGAGGATAGTAGTAGCCCTGCTGCCCCTGGGTTGAGGGCTGAGGTTGGGCCTGCGGCTGATAGACGTGCTGGTTGTAGAACGGCGGCTGACCAAACGTGTTGGGTTGGAAAGGCGCCGCGTGTATGGCACGCTCGGGGATCAATGACAGAGGCGTTCCGGTAGAATGCTGTGACGGGTAAGAGGGACCCCTCGCGTGAGCTTGCGCATCCTGGTGAAGCCCGTTGGCCACCTGCAGTGGTACCTGCTGGTGAAAAGGTTGGTGGAATGCCTGAGCACCCTGTATCATGGTGGGAGACTCAATATCCGCGACGGAAATGTTCTTTTGCGGACGAGGCTGATGCATGGGAATCGAGGCCGGTCGATTCTCCTGGATGGCGGGCTTCGACGGAAGCGGGTGCGTCTGCGGCTGCGGCATCTCGCTAATGGACCCCTCGGGCACGGCGACGACGGCTCCTGCTGGCTGCACGACCGGGTCCATGGCGACCTCGGGCATGACCAGGTCTGGCCGTGCAGCGGGAGGCAGTCGCACAACTGGCCTCGGAGCTTCAGTGGGCATGGGAGGTCGTGAGACAACCGAGCCAGTAGGTGAAAACACCATTTCCCGTTCATTGACTACCGAGGAACGTCGGCTGAGGGCGATGCTCGGAGAATAGACACTGCCGTAATAGCTGCCGCCCATGACGCTTGTGCGTCTCGAAAACCCTCCGACGGAACCCCAGGCAGACCGAGGCTTTCCGCGCATGCGCTGCTGGTTTGGCCGTAGCGCACGAGGGATAAAGGTAAAAGACCTGTCGGAAGCCGGGAAGATGTATCGAGGCGGATGATCAGGTAGCGAGATTCGGACAGGCTTGTCTCGACGAAGAGGGGGGCGATGGTCGGGCAGCTTGGTGTACTGCTTGACGGCCATGCCAGGAAAGACAGCGGGGCCCTTCATAAGGTGCGGCAGAAAGACGCGGACCTGAGCATTGCCAATGTGCTTTTCCGTCGAGAGCGTCCGGTTGATGGGCGTCTTGCTGGGCTCGCGGGTGGGGATGAAACCATTGCCATTTGGCGGACCTTCGGCCTGCGGCATCTGACGAGGGCGGCGGGGGGCGGGATCAGCAACGATGTCGTGCATGTCGTGAGTCCACGGCGAGGACGTGGTCGGATCCGAGGGATTGTGCATGTGGCTTGCATCAAGTGTCAGTAGGCCTTGTGCAGGAGATGTGCTGGAACAAGTGCTCTTTCGGACGGGAAGGGAGATGGAGGAACATACCTGAATGGCGAAAAGGGACCGCCGACGCCTCCACGGCCGCCGCGGCCCCGACCTCGACCAAAGGGGCGAAAGCCATTGGCAGCCGGACCGGCATGCCGATGATCGTGCATGAAGAAAGCTCCCCGGTTAGGGACAAAGGCCGGGTCCTCGTCTCTACGACGCTTGTAATCCTCGTGCTCCATGCGGCGACGGTCTCCTTGAGATGCGGGGGGCGGGCGAGCGGCCGACGCCGAGCTCACGACGACAGGAGCCGAGGGAGACTTGGGTGAGGAGACGACGACCTCATCAAAGTTCATCTCCTGCGCGGGAGCGGTCTTGTCGGAGATGGAAAGGCCATGGAGCATCATGTCTGTGTCTGAGGCGGCCGGGTTGCCGGCAGGTCCGCGGGTCGTCGAGCGAGCAGGGTGACGGGATGAGGGCTTGGGCGCACCGTTGGCCGACTTCCTGACGTTGGGCGAAGTGGGCGACGTCTCGTCAATGTTGCTGGTGTCGCTGTCCTCGCCGGCATCGTCGTCGTCGGTGAGGAGAGAGCCCTCGCTAAGAGACTCGTCATCGAGGTCGAGGGCCTCGGTGCGGGCTTCGTCGTCGGCCTCGTCCTCGACCCTGCGCCGATGACCGATTCTTCTGCGGCGCGTGACGGCGGCCATGATGGCGGATCCAATGGCGGCGCTCGCAAGGGCGACTCAGACGACGGGCGGATGGGGGGACGGCGTTGGAAACGGGCGGCTGGCCAGGCCGATCATGCGATGGCGACGAGGGACGAGCAACGCGCAGGGCCAAGGCTGCAGAGAGAGACCAAGAGACCAAGCAGGAACGTTGCCCAATCCGTCCCGCAGTGCCAGAGCAAGCAATACCCAACGGTGAGGCTGCTCAGACGGGGCCCCGGAGCCAGCGGATTGCGTCTCGTTGTCCGGCGCAGACCCAGGGTTGCAGCTCTGGGCCTGTTTTGTCGACTCGACCAGGCGGACGCGACGACGAGCAAGACGAACAAGTAAAGGAAGAGAGGGAAGGGGTGAGAAGGGGATGAGGGGGGGGAGGGGGAGGTAGGTAGGCGTGGATGGATGATGGCGTGGGGAAGGACGGGATGGGATGGGAGAAAGGCCGACGCAAGATTTGGCGAGGTGATGAATCGACGCCCCCAAAAAAGTGAGGTGCAGGGCGTTTTGGCTCGCAAACAAAGCGGCGGCGGCGGCGGCGGCGGAAGGGAACTGTGGTGGGTGCAAGCCAGTGAAGGGAGTGGTGCCAGCGGGTGACGGGGCTCAACTTTAGCAGAGGTACAAGCACTGTACCTGGCGTCGCAAGCTGGCAGGAACTTGAAGTGCCTCTCGAGAACCTGAACACTCAGTGCAAACGACAGTCTTGGTTGATGGATTGATGCACCGTTTGGGTCAAGAATGCCACATTCATTGAGCTCCTCGGCGATCAAAAAAGACGAAAAATATGATTCCAATCCTAGGATAGAAAAAAAATGCACAATACCTTCTCGTCCGAGTTCTGAGACATTTGACAGGGCGCGACACGGCAAACAGGATTGCACGCGGCTCGTTGGGTTCACTGCCCTGCGCATGCAATGTATCTCACTCGTACCATGGGTTAGTGGACGGTTCAAGCCGGTGTACCAGCTTCCTGTGGGCAGCCCGGGCGGCGGGTCATTGCTTACCTAATTCTGCGTACGTACATGGAGACACAGCGCGATGCATGCCTTGGACCGTCTTGAAATGTTGCTTTGCCGCAACTTGCAAGCACATGCTGTATGAACATGGTCATGTATGTGTGCGAATGCGCGTCCAGCCTGCCGGGACCAGCTCGACATGGCCTCGTTTGATTGTCGTCGGGCACAATGGCCAAGCCGTTTTGCTCGGAAGCTTCCAGAACCCAACGTGGCCCTCAAGACGGGGCATCCAGTTGCACCATCCCGGGCGCTTGCTCCCAAGAAGTCCGGCGGTCGGTCCTGACGTTGGGGCAGAATGCGCACTCGTCAGCTCGTCATTGACTGGCCCGACTGGCCGCAGCTCAAACGGCAGGACTTGGATGGGGGCCCGGGAATGCTACCGACTTGAATTGCACCCGTCGGACGTCCATTGGTGCCCGTCACTTTATTTCTTGACACGGCCCTTGGCCCGCTAGGCAAGTCAGGCAGCCCCGCTTCCTCGTCACTGCCGTCAATCGCCTCCGCAGTTGACATCCTACCTTGTCTCGCCTCCAACTCCCACCCGTGCCAGAGACTGCCGCCGTTGCGCTGCGCAACCTTGGCACGAGAATGCGTGCGGCCTATGCTGATCCGGCCTGCCACGACTAGCAGTACTGCGCAGCCCTTGAAGACAGCCAAGACCTGCGCGGCAGCTGTCCCAGGGTAGCATGGTCGTGGGGGCAAAGCGACGCTGTCAGCATGACCCGGGGCATCTCTGGGCGGCCTCGACGAAGTCTAGGAAGCGCAAATTCGTCAGCCAGATCGGACCAAGTGAGCTGCTGCTGCCCATAGACGCCGTGTCGCAAAAAGTCACGCCCTCACGACGCGTCCTATAAAGCGGCACACGCACCGCGAGATGGTGCAGGGGAAAGGCCTTGCATGCATACCATCAAACGGAATGCCGTGCAGAAGCAGGCAAGCACAAGCCAATATAACTTATATATCACGGCGCGCTCATCAAACCAAGACTCAGCCAGTGCACGCCCTCGCCTCCCGACACGGCACGTCCGGCAACGCACCGCTGCAGAGACACGCTTGTCTTTACTGGACAAACGGCTCCTGCTCCGATCGCTGACGTGCTGCGCCGCCGGCAACAAGAGGCCTGAAAGAAGGCAAAGACGCACCCGACGGCAGCGAGTCCGAGGCCCAGCTGGGAGAAGCGGGGTGTGGGGTGGGGGGTGGACAAGGCCACAAGGCGGGGGAAGGTGGAGAGAAAGCTCCCCTTGGCGGCCGTCGGCTAATAAGAGCCTCTTCTAACCGCTAGCTCCCCTCATCTCCAAGTCACGCCAGACCTCTTGGACCTACCTACCTAATCATCCGTACAGCGAGAGGGGGACTAGCACCTACAGAGACAACCCCGGCTTAAATGGCTCGTCGGGCGACTCCCATCCCCCGTGCGCACGCCATGAATCCAACGCGGCCGAGGATGCCCTCTCCCTCCTTGATCGAGTAAAACAGCAAGGCCAGCCAGAGAGATATATACGCCAACGGCGCCCCCACTGCCATCGTCCTTGATCATTGTCACCCTCATTCATTACTCTTTATTCTGGCCTGTCCTCTCTCGATTCCCTGTCTCCTCACCGCCGCCTCTCTCTTCGAGTCTCGTCTGCGCATCTTGACGACTTCGGACGAGCCGACGCATGACAGGCACCGGACCGCCAACACCACACAAATCGTCAAGCATGGGACCATAACATTCATCTCGACCAAGCCTGCACGAGGATCCCGCTCCCTTTGAACTTCCTTTTCTCCCGCCTTCCTGCCTCCTTGCTCTTCTCCAGCTCAACGCCATGGCCAGCCTGCCCTCACAGTACCCTACCCTCTCCATCCACCTGGCCGACCTGGCCCTCACGCCGCTCATCACGTCGGCCAGGTCGCCCTCGCACCTCGAGTCCCTCACCTCGCTGGCCTCGGGCGCCCTCTCGGCACACACCGCCGCCCAGCGCGCCCAGCTCGGCCGCCCCCAGCGCATCATGGTCGAGTACCCGGACGCCGGCCCCGTCGTCCTGCAGACCTACCTCGACCCCTGCGACGCCGCCGGCCTCGTCGTCGCTGGCGTCGGCCCGACCCCGGTCTTGGCTGCTGCTGGTGGCGCGAACGCGCCGTCGAAGCAAGTGCGGAATAACGATCAGACGAGACCGCTTCGGGAGGTCACGTCGCCTCACCGTCGCCTCACCGTCGACGCTGGGCATGCAGACTTCATATCCCCAGTCAGTAAGAGCCTGCAACAGCTGCATTTACGATGGTGTCCTTTCAAGCATGAGCGTGGAGTCGGCGGTTCACTTGCTACCATGATAGTACAGTTCCACGTCGCCCTTCTTGAGCGGAGGCACCAATCAGTGGCATCTCACAAATTGAGCCCGCGTGAGCATGATTGAACTTCTATTTGGCAGATAAGCGTCTCGTATTCCCCCATTCTCCGAGCCCTGCCGTCGTAAATTTTTTTAGTGACCCGCGCGCAAAAATGAATCCCAAGGCGCTCCACGTCCGTTTTGCTAACCCGCCGGCAACGAAACTCTCGACAACGTTAGACGAGTTGCTGGAAAGCGCGGTTGATGGGAGAGCGGACGTTGGGCACGTTCTTCCAGAAATCAACGGTGGCGACGGCTCGCTTGGCGATGCCCTCGGGAGTGAACTCAAACTTCTTGTAGACATCCTTGTAGGCACCAGAGGCGCCGAAGCGGTTGATGCCAAACTGCTCGTGCGTGTAGCGCTCCCAGCCCATGGTGCTCATGACCTCGACCGACAGC
Source organism: Hirsutella minnesotensis 3608 (assembly GCA_000956045.1). NCBI lineage: Eukaryota > Fungi > Ascomycota > Sordariomycetes > Hypocreales > Ophiocordycipitaceae > Hirsutella > Hirsutella minnesotensis. Next base: position 899,191 of record KQ030500.1, read on the forward strand.
GAGGGGATGCCGTCGGGCAGGACGGACAGCCTGTACTCTTTGGTCTGCGTGTCAAACACCTCGAAGCAGGGAATGGAGACGATGCGAGCCTTGACACCGTGCTTCTCATCGAGGTACTTGGCGGCATCGACGCAAATGGACACCTCGGAACCCGTAGAGACGAGCGTGATGTTGGCGTTGGGCACCTCGTGCAAAACGTAGCCACCCTTGGCGGCCTTTTCGATGGTTGCGCCCTCGAGCTGGGGCAGGTTCTGACGGGAGAGAGCGAGGATGCTGGGGGTGTGCTTGGAGGTCATGGCGACGTAGTAGGCAGCGCTGGTCTCGTTGCCGTCGGCAGGGCGCCAAACCATGCAGTTGGGCAGAGCACGGAAGTGAGCCAGGGTCTCGATGGGCTGATGGGTAGGGCCGTCCTCTCCGAGACCGATAGAGTCGTGGGTGGCCACCCAGATGAGGCGGACCCGGGACAGGGCGGACAGGCGGACAGCACCCGCAGCGTACGAGACGAAGTTGAGGAAGGTACCACCGTAAGGCAGAATGGTGCCGTAGGCGGCCAGACCGTTCATGATGGCACCCATGGCGTGCTCGCGGACTCCGTAGCGCACATATCGGCCAGAGTAGTCACCGAGGCCGGTGGCCTTGGGCTGGAAATCGACGGCAGACTTCCATCGAGTCAGGTTGGAGCCCGTCAAATCGGCAGAACCACCGAACAGCTCGGGGACGGCTGACTCGATCTTACCGAGAACCGTCTCGGACAGCTTGCGTGTGGCGATGGCCGAGTCGGAGGGGGTGTAGACGGGGAGGCTCTTCTCCCAACCCTGGGGGAGGTCGCACTTGAGGCGGCGGGACAGGTCTGCGTGCTCCTTGGGGAACTGCTTGCCGTAGTTGGAGAAGAGCTGGTTCCACTTCTCCTCGGCGGCGGCGCCGTCTGAAGCGTGCTTGCCGTACAACTCGTAAACCTCCTTGGAGACCTGGAAGGACTCGTCGGGGTTAAAGCCCCATTTTTTCTTGACCTGCTTGATGTCGTCGGGCTTGAGGGGAGAGCCGTGCACGCCGTGAGTGCCCTGCTGAAGAGAGCCGTAACCAATGGTGGTCTTGAGCTTGATCATGGAGGGCTTGTCCTTGACGTCCTTGCACTTCTGGATGGCGGCCTCGATTCCGGCCAAGTCGCTGTCGCCATCATTGACGGAGACGACGTGCCAGCCGTAAGCCTCGTAGCGCTTGACAACGTCCTCGGTGAAGGCGCAGTTGGTGTCACCGTCAATGGAGATGTGGTTGTCATCGTAGATGCAGATGAGGTTGCCGAGCTGCAGGTGACCGGCGAGCGAGCTGGCCTCGCTAGAAATACCCTCCATCAGGCACCCGTCGCCTAGGAAGCAGTATGTGTAGTTGTCGACAATGTCGAAACCGGGCCTGTTGAATGTGGCAGCAGTGTGGGCCTGCGCGATGGCGAGACCGACGGCATTGCAGACACCTTGGCCCAGGGGACCGGTGGTGACCTCGATACCAGGCGTATCGTGAGCCTCAGGGTGGCCCGGGGTGATGCTGTCGACTGACTATAGACCCTCCATCAGCAAAACAGTCGGGTATTAGCTAGGCAACGGTATGCAACGTACTCGGAAGGCCTTGATGTCATCCATGGACAAGCCGTAACCAAAGAGGTGAAGCAGGGCATACTGGAGCATGCAGCCGTGGCCATTGCTGCGAGAGTCTTGGGTTAGGCGAGTCGTCGAATCTAGGAGGTAGTCGATGGACCTACGAGAGGACGAAACGATCCCTGTTGAGCCAATTCGGGTTCTTTGGGTTGAACTTCATGAACTTATTGAAGAGAACGTGGGCCACGGGAGCCATGCCCCTGGGATTTATTTGTTAGCGGAAGCTGCGGCAAGCTCGGGGAGCTGCCTCTGCTTACATGGGAGCTCCCGGGTGGCCCGAGTTGCTGTGGAAGGTGGCATCAACCTAGAGCGCGCGTACTCGTCAGAAAACATGGAACTCCGGTCAAGGCTCATCATGTCGAGCTCCAGCCGCAAATCACTGAGACTGCCGAGCCACCACCAACAGAGCATCAAGCAAGCAATCTCATGGCGGGGTGCGTCGCGACGCGGGGTAAGCTCTCGAACAAGGCCAAGAGAAGAAAAAAAGAACGTACCGCGAGAAGGCGGATGGTGTTGATGGCCTTTGTATCAATCTCGCCGTAACCCATGATGGCGACCTTTTGTGGATGAAATTTACAAGGAAACGGGGTATATGGCAAATCTGGTGAGGACAAGAAATCCGGGAAGGGGGGGGAAGGTGGTTATGAAGAGAGAGGGAGGGGAATTTTAGAAATAGAGTTGGCGGACGAGCTCAATGGTTTGTTTGGCGGGGACCATTTTCTGCTGAGGGCGGGGTTACGTAGCTACCTATGTCATGGATTGATGGAATCCGCACGGGTCCCAAAGCACCAGCACGAGCACGGTACGGCCAGAGTACTGGGAGCGGCCGGTGGATCCGCCAGACCCGCCCGTCTTCGTCGCCGAAGAGCTGTCTGGAGAGCTTCGCGTATGCAGAGGTAGCCTCGAGGTATCCGGGCAGGGATTCGAGCACCCGCACCCGGGCTCCATGGCTGGGCGGCCCAGTCGGCGCGCCCCATGAAACCGCCGGGTCGTCCGAGCCTCGACGATAGGCGGCAGTCACGTTTCGACGAGGCATTGATGACTGGCTGCTGACGCCCGAGCCAAGCTCTTGCCCTCGGCGTTTTCGGAGACTCGACGTGGCGTCACGGACACGCATTTCGCCCTTCAGCGCAGCATGGCCATCCCGAGACTGACCAGGCAGACAGAAAACCTTGCCCTAGGCTGCGCGGAGCAGTACAGTACTTTACAGATGCGGTCCGACAAACGGATTCGGCGGCTTCGCTGACCCTGGCATGACGTCGCCGGCCCTCGTGGCCATGGTTGCTGGAAACGGGGGCCACAGATGGTCCCGCGGCCTTTTGCCCATTTGCAGACTTTGGTTCATGGGTGGGCAATTGACCGGGGTGCTTTCGCTGGGAGATGCCTCTTTGGGGAAACGAGCTCCGGCAAATGACTGCACACACCCGCTATCCGGAGATAGTCGCCAGAGCGAAGCTGCCCCGGGTTGCTTCGAGATGTCTCGCGTCAAGGGTCTCGGATCCAAAGCCATACAGCCGTAACTGACGGCGACTGAAGGAAAAGGGTCAGCTCTATGCCGCGCGACAGAGGGAAGCAAACATTCATAACCATGGCGCCACTGTCGAAGTCGCGTGGTCGAGTGTTTGCGGACACACATACCTACAAGATGGACGCTCCGTGCGCTAACCAGCTTGCGGCTCCCGCTGTTTCTGACGCACTCGTCTCACGCCGGGTAGGTAGTTACTGTATTGGCACATCCTCACGGGTAGCCATGGCGGCGGCATCACACGGCGGCTGCAACCCCCCGGCTCGAAAAGGCACCGGTGAGGCTATCGTGTCGCGCCCTCGACGGCACGTGGCTTGCCCGAAGTCGTGAATTCGCTGCATCGTGAAGGAGTGCCGCAGGGTAGGTGGATAGATACTAGCCGATGCGCCAGAAATTCCCTAGAGCTGCAGGTACCCGCCATCGTGACCGCGCCAGAACCTGACCGAGATTTTCCCGCTCCTCGGCAACATGCCGCCTCTGGCATTACACGACCTTCACCCTTATTGAGTCGCGACATTCATCAAGAGATTCGAAGAAAATGGTCGGCAAGGCCAAGGCCAAGTCCAAAACGCCATCGGCTTCTAGCACCCGGGCGTCCAAGAATGGCGCCGCCAGTCCGCTACCTTCAACCTCTGCCACCACCTTGCATGCCCAAGACACCAAAGACCAGCAGCGACTGCTAAATCTCTTCTCGGACGCCTTTGCCCATCTCCTGTCTTCCGACGAATTTCCTGGTGCCCTGCAAGAAATCAAGCAGGCCCTCTTCAACCGCGACTTTGCCGCCGCCTTTGCCACCGAGAGCAAAGTCGAGGCCTACGCAGCGAGGTGGAGTCCCACGAGAGCCCTCTGCTACGCTGGGATACTGCTCGGCATCAGAGACCACCTTGAGCAGATTCTCAGTGAGGACCAGAGGGAGGCTACTCCGGTGACATCATCCCATGACGAGGTGCAAGGCAACGCACAAGTTCTGGCAGACTCCAAGACGTTGAGGGTGCTGTCCGTTGGAGGCTGCGCCGCCGAACAGATCGCCTTTGCATCCTTCCTGTCCAGCACCGCACGGCGAGGCACTCTTATCCTGCTAGACTCTGCTCCCTGGTCGCATGTCATAGACCTCCTCCAGAACGAAATCACCTCCGCCCCTGCACTGTCCAAGTATGCCTCAGCCGCCGCAAAGGCCTCGAATCGACCGCTTCTTCGCGACTCCCACATGTCTACCACCTTCTTCCAACACGACGTCCTCTCCCTGCCCCAAAGCAGACTCGCCGAGCTGCTTGGAATGGAGCCCTTGCTTGTGACATTGTTGTTCACGCTCAACGAGCTCTATACCAATGGCGGGCTGAGCAAGACTACCAAGTTTCTTCAATCTCTGGGTGAGACACTGCCCTCTCAAAGCCTGCTGCTCGTCGTGGATAGCCCCGGAAGTTATTCGGAGGCCGCTGTCGGCAAGGACAAGAAGTGTTACCCCATGCAATGGCTATTGAACCATACGCTGCTCGACACTGAAACCCCCGGCTGCAGTTGGGAAAAGCTCGAGTCACATGATTCAATTTGGTTTCGACTGCCCGAGGAGCTGTCCTACCCGATACAGCTGGAGAACATGAGATATCAGATGCATCTATATCGCCTTCACAAAACTTGAGTGACATTCAGGTATCGTGTTGAGGCATCTATTTTTGATACGGTCTTCACCATTCACCAGGTCAGTAAGGGCCTCGCGTTGCCATAGTCACCCGCCACGACACTACGTCAAGCCCAGACCAGCTTCTTGATAGAGTGTCCCAACTGCTCCAAAAGTCCCGTATTTCTTTTGGCAGCCTCGAGCGAGATGATCTCGCCCTTTTCCACGATACTCTGGGAACCATCATTCGGCTTTCGGAACTGTCTTTCGTACGCCAACCTCTCGATATCCGCGCAGATGTTCGTCACCAGCTGCAACTCACTTTGTTGAGACGCGGCCCCGGTCACCGGAGTGGACGAGTCTGTGCGCGGTGCTTTGAGCGCTAGCTTGCGAGATGTAGGTGACTTGGGCTTGGCCGAGAAAAAGTTTCCAAAGGCCAAGGGGCGATAGCCGCTCTCCGCCTCGGTACTGGTCGAGGCTGCCGGCTTAGGAGTAAACTCACCGCGGCTTGACAGGGTCCGCGTGTTGGTTCGTCGAATGTTGCTCTTGCCGGTTTGATATTCCATGATGAAACCGACGTTCTTCAGCTCATCGGTATGAGCTGGCGATACCGTCGAGGTGATATACGTTCCGTACTTGATGTGCGTCACGTTTGCTAGATGGACACGCTCAAAGGACGATACCTTGTCCGAGTTCCAGTCAAAGCGGCACAGATACAGGGCAGCATCGGTCAATAGGAGCACAGCTTCTTCCATTGACCACGACTTGACGACGTCAGCGGCATTGGGGCTCAGAAGCACCCACGCGCCCTGTATTTCCTCTTTTGCGTCGGCAACCACTCTCTGCTCGCAGAGCTCAATGGCCCGATCCCTCATGCTAGAGACGGACACGGCGGGGTCTTTGGTCATCATGTCTGCTTCGAATTCGTCAAACACCTTTGACGTGACGTTGCCGAGGAGAAAGTCCATGGCAGCCTGGCTAAAGTAGTCGTTGACCATTCTGGTCTTGTTAGTAAAGAGACGTTCAACGCTAAGGGCGGCCCAGAGCTAACATACCCGTTGTAGAAGCGCGCAAGCGACAATCCCAAGTCGTTGAGTGCCCCGCGGTAGTCTCTCTTGCGTGTCCTCGTGTAGTCGCCCTTCATAGCGGCAGTCGAAGCGTATTGCTTGGAGACGGCGTCGCCATTGTCCGCCCATAGAGTGTTGAACCAGGCTGTTTCCTGATCAAGCTGGGCGCCCATATCGATTCCATCCTCTCTCAGCTGCAGCTCCAGCATGTGCTTGGCGAATGAGCTCTGGCAAACGTTTGTTCGGTCCAAGCAATCCATGCAGTTGGTTCGGACGACACCCTTTTGCCTCTGCAGGATTTTGTCATCTTGCCGTCTTGTGCTTCCCAGCTCCTCCAGCCTATCTCTGAGTTGGAGCAAAAGATGGCTGACGTTTTCAAACTTCATGCCACGACACGCCTGATGAAAGTCGAACCACTCAAAGGGGATCTGACGGGTATTGCGAGAATCCTCGTTGAGGCGATCAATGCATTGTTGATACTGTGTTCCGATGGGCTCTTCTATGCCGTGCTTCTCCACAAGGTTGACAATTTGCAGCTCGCCATAATTCTCGGACAGCCTATCGAAATGTTTCTTGCATGCCTTGTAGTTGGTCTCCTGAGAATGCTGCAGAACTGGAACTGGCTTCAGGGAGTAGGCAGATTGAGTAAAGAAGAGGGGTATGCTTCCCCTGATTTGCAAGAAAGACCGGGTTGGCGTCGTCTTGTCCCAGGTGGGCGAAGATAATATCTGTTCCGTCTCCACCATGTTGGCCGTATAGCCGTGCTCGTTGACACCTCGGCGGAGATATCGCAAGCCTGCCCTCTTAGTTGAGCGGCGGGAAACGAGCGTGATGAGGTATTTCTTCTCGGATGGCCTCAGATCCACTGAACTTCTAGTCTCAGCCTCAACGGGAGAAGCCGATCGAGACTCCGTATTTGCAAAAGTCTTCATCTCTAGGGACTCGACCGCCGGCTCATCTACCTGAGGAGGCTGGCTGTCGACTATGAATGCGCGCTGCCCGACAAAGCCCTGCATGAGTGGGAGGACAAGCGAGTCCTGGCCGGTAGCCAGGAACGGTTGCAGGACATTGCGGTTCCAGAAAAACGTGCCATCAACCTGCGTATGCAGTGGCAACTCACGGTTCATGACCATGGCGTCTTGAGAGAGGGAACGCGTAAGATCGATGTCGTAGGAAAAGTAAAAGCTTCGCGATGAGCCGAATAGAAACTTGATGGTACGCAGGAGCTTAGGCAGTAGTGCTGAGACTGGTGACTGGCTTGAGACATCCTTGACAGTCGAAGGGTCCGCGTCGGACGATGTCGTGGACTCCTCAACGACCGAAGAAGCTGAGTCTGCGGGGGTTGACATGCTCATACCCAAGGTACGCCGTTGATCTCTCGTCCAGCCACTCCGGCTAAACCAGCTTTGGGCAAAAATCCCATAGCTACCTCGTCGACGAATAACGTCTTCGGCCACGCTACTCCGCTGGGAGCTCGGTCGTTGGTCATCATGTCCCGGGGCGACATCGTCAACCTCGTCAAAGACTTCGTTTGGCACCTCGATCTCTTCGTCGCTGCTCCTATCATTGTCACTGTGGATCTCGGGCGATTGCCTCTGCAGTTGAACCGCCGTCTTCTTGATGGACTCGTCTGCATCCGGTTTGGAGGTGCAAGGGGTTACGGCGACTTCTGTGACGACATAGATGGGAAACCCGAAAATCTGGGCCACTTGCTGACGACGGATAATCGAAACTAAATAGGTGCTTCTGGACACTGTGATTACGCCTATGACAGCTCGTCAATGCCTATCCAGGAGCCGGGCAGTTCTTAGACGCCTCACCAACGATGCCAAAGGCTTCAAAGGACGATTCCGGCTTGCCGTTATCGGGGACCTGATCGCGAGGCACGGCCGACACGGACGAATCGCCGTAGCGAACCCGAACAGGCTGAGATGCCCTTTGGCCTTTGGTGGAAAGCGGCTGTATGATCAAGCCATCTATGGCTGCACATATGATGACCTTGCGGGCGACGCCTGGCATTGTTGGAGTATGGATTGAGCCGTCCCGACTCTGCCATGGAATCGTGTCGGGCAGGAAGTGGACAATCAATCAATCAAATGGAGTGTGGATAAAGCTAGGTGACGATGGCCTGCATCGTAGGAAACGAGGGAAACAAAGAGCCAAGGTTATGCACGAAGCTACCAAGGGCCAAAGCTCTGGCTCTTGCAAGCTTTACGTCGACGGCTGACAAGAAGGTGAGGGGGAAGGTCGTGGTTCCTAGCGGCAAGTGTGGAGTAACGCCATTGGGGGAATACCTAGGTAGGTAGCTACTGTACTTCGTAGACAGCAGGATGTATGAGAAGGAGACGCGCCCACCTGTTTTGCAGTGTCTCTGATCCCTGCGCTTTCGCTTTTGTCAAGCACAAGATACAAAAAAGATCGGCGTAGCATACCCGGTTACGAAGTACGGATACATGCAAGAGCATACGGGCGAAGCAGCCGTCGTCTGCGCCGTCATGTGCGCAGCAAATCCACTTTTCAAGACTCCTTGATCTTGGATCTTTGCATTGCCGCATAAAGGCTCGAACGCTCTAGTCCCGTGATGCTGAATACAAACTCCATCTGCTACTCCTTTGGCTGCAGTGGGTGAACCATGCGTCCCCCTTGGTGGCTCTTGATCGAGGAAGCATCCCCCACTTAGAAGTGACCGGCTGAATGAGGATATCGACAGCAACCCTTGGATCGCACATAGTGAGCCAGCTTAGCCATAAATGAGATCGAAATCCCCAGACCCAGATTGTATGCTCTCGATAATTCGATTTCCCGCTCGCGAGCTCGTCTTGTTGTCATGGTGCTCCGCAGCCATCACGTATGCGGCAGAGAGCTCTGGCACACAAGACATTGGGCAAAAAGGAAGTCGACGCTGCAGAAGGCCGATGGAATAGGGCCCGAGAAAAGGAAAATATTTCGAGATAGAGCCGTGCGTAGGAGCAAGTTCATCGGTCAGAGCAACAGGAAACGGCGATCCGCGAGCTACAACGGCCCCACTGGGCTTAGCTCGGAACGGGAGGATGTGATGATCCGGTCGAATGCACCTTACGTAAACAGTCATCTGGCCCCTGTGCGGCAAAACTTGGTGCCAGACGAGTCGCCAACCAGCGAGCGCCCCATTCGTCTTCCAACCTCCACCGCATCTCGCCAACACCATCGACGTCCGACAGCTCATCCCGGAAGCTTACCTCGCCATCGCCCACCGCCTCCTCTCTTTCTAGGTCCTTCAAAACCCTTCTCGAATCGACAGTCTCCCCTGCGCCAACGCACAGCCGCCAAGATGGTCTCCGAAGCTTGGTACGTTACGCGCGCCTCCCTCCCGTCGTCATCGAGCTCTTGTGCCGTCACCAGAAGCTCTTGGCTTCTTTGGATCGCCGCCTGCTCCCAATGAACGCGTCCGGCATCGAAATGAATCTGAGCGAGACTGACCTTAACTATTCCGATAGTCCCGTTTACGCGGTCAGTACTGCCAATCTTCAACCAAATCACCTGTGACGCTTGCACGGGCCTCGGCAATGTTGGAAACCTGCTCGAATCAAAACCGCTGACTTTGCATCCAGCCCTTCTTTGGCGCCATGGGCTGCACTTGTGCCATCGTATTCACCTGCCTTGGCGCGTCCTACGGCACAGCCAAGTCCGGCGTCGGTATTGCCGCCATGGGTGTCCTCCGCCCCGATCTGATCGTCAAGAGTTGGTCTTTCTCAACTTCCACCAAATCCGTCATGGTACTAATAATGCATGAAGACATTGTTCCCGTTATTATGGCTGGTATTATCGGTATTTACGGCCTGGTCGTCTCTGTCTTGATTTCCGATGGTCTCAAACAAGAACTGCCTCTGTACACCGGTTTCATTCAGTTTGGCGCTGGTCTCTCTGTCGGCCTTGCCGGTCTCGCTGCAGGCTTCGCCATTGGTATCGTCGGTGATGCTGGTGTCCGGGGAACAGCACAGCAACCCCGTCTATTTGTCGGCATGATTCTGATTCTCATTTTCGCCGAAGTTCTGGGTAAGAATTGATAAGTGGCAAGGCTAAAGACTTCCTGCTAACGCTCGGACTAGGTCTCTATGGTCTCATTGTCGCGCTGCTCATGAACTCCAAGGCAAACGTCAACACAACCTGCAACTGAGCTACCCGAATTGAGGAGGGACGCGGCCAAGTAAAATGCGACCACGTGTCGAAGACGTCGAACCCCCAACGACCCAACCATTTGAAATGGCGAAACGATAGCCGCTCGGCTTTGTTTCCCACGATGACGCGAACAAGGATATCGGTGGCGCTCAATGGTGCCGATGCGACGAGGGGGATGTGGGTAATCGCCTGAGGAGAATGTATATGTACACTAGGCAAGGCGCGTTTTGGCCTCGGAGCGTCGTTGTTATAGACAGTGACGGGATGGCGAAGTCTGGCGTTGCCAGACGCATATATTAGTTCCTCCTGCTTTCGAATGCGATTTCCTTGACTCTCAGACTGGCCCCTGCGGGTTTGCCGAATTTGTTTCAACTGGTATGGTAATATCTGCACGGTATTGCACGAGTACGCACTTGGGGAAAGCACCTGAACAAGGGACTTAAGCGGGTATTACGTCTCTTGGGATAAAACATTAAAATATCTTGCACATTTTCAAACGCCCCATCCATCAAACATACCCTTTCCCTGCTAGCGCCTGAACCATGGAGCGTTGGCACCGCCTTGATCATCCCTGGTGTAAACGACGACTTAAGGTCGTGGTTGGAAATGCCCCAATCTCCTGCTCTTGTCAACATCCATCAAATGTATCGCAGAGTCACCTTATTACGGGCCGAATATGTACCAAAAAGAACAAAAGCAGAACCGGCTCCAGCTCCGTGAGCGGACGTGCACAAATATTTCATCTCAAAGCGTAGATTATGCCCTTTTCTCTCTCTCTCTCTCTCTCCTTACGACATTGAAGCGCGAGGGCGAATAGCAGCTAAATGACGTACTGGTGGAGCTGGTCAGCCATCGGATGAAACGCCGAGTAAAGGGGATGAGAGACATCGAGAAAAGAGGATGAAGACAAGCGAGAGGGGGCAACTCACGGGAATGAAGAGATAGGGCACGCGCCGCTCGTATTCTAACCAGGCGTCCCCGTACTTGGTACGGCAGCGGTGAATATCTCGCGCGGCGCGGTGGGCAATCATGCAGGCGAAGAAGACGGGATAGAACCAGGGGAACGGGCTCCTGAAGGGTATCGTCAGCATGCTTTATGGCGGGAAAGGTCCACCAGCGAGAACGTACTTGAACCCCGTAATGAGGCCCCACGAAATAGCGAACCAGGTGTCGGCCGTGTAGTGAATCTTCCTGGCGAGGCCGTACCAACCGTCGACGAGGATAGTGCCATGAGGAGACTCGATGGTCTTGGGGTTGTGCAGCGTCTGCCACGGGACCTGGGGAAACGTGTTGCGGCCAACCAGTTTTCCCCTCTCCATGGCGCGGAAGCGGTTCTTTTGGCTGTTGCAGCTGTCCCAGACCCAGTACCAGAACAGGTAGGCGACGTACATGAAGGCCAGCGCCCACCGATTCCAGTGGTACTCGGACGGGTGGTGGTTGGCGAGGTAAATGGTGCAGTGGCAGTAAGAGAGGGGGACGCCGGCCAGGTTCCAGAAGATTAGCATGAAGCCCCATTTCTCGTAGTACATGTCCCTAAAGCAAATTAGATTGGCACGCCGGACGGTCGAATTCTGGACCTACCAAGTCGTGATGATGAGCTCCTCGCCCTTGGCGCAGGCATTGGCATACAGGTAGTGGGCCATGACGAGGAACATGACCTCGCCTGAGACGTAGCCGTACTTCTCGTACTGGCGCGCGGCGGCGCCCAGGCTGAGGATGAGGAGAATGTACCAAGGCATGCGCACCTCGAAGAACATCTTGAAGTCGAGGATGCCAAACATGCGCGGGTTCAGCTCGGCGCCCATGAAGAAGTCGTAGATGACGTGCCCAGTCATGCGGTGCTGCTTGCCCCTTTGGATGGCGGAGATGTAGGCGACGACGCTGACGAGGAACCCGCTGAGGATTGCAACGGACAAGAGCGGGCCAAACTCATCAATGGCCGTGTACAGCGGCCAGAGGCCGGAGAAGTGGAGGCCGGCAAGGACAGCGAGCGTGAAGTACAAGCTGACGTAGGCGTTGCAAAAATAAGGCAGCTGCTTGCCATTCTCGTGGGGTAGCGGCTTGCCCCAGCCCCAAACGCCGGGGAGGAGACAGTAGCATGCGCCTTGGAAGATGAGATAGGACCAATACCAGATCCAGGCCTTGGCGTGAGGGAACGCGCCAGTGTAGACGAGATGAGCCATTTCCGAGGCGAACTCTAGCCACGTCTGGCCAGGGGTCCTCGAGGGGAACTTGCCGTCGTAGTATGACGCGCCGATCCACATGTACCACATGAGGATGGGGAAAAGAATCATCATGGAGGCGGTGCCAAAAGAGCCGCCGAACTCGAACTCGCCAGAGTAGTCAATCTTGGGATCTTGACCGGGTTTCCACCCGTCAACGACGCCGTGGGCGCCTGCTGCGTCGGATGCTTTGCCTGCTGACTTGTGGGAGACGCCATTGCCATTGGCGACCTTGGGGTTCTTTGCGGTGCCATTGGTGCCATTCATACCATTGACACCGTTGGTGCTCTGGCGACTCTTTGCGTGACCATTGCTGGCAGGTGGCGCGGTTGCGTGGCCGTTTGTGGGAACAATGTCTTCCTCGTCGAAGTTTTCCGCAAACCTGCCTGTGGTGCGGCGGCGGACTGATCGGGCGCGAGTCGACGTCTCGGCGGCCGAACTGGAATCATTGTCCGGATCTGAAATCTCGAGGGGAAAGGAGGATTGGCGACGCGACGAGCGACGTGTGGAAGGTGTCTCGACCATGCCGTCAAAGAGCTCCTTCTTCCTGAGCGCGAAGTTAGCCATGGAAACTTGGGCAAGTGAGAGCGGATGTGCGAAAAAGCGCACGCACCTGGGAGTCTGACGCAGTGAATATCTCGACATTGTTGCAGTCGTTGGCTGCGCGCCGTCTGTGTGAAAAAATACCAAGGAGGAGTCCGGGTTATTTCGTACTCGGGCGACTCGACGAGGTGAATTAAAGGGGGGGCATGCAGGCGCCGTGTGTGCTGAGATGCGCACAAAAGCCGGCGCCACCAAACCAGGGGATTCTCAGGGGAGCGTCGGTGTACTAGGGGGGCCTAAAAGTCGGCCCCCCGCACTTGATTCTCAAGCACGGGGGGTCAATTGACCAGGAAAGGGTGCGCTGACCGGGAAAATCGGGGTACATAGAAAAAGCCAATTTCTCATAGTAAAAATAGAGCGATTGAAGTATCGTTTTTCCCCCCGTAAGCGCATACACCCCGTCAACCTAATTATCTACAAGAATATTATCAAATGAGGGCATCCGCACTCGGGGCTGCCTCGTTAGCATCTTCAACTTTGATAACCTCGTTCTCATCGCCTTCTGCCTCTATATCATGGATTTGAGTAATCTCAATGCCGTCAACCTCGAGAGAAAGCGCCTTACGGCTGCTAACGCGATCGTGATACTCTGTGGCGAGCAATAGCACCGCATCGTCAATAATATCGACGTCATATTCCTCGGGCCAGGTGAAACTATTCACGATCTTTCCTTTGTGCTTGAGCTCGCGAAAAAGGCGATAATGTAAGCAGAGCTGTTCCGGGTTATCTAAATACGCGCGGAAGTCCGCCTTCGTAAGGCCGCCTCGTCGCCGCATCTCCGATAACCTCCACTTCGTGACACTATTCCGAGCAACGCTTCTAAGATCGCGCATCCATCTTCTCACGAAGGGAACCTCTTCACGAGACCTCTTTTTTCGTATCCGGCGCGCCTCATCTTCTTGTGAAGCGCGCCGGTTATATTCATCGCGAGCCACCCGCACCCGAGCATCGTGGACACTTAGGGGGCCGAAGCGGGCAACAACTTGGGTGCCTTCTTTTAACGTAGATCGCCGCAGCTGCTTCTCTTTGATGATAGCCATCTCAGACGTGGCCATAATGCCATTCAGAGCGAGAATGCGCCCAGCGCGATTGGCCTTCGAAAGAACATGCCTGACTGACGGGGTCAACGGCACATCAGACTCGAGGCATCCCTCGATCCGTATCTTCACGTACTGCTGAAGCTGCGCAAGGAGCATCAAGCTGTGCTTTGGTGTTGTGACGCTATTCCAATCGAATAGTGGCTTCGTTAGGGGCGTGCGCGGCGCAGGGGCACAACGCGTGCCCCTTGGTGTGACCGCCGCTTCGAGTGCCCTTATGATATTCTCGTCATATTTCCCGGCGCCTACAGCGCCGGGAAGATCTTGCTTATCCACATCCTGAGTCAATGAAGATAACGCATCTTGAAGCTGATCAAGAACTATCGCCGGATTGTACGGGAAAAGGCCGCATTTTTCCCAGGATGAGAGTATCGTGTGTTTCTTAAAGGATCGTGTGCGAATCTCTTGAAGATGATACAGGAAGTCGGTCTTATTAAAGTCGGCAGCGCCGTCGGCGATCTCGCGATACAACACTTGTTGATGCCAGTGTTTATACGAGCGGAAAACACCAACATCTAGGGGTTGGAGATAATGCGTGAGATGCGGCGGCAACGGGAAGAGCTCGATATTGTGATCGTGACAAAAGTGAACTATCTCCACTGTGAAGTGATTATCACAGCCGTCCATAAGGATTAGCCTCGTATCGGTCTTGACCCGGGGCCTCGTGTGAAGCTCGAAGTGTTTAATCCATTCGATCGCGATAATATCATTAGTATACCCCTTCGGACTAGTCGTGATAATTGTATCGCCGTCGAGGTCGTTGTCGACCCAGCGGACTGGGATTTGAACGCCTGGGAGAATTAGGAACGACGGAATCACCTCTCCAGAGGCAGATATAGCCTCAATTGCGGTCACAGAGACAGTATCGTGTGCGTCAGTTAATACGGGCTTGTCTATTTCGTTGAAAGTCCACAGGAATGTCCCCTTCTGGAGGTAGCCAACCATAAAGCCGGTCTCGTCGAAGTTCCAGATGTTGTCGCGTTTGATGCCGTGATCGGCGATAAAGTTAGACCAAGCCTTAAAGAAGGCATCAACGCTAGCCCGGTCTTGCATAGCTTTACGTTTAGCGTCTCTAGAGACTGCCCTCCGGCGGTGGAATATATCCCTATGCCGTCGCATGAAGCGTTGAGCCCAAGATCGCGATGCCCTCGTCTCTCTCTCCTTAGCACGCAGAATAGTGTTGGCGTGCTGTTGAAGCGATCGCCGCTGAATGTGGTGACCTTGAATAATCCGACGATGTGCCCAACATATCACCTCGGCCTCTTCTTCCGGCTGTAGTAGCGTGAAGTTGCCTCCATTCTTACTCACCGGGTGATGCCCCTTTATACGAGACCAGAGTCGTTTATACGGCACACACAGCGCAATAGCGGCAGCCTTAATCGTAGGGTAATAACCCTCTTGGAATAGCTCGGCCGCCGCAACGGTGCGCGTCTCGAGGTTTTCCGCAGTATTCTTCGAAAAGATTGTCTTCCCTGTATCCGAATTAATCCACCTATCAATGGCAGACTCCTCATCGCAATCAGAAGACATCGTGATAGTTTGAGCGCGATTGGAATTAAATTGGAGTTTTGGCGATATTGCGAAGTTGCGGCGACGCGACGCATCTCGTCGCCCTACCGACCGTTACGCGATAGCTTCACATTCTTAGTAGAATAGGTGGGGAGACTTGATGCTAGTACGAAGGGTTTGCAGCTAAAATAGTCTACCTACCATTACACACAATTTGGCGTGGAAAAGAAGTAGCTACGTTCCGTTTCCCGGTCAGCGCACCCTTTCCTGGTCAATTGACCCCCCGTGCTTGAGAATCAAGTGCGGGGGGCCGACTTTTAGGCCCCCCTAGTAGATGATATGTCGACGGCGGCAGAAAAACCCTGGCAAGAGTGGCAGGCTACGTCGAAGTAAATGAAGCCCTGTCTATCCCGGGAGTGGGAAGAAGGAAAAAAACAGGCCAGAGACTCGAGGAGAAGCGCGACGATGCGAGGCGGTACTGCGCGTGTACTGTACAATCACACGGTAGGCAAGTACCTCTTCAGCACACAGAGGCGTCCATGCGTCCTCTCCACTGGGGCGCGTCGGCTGGCAAATTGTTGACGCCCTCTTTTGCTGGGCGCGTGGGAGACAACCTTACTTGGATGGGTCATGGCCTCTCCCAGTCCGCGAGTCCCCAAGCAGTGGGACAATGGGTGGAATGTCGCGTCTCGAGGGCGATTTGTGGAGAATCCACCTCCTGTTTTCCTGCCGCTTCGCGCCATTGCGTCGACTATCTCTTTTGTATGCAGGCACTCTGCACGTGTTGATGGTGTGCGTTTGCGATGCTTCCGACCTGGACGAGGCCCTCAGCATGCGGCATCTCGGATGGCAGCCAACCTGGGTGACGACAGGGCCTCGGCTCAATTGCGTCGCACCATGCCTCGTACCTGCATGCGTGCCGGACAAAGCAAGACGCGCTGCCCGCAACGTATCGAAATGGCGTGGGCCCGTGGCGTTTGTGTTGCGGATACTCGAGAGGTTATGGAGATGGAGTCAATCACGGCGCAGTGCTGGCCAATCTGTATATGTAGAAGGCGATTTAGAACGAGGCCAGTCGTCGGACAAACACCAATGCCGGTATAAGCGGGCGCGAATCCTTCCTTGCAACCGCACATCCATGGATGTCGATGGATGGAAGCACAGAAGCGTGACGGGCTGGCCGCCAACTTGCCTCTCTGGGCAGGCTGCAGAAGAGCATCCCTGCACCAACGCCTCATTCCGCCTGGCGTCGAGATGCATCTCCGACCAGCGACAGGTCTCGCCGCGGGAGAGGAACCAACGTGGGCGAGGCGAGGATTCGATGGCGAGGCCGATGCAAGGCGAGGGAGGGAGCACGGGCATGGTGGTTTGTGCCGAGGCCTTTGCAATAAATGGCGCCGAGATGCCTCAGGCCCAGAACCACCAATCTCTTTTCCTTGCAGCTGCACTCGCTGTCCTGCTCCCAAGGGACCATGCGGGGGACAGTAAAACTACCGCCGCTCGGCCGGGAACAGTGGGGAAAAGCCGCCGGTGCTGCCCCTATTTTCTTGCCAGAGGGCAGAGGCCAGGGCATGGATCAAATCCAAGGATTGATTGGTGGGGCCAGCTCAGCGGTTCCCTCCAGATTCCTGGCACCTGCCCCGGCCACGGTACCGCCAACTACTGGTCGATGCAGGGCCAATGCGACTGGACCATCAAGTGCCTTCAGATATGTGGTTTTGGCACCAGTGCCCTGCATCAACAGGGCCCGCGCCTCGACAGCTTCAGGTCCTTGATATACGCTCGCTGCCCGTCACACGACACACCAGCGGCTTGGGCCTCCAAGACTCTGGCAACGCCTCGTCAGACTGCTTTGCCAACAGTCGCGACTCGAGCCCCTTGACCTGGCTGCGCGCGAAAAAAAGTATCCAGCCACGCCCTGGACCCGTCACCATCTTCCTCCCTTGGCAAGCTTCGAGACGGAGGACCGCCTCTGCCAACTCTGACAACTTAGGCTTCTGCCCGGCTCCAATCTTCGAACCTTGCGAACCGCATCCGCGTCGTGCTTCGATTCGTTCGACTCTCCCCTGGCCCCTGATACGACTGCCTCGGCTCAGCATGTTGCGTGACGACAAGTTCTTCGACGACAGCGCGTGAATCTGGCCTTTCGGCCCCGTGCCGGTTTCCGCTCCAATACGACTCTCTCAACTCATCATCTCCGACTCGTCGCGCCGAAAATATGACGCAATCTCGACGAGACGACTCCGTGTCGCCGCGCACGCAATCTCCCATCTCCTCGCCCGTCGCCTCCAGCTCGCTGCCCGAACCCGCATCGCCATCGGCTCCGTCCCAACACCTCCTCCCCCCAGCCGTTACCACGTCCAAGCCGCAGTTGAGCGAGCCCACTCCAAAAGCAGAGCCAAGAGACTATTGGAATGGCGGCCTCAAGCATCCAGACGTAGCGCCCAAACCGGCCCAGGAGAGCTCGGCGCAACAACTGCGACTCCCTGAAAGCCAGGTTCGCCAAGATACCGACGGCCCCTTGTCGCCCGCGTCCAACGCCAGCGCCTTTGACGTTCCGATTATTACTGGAAGGAGAAGTGTACAATTTGCCAGGCAGGATACGGTTGATGAACCTAGCCCGGCCTTCCACGCTCGTAATGGATCTTGGGATGCAGCCCCCGAGACACCGGGCAAATCTAGAGGGGCATCCTTCATGTCCAAGATCAAGGCCTTTGCGAGCAATCCCAATCTGCAGAGCCCCAAGTCCCCCAACGCACCAGTTTCCTTCATGGAAAACGGCTCGCCGGCCGTTGTCAGCTCGCCCAATACCCGCTTCGGTTCTCGCCTGCCCGACACTCTCGCCGAGGAACACTCAGACGCGGACGCCGATATTGAGACCGCGGACGAGGCGAACATCCCTGAGCAAGCCACGTCAAAGAAGAAGAAGCGCAAGATGCGACGCTTCAAGAGATCTCAAATACCTTCGCCCTCCGTGCTCGCCCGTCTGCCAGGCGAGACCGACATGAACGGCACCTACAGCCGTCTATTGAGGCGCCGCGCCAGCATGCCTGATACATCGCAAGTCATGTCAGATGGCGATGCGCGGGATCAAATGAGGCGTAGGACCTTCCGGAGAGGTCACTCATACGTTGGCTTCGCGTCAAGGGGCCCCGAAGGAGATATCGAAGGTGCTGATAGTCCTGGGCCTAGCCGCAGGGCGGGTCATCTCCGACGTATGACTGTGCTGGGCGGGGGCGGCATGTCGGATGGAGACGCCATGTCGCCGAAGCGATCCTTTTTTAATTCGGAGCGAGCTTCTCACTTCGGCGTCCAAAAGTGGAAACAGGTCAAAAGCACCCTGAAGCTGCTGCGACAAAAGAAGGAGGACCGCTTCGACTACTACAAGTCGGCAGAGCTCATGGCAGAACTCAGGGCCGGCGCACCCGCCGTCCTGATGCTCGCGAGCATGATTCAACGTGATGAGCATGGAAATAAGAGGATCCCTGTTCTCTTGGAGCAGCTCAAGCTCAGGATCAAGGACAGTACCCCCATCCCTGATGATGACCGGGACCGCCACTGGATATTCACCATCGAAATGGAGTATGGGAGTGGCCCCAGCCGGATGAGCTGGACCGTCATTCGAACCATTCGGGACATCTACAATCTGCACTTCCGCTACAAGTTTGCGCTCAAAAATGACAAGTATATGCCCGGTCGCCTCGACCTCGGTGCTCGGCCCAGGCAACCCAAGTTCCCCTATTCTGCCTTTCCTTACATGCGCCGGGCTCGAATCAAGGGGGACGACAGCGAGGAGGACGAGCAGGCCAGTGTCCGCGGCGACGAGACCGCTGGCGAAGGTACGGCGGCCGAGGCCACGGCCGGAGAGGGGGCCACGGACGATGGTCTTGGCCAACCGCGCCGCAAAAAGTCCCGAGCCAATTTGTGGGGCATGCGCCGGCGGTCCACGGGCTTCACCGACCCGGGGGATCTCTCCAATGCCGAAGGCGGGCAGTCGAGTGCCGCCTTGGAGTACATGCTGCGGAGGCAACGCTACGTGGACAAGCAGAGGCGTACGCTCGAAAAGTATCTGTCCGAGATGATCCGATGGCTCATGTTCAGGGCCGACAGCAATCGCCTCTGCCGCTTCCTGGAGCTGTCAGCCCTCGGCGTGCGGCTTGCGGCAGAAGGAAGCTACCATGGCAAGGAGGGATATCTGCACATTCAATCTTCCAAAGGCTTGGACTTTCGCAGAGTCCTCACGCCGGCCAAGGTCATCGCGCGCCACAGCCGCAAGTGGTTCCTGGTTCGACAAAGCTACATCGTCTGCGTTGAATCGCCCGAAAACATGAATATTTACGACGTTTATCTGGTCGACTCCAAGTTCAGCATTATTTCCAAGAGGAACCCGCTCAAGCAAATTGCATCCGACAAGCCTGCCGAGATTGACCTCACCGTGGAGGCGCCGCCAGAAAAGCACCACACTCTGACGCTCCATACCTCGGAGCGCAAAGTGCGGCTCTTTTCGAGCTACCAATCGGTTATGAAGCAGTTCGAAGAGTCCATCAATGAGATGCTCAAGCAGACACAGTGGTATGAGAAGAAGCGGTTCGACAGCTTTGCGCCTGTTCGGACTGGCGTCTTTGCCCAATGGCTCGTCGACGGGCGCGATTACATGTGGAACGTCTCGCGTGCGATTAACATGGCCCGCGACGTCATCTACATCCACGACTGGTGGTTGAGCCCCGAGCTGTACATGCGACGCCCGGCTTGCATCAGTCAGAAATGGCGACTTGACAGGTTGCTGCAGAAGAAGGCGCGCGAGGGCGTCAAGATTTTCGTCATCATCTATCGAAACGTCGAAGCCGCCATCCCTATTGACTCCGAGTACACCAAGTTCTCGCTCCTCAATCTGCATCCTAATATTTTCGTTCAACGATCACCGAATCAGTTCAAGAAGAACCAGTTCTTCTTTGCGCATCATGAAAAGATTTGCATCGTCGACCACGATGTGGCGTTCCTCGGTGGCATCGATCTCTGCTTCGGTCGCTGGGACTGCCCGCAGCATCCCATCGTCGATGACAAGCCGACCGGTTTCGAGACGTCGGAGCGGCCAAAAGACGCCGAGCACTGCCAACTGTTTCCCGGCAAGGACTACTCTAACCCCAGAGTGCAAGACTTCTTCCGACTCAATGAACCTTACGAGGAAATGTACGATCGCAGCAAAGTGCCCAGGATGCCATGGCACGATGTAGCGATGCAGGTAGTCGGTCAACCCGCTCGGGATCTCACGCGCCATTTTGTTCAGCGATGGAATTATCTTCGTCGCGGCCGCAAGCCGACCCGTCCGCTGCCCTTCTTGCTACCGCCTCCGGATGCCAAATTTGACGAGCTCGAAGCGCTAGGATTGACAGGAACGTGTGAGGTTCAGATGTTACGGTCTGCCTCGACGTGGTCTCTGGGCACCGAACATACGGAGAACAGTATCCAGACTGCATATATCAAAATGATTGAAGAATCGGATCATTTCGTTTACATGGAAAACCAGTTCTTCATCACCAGCACTGAAGCCTACAACACCAAAATTGTGAATCGCATTGGTGATGCGCTGGTCGACCGCATCATTCGCGCGCACGAAAATGGAGAGTCATGGCGTTGTGCCATAGTCATTCCCCTGATGCCAGGCTTCCAAAACACCGTCGATGAGCAGGAAGGCACCAGCGTTCGATTGATTCTCATGTGTCAATACCGCAGTATCTGCCGAGGGGAGCACTCGATTTTTGGACGTCTCCGGGCCGCCGGCATCGAACCCGAAGATTACATTGGCTTTTACTCCTTGCGCCAATGGGGCGTCATGGGCAACGACGCTCTCGTCACCGAACAGCTTTACATTCACGCCAAGACCATCATTGTCGATGATCGGATTGCTCTCATCGGATCGGCCAATATCAATGAGCGCTCCATGTTGGGAACTCGAGACTCGGAGTGCGCAGCCATTGTCCGCGACACGGACATGATATGGTCGACAATGGGCGGCCAGCCATATCAAGTTGGCCGATTTGCCCATTCTCTACGCCTTCGGTTGATGCGTGAGCACCTGGGCCTGGATGTAGATGAGATTCTCGAAGAAGAACGACAACAAGAGATGGATCGTGATGCCTTTGAGCAAGAAATGGGAGAAATCTATTATGATGATACTGCCACTTCTTCCATCAATGGGCTTGGGATTGAGCAAGACGAGACGCCAAAGGGTCGCTTCAGCATGCTTAGACTTCCCAGTTTCAACCATGACATGGATCTGGAGAAGGCTCAAGCCATACATGACGGTGGTGCGATGAATGGAAAGGGCAAGGAAGTGGCCACGGATGACCGCATCGAAGGAGAGAAACACCAGCTCGATGTTTCGGGCTACGGGCCCGATCATTGGAAGACTGCTGAGAAGAGTGGCCTCGACGGGGGCCGTGACTCTGTGGTGGTCAATGGGCGTGAGGTGCTCGTCCGGGGCATCGACAGCCAAGGCAAAGGGGCACTCGATGCTCCTAAGCCTACTTGCCTGCCCCTCTCTACTCCGGAGAGCAGACGTGGAACGGGCTCGGGAGCCGGCAATGATGGAATGCCCCCGATGCCCGCTTTCAACCGTCGGACGACGGATCAGCTGGGCATGCCTCGACCTGCACAGCTGCCGCCTTTGCCGGTTATTGACGATACTGATATCGGTGGCCCCCCTGTGCACATTGACCCTGCAACCGGCCGGCCCACGAATGGCGCGTTCCATCCCATGGCAGCGGATATCCGGCCTGCAAACATCACAAAAGACTGCATGCGCGACCCGATTCACTCCGACTTTTTCGACGAGATTTGGGCCAAGGTGGCCAGGGCCAACACCAAGCTATATCGCAGGGTTTTCCGATGCATGCCTGACTCCGAGGTGAGCACCTGGTCAGAGTATCGCGAATATGTCGATTACGGCGAGAGATTACGGGCAGCAATGGAGGGCAAAGCGGCTGGCGAAGACAGCGAGATCAAGCAAGAGGCGAGCCAAAACCGTGAAGGCACGGCAGCCGGAGCTGGAGTCAGCGCGCCGGGACCCGATGCAGTTGCCAAGGCTGCGCGACACGAAACGGAGAAGATATCGGAGAAGCTCTCAGAGCTTCTGCCAGCCTCGATTCGTCACGAAGACGATGCTGAAGGAAGAAAACCGGCCCTCAACGAGAAGAGTCACCCGCAGAATGGCGATCAAGGGGACATGCCAAGCAGAACGCACGCCCCTTCGGACGCAACGACAGCCTCGCAGGCTGGACGAGCATCGGGAGGCCAGTCTTCTGTACCCTTTCCACCGCTAGAAATCGCGCCGACCAAAGCGTCTGAACCACAGGGAAGCAAGAATCCCGATCGCAAAACGACCTTTTCTGCTCTGGACAAGCCGCCATCGAAAGAGATCAAGGAATCCACAAATACGGTACCCGCGCATTCTGGATCTGTCAAGCGCCGCCGCCGCGCTACGACTAAGGGAAGCAGACGCGGATTCTCCATTGAAGACATGCCGTCCCGAGCCGACGCCGAAGATCTCCTCAAGATGATACAAGGCAACCTTGTCGAGTTCCCCTACGATTGGCTTCTCACAGAGGAGCAGAATGGAAATTGGGGCTTCCAGGTGGACGGCGTGGCGCCATTGGCAATTTAGTAAGTCGACGCTTTCATCCGATTTCCCTCAAATACTAACGACCACCCTTCAGCAACTAAGTCGACGGTTTACAAATTCATCATGTTTCTACTGCAGCCCCGACTGTTGGGCGGCCGAGTATCAAGGGTTCTTTGTATCAAAAGCGAGTTGGGACTGGTATTCGGCGTTTATTGTACAGGCGGACCGCTCTCATTCAAATACACGCAATGGGAAGGCACACATGGAAGGAGTTTCTGGATAGGGATAGTAGGCATTTTTTGCGGTTTTTTATTCGTTTTTGCCATCTCGGGCATGCGAAGGTCGGTATGCCCGGACACTGTTCCTACATAGTCTACAGAATGTAATCGTCCAGAGATGGTGTATGTTACATGTGCTTCACGAAAATGTCATACGCGCTCGCTTACCCATATCGCCCCGCGGCAGCCCGCTCGTATGACGCCGGTGAGAAGCCAGTGAGGTTCCGCCTTTTTCGCGTCGTGCTCGACGGCGTGGTCGAGATGCTCGAGCTCCTCGTCGCGTATCCTCCTCAGCGTCGAGATCAAGTCGCGGAACTCGGGGCCGACGTCGTAGCCCTCGGCCTCCCACTGGGAAATCATCTCGAGCAGGGAGCGGATCTGGCCGTTGTAGTGGCCGCCAATCTCGGTCTCGACGGCCTCAGTGCAGGCCATGGCGGCCTCGCGACCCATGACGGCCGTGGTCCAGCCCAGGCCCGTGGCCATGATGGACCACAGCGGGTAGAGGGCCGTGGGGCGGACGCGGTGCCTGTGGAGGAGGGCGTTGAAGGTGTCGAGGTGGCCGGCCTCCTGGTCGTACATGTGCCTCATGAGCGGGCGCAGGTGCGGGTGCCGCCGGACGAGGGGCGGCGTCTGGGCCGTGTAGATGAGGGTGGCGGCGAGCTCGCCGGCCTGGTTGACACGGAGCTGGAAGCAGCCGGGAAAGGGCGCAGTGTCAGAGACGACCTGTGGGTGCTTTCGCTTGCGAGATTGAGGGAGGGCCTTGAGCGAGGCTTACGGCAGAGGAGAGAAACTCGCGCTGTTCCTTGGTGAGCGGCTTGCGCCTGGGCTTGTCGTCGACCGACGACGGCGCGGAGCCGGAGCTGGTGGACGTCGCGGTGGACAGTGCTCTGCCGGTGCGAGCGCAAGGAAATCGCGTGCTGGTTTGGCGCATGCAACGCGCCAGGTATCGAGAAGGCGCCATGACTGTCGGGGTGGCCATGTTGACCGGCTGTCGTTGGCCAGGAGAATTATCGTCTGCCGCTGCGGATGTTCGCGCCGACTCGAAGCGTCGCAGCGAGCGACGAATGACGTCCGTGAGCCGGGCGGCGGTCCTGGCCGGATTAAGGATCCGCCGGGGTGCACGCCGTTGGCTGTTCTGGTCTGCGCAAAGCACTCACTGGGGCAAGGGTATTGCAGCAGCGGCTCAGCGGCACTCGCAGCGCGGGTTTGTCCTCGCATCCCAAATCATTCTTCGACCTTCTCCTTCCTCCATTCACTCGCCATCCGATGAACCCCCTTTCCTCCTGAGCTGAAACCCCATTCAGTCCCCATTGTTCAATGCATGCCAATACGCACCGGCTTTGATTGTCTCCAGCCTTGGGTCCTGGCCTTTCGCTGGCCCTTGATGATCTGACCGTTCCCCCCCGACAATATTTCAACCTCCTTGGACGCGTCTACTCTCACGGTCTCGACTTGCCATAGGATCGACATCTCATCATGGCCGACATCGACGATGAGCTCCTCGCACTCGCCGGCGGCGATTCAGAGGACGAGGGATCCGTGAGTCCGCGCAGAGATGCGTCTGCGTCGCCGCCGCCCTCGACGCGCAAGGAATCTGCACAAACGCCCAAGAAGGCGAGGCGGCAGCGGAACAATGACTCTGAGGAAGAAGGAGAAGCGTGAGTGCCAGTCAGCTGCTCCTACCATCCTCCCCTTTCTCTCCGAACCACGCACGCCGCAGATTTACCACCACCCAGAACCTACCACGCTTTGCACACAACCCTGACGCACCGACGGCTCGCTAACCTCCTTGCTCATCCCCCAAAACAGCTCATCCGCGCCTTCATCACCAAACTCACTCGAGTCGGCGCCCATGGACGAGTCAGACTCGGACGCAGAGCAGCCCGCATCGCGCGAGCGCGCCCCGGCTGGCGGCCACGGCGACGACAAGTACCCCGTCGACGGCATGTTCATGAGCCAGGCCGAAAAGGCCGAGATCATGGCCCTGCGCGAGGTCGAGAGAGAGCAAATCATTGCCGACCGCATCTCCGAGATTGAGCGCCAACGACAGAACCGCCTGCTGCGCCAAATGGTCACTAGTGTTGAAAACGAGGAGCGCAAGTATGTCAAAAAGAAGCGCAGCGCCGACACGGCCGAGCTCGAGGACGGCGAACGTAAGGCCGCGCGCCCTAGGACGAGCAAGGCCAGTGAGACGGCCATGGACTCGCTCCGCAGAGCCCGTGCCGAGAAGCAGAGGCGCAAGGAGGATCAGGAGCGGCGCAAGGACGACTTCTCGCCCAGACGAGACTCTCGCGAGCCGCCAAGCGATGACGGCAACTTTGAGCGCCCGCGATCTCGTACGCCCGTCGATAAGGAAGCCAGCAAGGGTCTGCCACCAGCCGAGTTGCGTGACTATGAGCGTGTCCGTCTTGGCCGAAATGAGTTTGCGCAGGTTTGCTTCACGCCCGGGTTTGAGGCCGCCATTACTGGATGCTTTATTCGCATCTCTGTCGGCGCTCACCCCGAAACTGGGATCGAGCAGTATCGAATGGCCGTCATCAAGGGTATGCGCTGCCGTCTCTCAGCTTGTGAACATTTAGGATTACTGACTGACACTCTGAAAGCCTTCACTACTGGCAAGGCATATGCTCTGACCGGTCCCAACGGACCCTTTGTCACCGACCAATACGCCAAGGCAGCCCACGGCAAGGCTGTCAAGGAGTTCCCATTCATTGCAGCATCTAGCGGCAAGTTTACCGAGGTAAGGACTGTTCTCGGCACGATCTCTGCCAGTAGCTGACAGGTGTAGGGTGAACTCAATCGTTACCAAGTAACTTGTCAGAACGAGAACGTGACGTTGCCTACCAAGCAGTTCTTGCTGGATAAGATTGATGACATCAACGGACTTATAAATCACAAGTGGACAAGCGAAGAGATCAAGGCTAGGCTGACAAGACGCAACGAGCTGAAAAGACGGTTCGACCCAGCAGAGCGGGAACGTCTCGGGCGATTGCTAGACGAGGCCGTTGCAAAGGGCGACGAGCGCAAGGCGGAGGAGCTTCAGGAAGAGCTTGACAAGCTAAGCAGCCAGCGCCTGGCCTTCCGCACCACACTGGGGCCGGCCAAGGGCAGCGAAGGCCCGACGACTTCATCCGAGCAGGACCGGTTGGCCGAGCGTAACCGTGAGAACCGGCGGATGAACGCTGAGCAGGTGCGCAAGGCACAGCTCAAAGAGAGGGCCAGAGCGCGCGAGATCGAAATGGCTTTGAAGCGTGGGGAACAGGTACCAGACGATCCGTCGAGGCGGTTACGCACAAAGGCAAAGTTTGTGCATGACGTTAACGATACGGCCCAGAAGCTGTCGCAGAACGGCAGCGCGACCAGCACACCCACCGCCGGGACGCCCAAGGTCAACGCGACGAAGCCGCAACTAGCATCGCACCTGGTCAAGCTTCAGGAGAAGAAGTACGAGGACAGCAAAGGATTGCCGACCATCCACAAGCCGCTCATGGACGACGACGTCATTGGCGCCTTGGACCTGGACATTGATGTGGAAATTTGAGGGGACATGTTGCGGATGCGGCAGACAGACCCGAGCAGAGACTGTGACTAGAGCCCTACTTTGTCTCTGCCATACTTGGCCGATTGAGCGTGTCTGGTCTTTTCGGGGGCATCAGGCAGATGAGGCCGCGAAAAGGCGTGTTTTGCATCTACGGCGTTTAGGCGACTCCGCGGATTGATTCTAGACTGATGAGCGGAAGGCCTCACGAGGTACAGAACGAAAGAGCGAATTTCTTGACTCTATTTACTGGACGACAGACCGCCAACGTGAACCTGGGAATGTATAGGTTGTGAATGCGGAATCACTCTCGTCGCTCACGCAAATCTACAGGAGAGTAGGCCTGGCCGAGAATTGATCACGCTCACTCCTTTGCCGCGAGCCTCGTAACATGATGGCCTCAGTCCTGCTTGACGCCGGCGGCGGCCGTTTGCTGCAGGTAATCCAGCTTCCGGAGCCAGAAGCGGCGGTAGAGGAAGACGAGCTTGAACTTGAGGTTGCAGACGAGGAAGTCGAGCGCGGCCACGGCGGCCGACGCGGCGGGCGGCGAAGCGGGCCGTCGACGAGGGTGCCCTTGGGCGGGTCGCAGCCGGTCCGGGTCACGGAAGACGACGCCGACGAGGAGGAGGAGGAGGAGGAGGAGGAGGAGAAGGATGGCACGCCGGCGCCGCCGAGGTTCTGGCGAATGGCCCAGCGCATGCCGGCGTCCGAGTTGACGGTCCAGGCAAAGACGGGCCGGCGGCGGTCGCGCGCGGCGGCGAGCGCAGGGGCGTCGCGACGGCGTTGTGCGCCATGTTGAGGGCGATGCCGGGCAGCGCGAGGAAGTGGTGGGCGTACGAGAGCGAGAGGCCAATGTGGGCGAGGGCGAAGGCCGGGAGGGAGCGGCGGGGGGGGCGGCGACGGTCGAGGCCTGGATGGACGTGTCAGGGCAAGGGCAGGCGTCGAGCGGTGTAGGGCAGCAGGGCGAGGCGTGTCGGCCATCTGAACTCATGAACTCACGTTCCAGCATCCGAGCAGGATCCTCTGCTCCCAGGGGGTTTCGCCCGGAGGCACTTGGGCCATGGCGGCGGCGATGGCGTCGACGAGGGCCTGGGCGTCGTCGTCCATCTGCGTAAAGACTTGCCTTAGTTACCCTTCACTCCCATCTTTGCCAAGTCGTCGTCGTGACTGGCGGGAAGCGGTGTCTTTGGCGTCTGCCGCGTACCTTGATGTCAAGCAATATCCAAATCTTGGCGCGGCGCTCGCCATCTTCAGCGTCGGCATGGCCCGCGCCCCCTTCAGCATCACGCTCGGCTTCGGGCACCAGCCAGGCCAGCAGGTCGCGAAGGCGTGGCATGCCCTCGTCGCCCGGGTAGCTCGGCACGCGGAGGCGGGCGAGGTCGGCCCAGGAGCAGTGGGCGATGCGCTTGTCGACGCCGAAGCACCGGTTCAGCGTCGGGTCCTGGCGTGTGTGGGATTAGCTGTTGGCCGTGTACCTTTACCACTCTCCTGAATATATTTCCCAAGTCACGAGCGTGTTGTAGCTGTAGAGGCTCCTGTGACACAAGCCGGCTTCAGAGCACAAGCGCCAGCCGACACGGCAGGCCATGAGATCAAGCCGTCCGTAGAAACAGAGCAAAGACGAGACGAGAAAAGGTTCGCAAGGAGGGATCGTCTTACATGGCTCAGCACCGCCACGCCGTCCCGGGACAGGTGGACGTCGGTCTCGATGGCGTGGGCTCCGGCCCGGACGGCGCCCCGGAAGGCGGCCATGGTGTTCTCGGGGAAGCGCGCCTTGTAGCCGCGATGCGAGATGGCCTGCGGGAACACCCGCGACGGCGAGCATCCGGGCCGCTTCGAGGGCACCGCGCAAGCCCAGGGCGCTGCCGTCGCTTGTTTCGGTCTTGATTAGCACTTGCGGCTCTGTGTATGGCTGCCCGTCGAGCCGTGTACTCGCCCCCTTCAGGCGGGAGGAGCTGTAGCGGACGCGTACCTTGAGGCAACTCTTCCGTCATGGTATCGCACGTTGCGTCTAAACTTGTCCAACTTGGGTTTCCCTTCTCTGCGTCAAACGAGCCGCGGCGCTGGTCGACGGCTGTGAACGAATGCAGCTGATTGCTCTCTTTTGTCCAAGCTGTGGTTAGTGAGTTGCCATCACAGAGCTCACCTAACTGCGGATTGAAAGCGACTCGAGGCGGTCGCTGGTTTTGCAAGTAAAGAGAGGAATTATCCAATGACTACCAGCGCGCAGAGTAGGTCGTCGCCAAGAGATCGGAGCTAAACAAGGTGGCCGTCCCTGGGCCGGAACAGCGGGAGAGTGGAGAAAGGCGCGGGCCCGGACAGCCGAAGGAATGGAGCCTCCTTCTTTCTTCAGCTTCACCGGCCTCGACTCGACTCTTTTTGACTTCATTATGGCTCACTCTCCCTTGCCAGATTAACGCAGCTCGCAGATGAGGATGCCTCGTCGGTCTGCACGTGCATATGCGAGAAGCCAGCCATCCTTGTCTGCTCCGTCGCAATCACTGTAGAGTCTCCCCTGATTGCATACAGACACATCAAGAAGCCATGTGATTCCGAGTCGAGTAACACAGGCCGACTGTCCTGCACGCCGTCAACTTGATGGTGCACAGAGTGTCATTGGCAGTCTCCAAACCACCTCCAGTCCAATCTCTCGGACAACCCACGTGCCTCGTTTTCTTTCATGTGGAACGAGATCCTGTGCAAAATATGTACATGATATGTGAACTCATAATTTCCATGATCTCTTGTCGTTGATCATTAAAACGCATAGTCTTCGAATGGTCGCTCCTCCTTCAAGCCCGGCCGACCTTGAAGGACAGCACCTGCGTCCCGTTAGCAGCGCAGCCCTCTTGACGAAATGAGACCGGAGAGACAATCACTCACATCATTCTTGCCCACGGCCACAATGTCATCTTCAGCCACTCTCAGGTTGCCCACGCCCTCGACGTAGGCTATGGGTGCGTCGCCCATGACCTTTTTTGCAACGTCGCCAACCGTAGAGCCCTTCTTGACGAGCACGCAATCTCGAAAGACAAACTTGGACTCGGACGCGCCCGACCCAAAGGTAGTGGTATTTCTGACGGGAAACACGGGCGTCAGGCCGAGCAGCTCGGCGGCTCGCGAAAGCACCTGAACAACTCCCGTGGACCCGAAACGGTACAGGACCATGTCCTTGAGATTCTCGATGCGATTGCGGTTCTTATCGTCGAGTTCCTTGAGCCCGCCTCCGGTCGGATCGCCCTGCTCAATGAGGTCCTCTCTTGTATCTATGAATTCGCTGCCCTCGACGTACTTGATGTAACCCTGCTTGGCCATTTTGCGCAAAAAGATTTCGGAAATGGCCGAGCACAACACAATCGTCTTTGGATCTTGCATCTTTGCGATTTTGGAAATGTTCTTGTCGGCGTCGGGGTGATCAATCTTGTTGAGCGCAATTACTGTCGGGAACTTTTCATCGACGAAGCAGTGGACGACGTGCTGCACCGTCTCGTCCGACCAGTCCTCGAGCGGCTCCTTGACGGCGGCCCGGTCGAGGGTCCTGCTGACGACTGTGGGCGTGGCGCCGTAGCCCGAAAACTGTCCCTGCAACGTCTCGACTGCCGTGGCCTTGACGGCCGTGTGCCTTCTGCGTATCGAGCCCCATTTCTGCATCAGGTTGCCCAGAATCCACGCGACAATCTCGCTCCGCAGCCAGGCAATGTCGACGGAAGGGTCGTAGCCCCGCGTCTCCTTGCCCTCGGCATCGACAGTGCCCGATGCATCGACGACGTGTATGAGGGCATCGGCGTGTCGCAGGTCGTCTAGGAACTTGTTGCCGAGTCCGCGTCCCTGATGCGCCCCCGGGACCAGCCCGGCGACGTCGAGGAGCTCTATGGGCACGGAGCGGCGGCCGTCGACACACGCGCCATAGTTGGGTTTGCAGCGATCCGAGACCTTGAAGCGGGCGCAGGCACAGTCTATTTGCAGGTATCCGACGGCTCTTTGCGGGTCGATGGTGGTGAAGCTGGGTTGTGGCAGACGGAGCCGTGTTAGTCCAGGCTCAGCGGCTGCCGAATGCGCCGGCTCGGTAGGATGGGGAGGCGTATCGCAACGACGTACGGGAAGTTGCCTACAGATCCAGGAAATCAGCCAGATGTGTGGTCCGGGGCAAGACCAAGGATACGGACCAACTTTTGAAGAGGCATCAGTTAGGCTGTTGAGCGTGGTGCTCTTGCCTGCCGATGGCTTTCCCACGAGCCCTATGAGGGGATCTCGGGGCATAATGAAGAATTTTGAGCCGTCTCTTTAGCAGACAATGCTTATCTGGCAGATGTCTCCGATTTTCGAGGTGTTACGCGGTGGACGGGCAGAAGTCGAGGCCGAGATGGATGGCGGTTTGCGTAGAGCCGAAGCTGTCGCGAGCCGCAAAATTTCTAGCTTGACGTACTGGCACGCGGATGACAGCGAGGCGCCCAAAGGTGCCCCGCACCGCCGCACGTCGACCCCTCCATCTCAAGTTCCTCTTTGCGGTGACTCGGCCCAAGCGAGTACCTTCACCTTCTGAAGGTTCCATTAGCTGTGGGCAGCGGCACGGAGGGGAATTTACCTAACTTACAGTGGGCTTCGGGTCCCAGGGCTTCATGTCCAGTCCCGCAGACATGAACTAATTGCTCATGCCCGCCGCAGACTCCAGCTTCACCATCCCAATATGCGACGCATTCATGATGCCTGAGACTCAACACTGTCGGAATCTCTTCGTCAGCCGTCACCTCTCCATCCGAATCGATTGACTTCAAAGAACGTCTCCGTCTTGATCAACATCACCGCGCATCATGACGTCGCAGCTTCCACTCGAAGCCTTTCCCACGTGGGCGCTCCTCAACGACATTTCAGTGCCAGCCATTCAACTTCGGCATATACAAGGAAAAGGATCCGGCTTCGTGCTGAGCCAGGACCTCGCCCAGGATCAAGAGGAACAAGAGTTTCTGCTCAAAGTCCCTCGCGATCTCGTCCTGTCCTCGGAAGCAATCGACGGGTATGCCAAAGTCGACGCAAACTTCAAGCAGCTCATCGAGGCCGTCGGCCACAAGGTAGGATGCCGTCGCATTGTCATTGCCACTTTGCATAGCGCAAACTCATCGTCTTGTTGATTCCTGACAGTCGACTCGGCTAGACGCCATGATGTATCTTTTGTGCCATCTGGTTCATTGCCGCAAAGGTCCATCTGCGTCTAGAGGCACAACCTCGACGCCTTGGACTGAATATCTTCGGTTCCTGCCGCAGTCGATCCCCGTGCCAACCCTCTGGACGAAGCCTGAGCGTCTTCTCCTCAGTGGCACATCTTTGCAGGTAAGACGCCACCCGAATGACGTCGGTCTCGGCCCGGAAGTTGCTGCAGCCAGCCGTGGAGGCTGGCAGACTGGTGACACTCAATAGTCCGCCTTGGAGGCCAAGCTCTCAGCGCTCGCCATTGAATTCGATCAGGTCCGAACGGCAACTGAGAAAATGCCCTTTTGGAACGAGTTGCTTTGGGAACACGACTCCATTTCGCTTGACGACTGGTCCTTGATCGACGCCTGGTACCGTTCCCGCTGCCTAGAGCTGCCCCAGTTTGGCGATGCTATGGTGCCTGGTCTCGACATGGTCAACCATGCTCATCTACCGACGACTTACTACGAAGTCGCCGGCAATGGTGACGTTTTGCTCTTATCTCACCCGGATTGTGCCGCCTCTCGCGGGCAAGAAGTGACAATCTCCTACGGGCAGGCCAAATCGGCAGCCGAGATGCTGTTTAGCTACGGTTTCGTCGACTGCGAAAGCACATGCCGTAGCATCAAGCTGCCACTAGACCCTTTACCCGACGACCCGTTGGCCAAGGCAAAGGTTCACGTCTTTGATCGTCCGCGTACAGTGGCACTTACACTGGATAACCAGACTGTCAGGTGGGAATGCCCATTCGCTTACCTTGCGTGCCTCAACGAAGAAGATGGTCTCGAGTTTCGCCTACTCCAGGATATGGACGGAGACCGTTATCTCAGGCTCTTTTGGCAGGAAAATGACATCACTGACCAAATCGGCGACTTTGAAGAGCTGATTCAGGACCATCCATTGTGTGAGGTATTCAAGCTTCGCGCTGTGATGATCTTGCACGACTTGGTTCATTCGCAGCTGGCTCAGATCAAAGGCGGACCCTCGGATGACCAGTTGCAGCCGCTCGTCGCCTCTGGGCTACTGCGGAACGAATGCATCGCATCTGCACGGGCGCTGCGGGAAAGCGAAACCATCATACTGGAATCAGCGGCTCATGCCCTCGACAAAGAAGTAGGCGGCCCAAGTCTCCGTAACAAGACCTCACCCAAAGCCCTAGATTTAGTGGCTAGGACCATTGGCTCCGCACGCCAAGTTCGGCGTGCATGTTCGATCATGGTCCAATCACAATGCCTTTCTAATGCTGACGAGTGTGATTTCTTGCAGAAGGAGACGTTGCTCACACACGACCACGTGGTGGCATACCTCGGATCGATGGAAGATGTCCGAGACGATGAGGCCCCCGAGGACCCTACGCCCAATGAGGACGACGATGATTTTAGCTAACTTCCGACTCCTGCGCAGTCAGAATGCATGAGGCGTCCCCGGTCATCAATGCGCCGCCCAGCTGTATAGTTGCGCGACGTCATTCGATTGCTCGTTGGGTGACGTGGGTTCTGCCGCGCTCTGGGCACCATACAAATGACAGGCACAAGTCGGCGTAGACAATTCCAAATATTGTTCGCATTTGCTCCTGCATCCTGATTACCGTTTGGTTCAAGAGTCGACCTGTCAGGATGAGGAGCTGAGGGCGAAGCGATACTTGCGTGCCGGGGTGATGTGGTTACATGATGCTCAGCCTTGTATGTGACAAGCAAACGCATGCAACATGTCCGTTATTGGGGCCCCATTGTTGAAGGGGACTAGCCGGTGTTGACGGGAGGTCGCGATAGGTCGTTCGGGACTCGCCATGCACAATCGTTGCAGAGAACTGCGATGATCCGGTCTCGCTTGGCTCCCGCAAAGGACTGGGTGGGGGCTGTCTGGTGGAGCAATAGCATGAATAGGAAGCCCTGATATGGGGACGGGGCATCTTACATTACGGCGAAATGTTCGCGAGACCCCGCTGGGCAGATTTGACAGGTCGCGCAGCCGGAGCAAAACTCGTACTGTGCTGCATCTCTTGCTGTCAAATGGGTGCTATCGAAGCCTGTGTCCGCGGTTCGGCAGATGGCGTCAACGCAGAAGAACTTGAACTCTTTGCACTCATGCAAGGCGCCCGGGACATTTTATTCAACAGATGGGGCCGTTGTACGAATAGGCGAGGCTTGAATGCTGAGACTGGTCAATTCCGGGCTCTCGTTTCCGCTGCATCAACTTCCATCTCCAACGGCAACTCCCGTTCAGGCCCATGGGCTCGGCATGTAAGCCAGCCCCATCGTGAGCAAATCTCAAGACAGTAGATACACAGACGGACAGCTGGGTTTGACAGGGCAGAGATGGATTCGGCGACTTTGATCCCGGCGGTCTAGACTTTGCAGCGTAACAGAAATTGGCCACGCTCGGAATTTCGACGCCATCTTCTATTTCGGGCCTCAAAGTGTGCTCCTCCGCAGCATTGTCGCAGCGGATTGTCCGGGCGCGCCGACTTGGACCAAGAAAGAGAGCCGGTGAAGGGCGTCGTCCGAGGCCCTCCTGTAGTCGGAAGCTGGACAAAACAAGTTGGAGAACATCGGGTTGAGGTGTTGTCGAACCCAATGGAGGCGCCTGTGCTTCAACTGCCGTGTCTGCCGTTCTGGCGCAACGGACATCGGATAGTGTGCGCTTTCGCTTATGCATGAAGCACTATGGGGATGAAGTTCTCCGCGGGTCTGCAATTGGGGCTTCTGGCTTTGATCTAGATGCCTAAAGGTTTTGATATATCTGCTGTGTATATATTACAAGGCACCCATGTATACGAGGCAGGTGGATTCGAGTTGACGCAAGGCAAGAGAGGCACATTGCCAGCTTGGCGGGAAAGCGCGAAGCAGGCAAATAGACCACTACGAGGATTCTGGGCAGGAGCAACCCCTCCTCCTCGTCCACCAAGATGCTTCAGCCAAAAAGCTCTGCCTCGTCGCTGCGACAAAGTCCCTCGTGTCTGTCGGTCCGACCCCCTTGACGATCCCCAATCATCTCAACCTCCTCTACTCTATGCAGTGTGGACTGCCGACACTTGCAGGCTGTCACTCAGACTGAATGAATGGGGCACGCCGGCCACTCCACACAGTCTTCGCACCGGGTCGGACCAATTCCACTTTTCCCCTTCCCACCATCATTCTCTTTAACTCCCCGTGCCAAGTCCATTCATCACTTAGTTCCTCCTGATCCTCTCCACAGCTGCTCCTCCATCCCATTCTCTGGGCCAAGTCTGGCTCTGTCGCTATTGCTGCTCCTCGACCGTCGTTGCGTCCTTTTATCCTTGTCGGCATTATCTGGAGGCAACGCCGGGACGCGTACCGGAACAGTGACATCTATCCAAGCAAAATCCGTAAACAGCAGGCTCCGAAGTGGGGATCGTTTTGGGGAGAGGAATCGGGGCGACTCACTGCCATCCCAAAGATCCCTCGAGGCTTGAGGAAAGGGCCCGTCGTTGACGCCGTTTCCCTCGCCAAGGCGTGGGCACTTTCAGGCCCGAGGACGCGCCAAGCTCGACGTTCGGCGGAAAAGCCGAGCCGGTGTCCTCTCGGCCGTCGTGTTGTTCAGCCCGTTACCTCGGCCGCGTCTTCACACCAAGACTCAGTCCCCTCGCAAACCGAACCCGCCATCCTCCGACATGCCTGGAATCCTGCCCATGAAAGTGATCAAGGTTGGCAACAGCGCTCAGAGCCGCATCGCACAGGCTTGCGATCGATGTCGCTGCAAAAAGATCCGGTGCGATGGCGTCCGGCCGACATGTTCTCAATGCGCCAATGTCGGCTTCGAGTGTCGCACCAGCGATAAATTAAGCCGCAGAGCTTTCCCCCGTGGCTACACAGAATCCCTCGAAGAACGCGTGCGACAGCTCGAGGCCGAGGTCAGGGAACTCAAGGACTTGCTCGATGAGAAGGATGAAAAGATCGACGTGCTTTCAGCCATGCACGGCAGTCATCGCCGCCAATCGCCCGCCATTTCAGCACCAAATCGCGAGTCGCCTACAGCTCAGGCGGCTGGCAGGGAAGACACTTTTCGCATACCGGCCTCTCAGCTCGTTCCGTGCGCCGAAAGTTCAGAATCGTACTTCATGGGCCCCTCAAGTGGCAGATCCTTGATCAGTTCGTCCGCCCTGCCCTTCCTCCTGTCCATGTGTGTGCTTCTAACCTTGTACCTCCATAGCATCCCTCAAGCGCAAGCTTCAAGAGTCGGGCAAGCCATCCGCCGACATGAATCCAGACGCATTTCTGCATGCTCAGGGGTGTCCGAGCTTAACCGCGCAAGAGCCCGATCTGTCATGGCAGATACCTCCTCGTCTATTCTCAGACCGATGCGTCAACGTCTTCTTTCAGGAGTGGGCTCCTCTTTTCCCCGTTATCCATAAGCCGACGTTCCTACGAATCTACGAGGAGTTTGTAGCGAGCCCTGAAAAGATGGGGTCCAGCTACAAAGTGGCGCAATTATATCTCGTCTACAGCATTGCCGGCCTTTCCTCTGAATCCCCCGACTATCGCCAGGTAGCTGCTTGTGAGAGACGGTGGATCGCAGCCCTTGAAGCCCTGGCACTTGAAAGCACCATGAGCACCATGCAATGCCTTATTCTTGCCATTCTTCATTGCACATTGCGCGGAAATCACAAACGTCTTCAGCACTACAAGTCCGTCGCGGTCGGCTTGTCGCATCGCCTCGGCTTGCATCAGAGTCAATCACGCTTTCCATTCAGCCCCTTGATCTTGGAGACGAGGAAGAAGGTTTTTTGGACACTATACACGTTGGACTGGTAAGCATCCTTGAAGGAATGCACGCCTTACGCGAGCTCACCAAGACACAGTTTCACCGCCGCGGCAATGGGCCTACCAAAGCTTTTAAAAGATGAGGCTATTGAGGCCGAGTATCCTTGTGATATGGACGATGAATACATTACCGAGAAGGGCTTCCAACCCACACTACCTGGCGAATCCACCCGCCTGTCCAGCGCCCTGGCCCTATTCCGCGCTTCTCGCATCTTGTCTGAAGTTCTCGAGAAACTTTACTCGACGCCAGCAAACCAAGAACTAACCCTTCAAGAAATGAAAAGGCTCGAAGGCCATCTTGACTCTTGGTACGCTGAGCTGCCCGCTCATCTTCGACTCACCTTTGTGCAAGACAAACTATCCACGGACATCACAGGCAGCCGCGCGCCTCTATTGGTAAGTCTCTGCAACACGAAAGGGCCATTTTGCCCCTTTGCTAATGGTTCAGGCCCTTACGTTCTACTATATTCGCACATTGATTTACCGCCCTGCCGTCGGCTCGACCCTGGGGCCCAAATCGGCACCTGCCTTACTCTCTATTGCCGACGCAAGCAAGCATCTTATTCAGATTTGTCTTCTCCTGGAAGAGCGCAGCATGAGCTTTTCCTTTTGCCTCAATAAATCCGACCTTTTGGCGGTCTGCGGCGTCACTCTGCTTTATCAAGTCGTTGATCTCAAGCACGACAGCAAGTTATCCAGGGACATTGGACGTTGGATAGACGTGGTTATCAGAGCCTTATACAAAGCTGAAGCTTCGTGTGTTCTTGAACTAGAGCGTATTGCACGATTGCTCCTACACGTCGAACCAAGGACTCGAACTCCTTTTGCGATTTCATCATCTCAGCCTGGATCTCTGAATAATCGTCTGCCGCAACATCCGCTGTCGGCGCAAGGGGCTCAACTTAGGCAACCTGGCTATGTTCAAAACCATTACACGCACTGGCAGCCAAGTCATGGCGAAGCGCCGGAGTCGCAAGATAAAGGGCGTCGAGCCCCCATGCTCAATGGATCGCATCACGGCACGAGCAGCTACCGCGTTCAATCCACTCCTTCTTCCAGCG
Organism: Hirsutella minnesotensis 3608; assembly: GCA_000956045.1. Taxonomy (NCBI): domain Eukaryota; kingdom Fungi; phylum Ascomycota; class Sordariomycetes; order Hypocreales; family Ophiocordycipitaceae; genus Hirsutella; species Hirsutella minnesotensis. The sequence continues at coordinate 937,111 of KQ030500.1, forward strand.
AAGCTTCTGCCATCAACGTTACAGGCACAGGAGTATCGAATTCGTACAGTCATTCGGCGTCAAAATCCTCCAACACGGCCGCCCGGTCCACAACGTGTGGACTGATACCAAATCTTGACTATTTGTCGCTTAACAACACGCCATCACAAACACAGCCTCCCTCGCCAGCAGATATCATGCGAACGCACAGTGGCGAACTTGTTCGCCCACAATCAGGATCGACACGCCAAAATCGTGATCATGCAGCGGGTAAGGCTGCAAAAGTCTCAACAGCAGACTGGGAGGCTCTCCTCGGGTCCATGGATGGGGGCTTGCATAACGTTTACGATGCCATTTACGGAGGAGCCAGTCTCGCCAATGAGGCCTCGCCAACAACGGTACGCAACACGCAGATCGACGATTGGTCAACCGACTCATGGGAGTTAAGCAGCTTCAGCGTCGGTGATCTAGCCAAAGTTTCCAGTGGCCAGCCTCAAAGCGCCATTAGTATCAGCGAAGAAAGCCTCAGCTCGGGCGAAGAGGTGGCACCGTCGGAGCTCGGCTTGAGTATCGGTAGCTCGGAGCATCAAAAACCGTACATGAGGTGTGGGAGTGGTGATTCGTTCGGAGCCGATGTCTTGGAAAAGCATCGTCAATGAAGCTGGATGAACTGGGCGCGGGCTTCTCTGCGATTTTTTGCCATGATTTCCCTCGAATGCCTTTTGGATTGAGCATTGTCCGTTGCGGTTTGCAGGCGATATACTGGCATGCGGTTGATATGCAGCTTATGACAATTCTATGATGATGATAAGTTTCTGCCTACACAAAAGTATTTTGCCCTGAACAGTGAATGCGGATCATGATTGATTTGGGTCTCTTTCACCATTCGACGTCAGTTGCTTCCTTCCCCACGGCATGAACGTAACATTTCCGCTTGCATCACACTGCGCTTCAGGCTTCAATTGTGTCTTCAGGCTTAGCAAAGATAGCGAAAAGTAGGGGGGAAATAAGTTGTAGAATATATATAGTAGGTTATAGGATTCGTAACACTCTCATCATTTACTACTAAAATAGAGCCTTGTTTTAGTATATCTGTCGTTCCAACAAGGCCATTGCTACAGCCGTGATCGTCTCAGACTTACCTGTTGAAGAATGCCTCTAGCCCAACGCCCTATCCACTCTGGTTGAATGCACAATAACTCCCGAAGTGTAGTACTGGCGCCCGCCGAGGATTCCATGGCCCAACTTGTACCATCTCCTTCCTCGCGTGCAAATCTGTCCTCAAAGAAATCGACAAGCTTTACAGCGGGATTTCGCTCAAAAACGTCATTTTCGCTGCCGTCCATCTGGGCCGAGGCGCTGGCCCGTAGCCGCCGAAGCCACTCGGCCGAGCTGACTTGAGATATCTTGCTCTCGGACGAGCAAGCATCGTCCCCGTCAAGATTCCTGACGACACAAGGCACAAGTTGTGACCAAGTCGTCGTGTTTGGATTCATGGCATGATAAATCTCGAAATTCGATTTCGTACCTACGTGAAACGCGAAGTCGACCAATACCCTGGCGAGAAGGTCAATGGGGATCCAGTCGATGATTTCGAGGCAGCCCAGGTGGTTGGGAATGACACCAAGGTGCTTGGAGCTCAAGAGCAGGCGCGGAAGCCAGTCGCGACGGTTCCAGAGCCCTTGCGAGTACGCAGCGCCCGAGACCTGGGCGACGCGGACGACGCCAGTCTTGACGCCGAGCGCCTGGGCCGCCGCGTGCAGCATGTGCTCGGCGACAAACTTGCTCTCGCCGTAGCCGTTGAGCGGCGCCTCGAGGTCATGGATCAGGGTCTCCGGAATCGTCGGAGCCTTGAGGTTCATGCACGAGGTGATTGAAGAGATGAAGAGCACCGAAGGCTTCTGGCGCGCCGCTCCGCAAAAGCGCAGGATGCTCGTCAGTCCGTCGAGAGAAGGTCGGAAGAACGAGAGGGGAAGAACAAAGTGCACTGGCCAGGCGTTGTGAATGACCAGAGTTACCTCGCGCTTCAGCTGCTGGAAGTCGGACTCTGGCAGCCCCCAGGTATCGCTCGTGCTTGGGTCGGCCGTCAAGAACTTGATTCGATCCGGGGGATAACGAGTAGCCAGGGCCGCGTCTCGTTCCTTGTTGCGCGATATCTGGACCTTGGGCGCCTCGGGCGATCGATTGAGGCAGTAGACCGTCGGCCTCGAAGGGTGACGCAACAGTTCTTCCAAAATGTACGAGCCCACATAGCCCGTAGTGCCGGTGAGAATGATTGAGCCCTTCCGTTGCTCGCGTGATGGACCGTCAGAGTCCTCGGCTACAGCCTCCGATGCCAAGCTCTCAACCCTTTCCAGGTACTCCTGCAGTGCCGTTTGCAGCTCTCGCTTCGCCTTGCTTGGCTGTCCCTCATGAGCCTCCCCAGAAGAGATGGCGAGACCCCTCTGAATCTCGATGGCAAGTGCAGCGATGCAAGGATTCCTGTAAAGCAATCGTGGCTCAATATGTCCAAGCCCAGGGATCCTCCTTAGCTGCCGCGACATGCGGATGACGTGCAGAGAATCTACCCCGAGTGTGAAGAAGTCTGTTTCATCCGTGGGAACTGCCTGTCCCGTAACTTTCTCGAACACATGCCGTATGGTCTCTTTTACCTGCTCGTGGTTGTTGATATCGACGAGGGTCAAGTCGGCGTCTTCGTCCAGGGTCTCGGCGTTTTTGTACGTCTCCTCAATTTCTTGGCCATACAGCTCGAGAGTCTGGTGCCGCTTCACTGTCCCTTTGGCAGTCCTTGCCATCGGCTTGTCCCGAGAGACGAAGCAGATGTGAGTGTCAGCGATGCGCGCATGGGCCGGAGCGTGCAGGTTTGCCTCTTCTATCTTGGGCCATACATGAGCAATTGCCTTGTTTCTATCCAGCAGCCGTGATTCATTCTCTTCAGTGTCAGCAAGCTCAATGAGAATTCCTGCCTCGAACCGATTACTGCCGAATACTAGCGCTCCAGATATATCGGGATGAGCGACAACCCGGGATTCAAAACCAGTTGGGTTCGTCTTTTCTCCGTTGGAGAAGACGAGAATATCGTCGATCCTGCCCGCGTGCCGCCAGAATCCCTCGACGGTTGGGTGAGCTGTGAATAAGTCGTTTGTCCTAAACTCTTGCGCATCGGACAGCAGCGCAAAGACTTGCTGATAAGGCTCGCACGAAGGGCTCCGTTCAATAACCAATTCGTGCAGGCCATTCGAGAAAGGTCGGAAAACAGGGTTGGTTTTGGGGTTAATACAGACGTAAGACCAAAGGTCTTGCATGTCTCGATGTGCATCGGGTATGAGCTGTGCGAACGCTCCGCATTCACTGGATCCTATCAAACTGCATAGCTGGATTCGCTGCGCGACCTCTTTTCCCAGCGTCAAAGATGGATTCCCACCGAGGAATGCCATTGTTTGAAGTGTCGAAGCGACGGAATCCAAGACCTTGGGATCTCGTCCGAGACTGTCTATGGTAGCCGGAGATACTACAGCCCAGTGTGCCCTAGCATGTAACGCAAGCTCATGTAGGGTATCGCTCGTGGGAGGAGCATATGGTGAAGGGATGATGTTTGTGGTTCCGCAGTAATGCGAGCAAATTGTGGTACAGAAGAGCCCGGCAATCTGCAGTTTACTGGTCAGCGAGAACTTGGGCTTCGAGAACAGGGATAGAAACCGACGTGAAACAACGGCATCAGGTTGATGAGGCGACTCTTGAGGAAGAGTTGGCTCATGCTCTTGTAGCCGGACGGCGTCGGTAGCTGGATAGCCCTGATAGACCTCAAAACCATTTCGTGTGTGTAAATGACCGGTTTTGGTCTGCCTAAAGGAGCGACATGAACTGCAGCTCTTGGGAACTCAAGGATTCTCAACTCACCCGTCGAACCAGAGGTGTGTATTACCAGAAAAGGGTCATGTCGAGCCTCAGGATACGTCTTGATGTAAGGGAATGGATCGGGTCTAGCTTCCAACAACTCTTGAAGACCTGGGAGATTCAGGACTGGCATTGCGCTCTCCAGGGCAATCTGTGCTACTATGGCCGGCGGTGTTTCCGTCGTCACTAACACTGAGCACCCTACGGTGGAGAGTAGGTCAATATGCGCGGACACGCCATTTCTGGGCGACGAAAAGAGGACCTGAGTGATGTGAGCGTGCCATCGAAGCCGAGCGGTGACCTTATTGCTACCTTGAATCCGGCCTTGATACATGCGTAGGCAATGATTGCGTAGCGTGCGTCGTTGTGGCCTATGTAGGCTAAAGCTGGGAACTCTTCTCCAGCCGATATGTTTGTTACATTTTTGCGAAGGAACCAAGCCAAGCCGTTGACAGCATTGGCCAGCGAGCCGTAGGTGATGACATCGAATCCGTCCGCACAGCCTGTGGCGGACCTTGGATACTCGAGCCACACGGCATTGGGGGTCGTAAGTGCGGCTTGATCGATGAGTTCGGTGACGAGCCGAGTCTCTAAAGACCGATTAGCGGCTGGGACCGAACCCATGTTTCAAGAGACTCAAGAGGCAAGCCAAGAGCTCGGAACAATCCTGAACGTCGGCAGATGGGGGTGTGAAGAGGAGAAACAATTATGAGGCCGACTTGAAATAGCTTGAGCGGAGTACTGTACAATATGTCAAGCTATGTCCTCCCAAGATAAGAGATCAATACTAGGTCCTTCGTGCGACTCGACGGACGGGTCTAGTTGGTGACTGGAGCATGAGTTATGTAGCCAACGCCTGACAATACGCCACAGCAGTCGCTTGGCACCTTTCACAACATTATAGCGGGGAATAAGTAATCACGGAGACGAAGGCGGCACATGAAGTCGGCAGTGTCGCACGGGGCATCATTGGCATAGGGTTCACACAACATGAATGTCTGTCTTACTCCTCGACGCTCCGATAACTACCACAGAACCTGGGCGAGAAGGATTCCGCGTGCTAGGTTTCTTTGCCTCGCTACATGTAGGCTGGAAGAGGATTGTTCAACTACTGTGCTAATACTATGCAACATTGAATCTACTCGCTGACGCTGCAGGAGCGCAGGAGACTCGCAACATGAAGTGGCCATTTTGATTCGAGCGCGCGTGTAGACAATTAGTCTTCTTTACGGATGCGGTAAGATGTTGGGCGACCACCCCTAATCGGAGTGATCCCTCCAGCAGACCTCTTGGAGATTACCCGAGGAGAGGGCTGGGGGCAGTGTGGGAATATGGTCGCACTGCATTGCACCGAGAGTCCTTTTGCGCCCCAAGTTCAGCTCGATTCGGTGTCACGTTTCCCGATGGCTACGACCTGCACTGCCATCGAGCCATTAATTACAAGCGTGCAGATGCGCGGCAAGAAGCCTGCCAAGATGACGTTCTTCAAGTTGCTGGTCGTTGGGGAATCGGCTTCATCTCGTCCCGCTTGCCATAAGCTCGTATAAAGGGCTGATGGATGCTCCCACAGGATGCTCATGATAGGCTGCGGGGTCTGCAGGTGCTTCCGGAAAGCCCAGTCTGCTACGTGCATTCGGTCGTCGCGGCATATCAGCCTTGGAGTGGGAATCAGGTCGTCGTGGAGGCCGTCGTGACCCTTCAATTCCGGCTGCCTTCCACTTGAGGTGGCGGATATTGCGAGATTGGCACGCACCGCCGAAGCAAGCAGTCGATAATATATGAGAAGCGATTCGTAACATTGTAAAATTGTGTAATGTTCTTGGTAGCAGGCTAGGTGGGAGGAGAGTTGGCCTGAAACGTGTTGACTGTACAGTAGAGATGCAATTGATTGGTAACTCAGTAACATGGACTGTTTTGCGGGCCCTGATCATACGAGACCTTCATAGTAAAGCTGAAGTTTCTGGAGAGTGTCTACTGGGCAGCTACTGTCATCGAGACGGGCCAGAAAGTCCTTGTGTATCCAACAAGCATGATGATCCTCGTAGAAGCAGTACATTTATTCAGAGGCTATGCCGGATGGCAGCACTTCACTGCATGCGGAGGATTCAATTGCCATAATCCCCAACGATTAACCCAGAGGCTCGGTCCAAGACCGTTCGTTACATCGAAATGCCGCCATAACATCTTTCTCTCTGTGCTGAGACGAGTGGAACTTGCCAACATATTCGGTTCTTGCCACGCAAGCCCGTAACCGCGCGTACATGGAGATCAGTCTGTGGGGATGAAAGGATATGGGCCCGTGGTAATGCTCCCAGACTACAACCTAGCAGGATACCAAGTCGATTTAATTTTCCTCTTGTACAATCATCCACATATTCTCCGTAGCCGACTGGCCAGTGACGGAACCAGGTTATTTGGAGATGGCCTACAATACCACGCTCGCGCGAGAGATTGAAGAAAAGAGAAGGGAATATGACAGCAGTATTCTCGAATCCTTAGGAATCCGCTTTCTTTTTGGAATCCCCTCTCAGGATGCAAGTTTGCGAAGGGTTATCCGGCTATGTAGGACGTGTTACACCGATTCCGTGGTTTATCATGCACTGTGATGATCGGCCGCAAAGGCTGCCGTTCCCTCTCCGAATGAGCCTCTCCCGTACCACACGCGTGATGTATGAGGCGCAAGGCTTCACGGCTAAATTGCAATATCATCGGTACATGTGATCATAGAAGTAAAGGAGTTAATGGGCACTTGATAACTCTCAATTTCACGGCCAAACTTTAGCCATTGATCCAGAATTGAGGCCGTTGCCGAGGGTTGTGACCAAACGTGAAGCTACAAACGACAACTGTGCCATTAGATCAAAACCTCGAGAGTAAAAACGAGATTGACGCTCGTTGGGGTATTCAGCCTTGGTCTCGTTGCACGAGATCGCAAATGATCTCTGCGGAGACAAGAGAAATGAGGTTTCGACTAGGTTGGCTAGGCGTGGAGAACGAACACTGTTTCTACAGTACGCCTGTAGCCAAGCATCGGTATAGATGGGCAATGTTACGTGAACAAGCGAGGCCCAGATCGAGCCGTCGGCTAGGATGGGCAGAACCTCACAGATTCATCAGTTCGAGGACGGAAGTCGACCGCCAAGTCGGGTCATCTGCAGGGAACACCAAGATTGTAGCGATTCTCCTTGCCACTATGAAATGCAGCCTGTTCCACGAGTAGCGCGGCGGCTTTCAACATGATGTGCCAGTTGCGTGTCTCGGCCTCACCTGACGATATCACCGGCCATAGTCTTGGTTCCCCTCAAACCCGAGATGCGACGAAGGCTACCCTGCAAGCGACAGCAGGGGACCGGATCCGGTCCGCATGCTCGTCGATCTTTACGGCAAAGTGCAGCCTGCAGTTGGCTGTGCGGACCCTGTAACGAACCAACTGGTAAGGTGATCCTAGCTGCAGAGGGCTCGTCGCCCCGTCTGTCTGAGGCGCCATCCGGGGTGCGGCAGTATTTGACGCGGCGATGGGAGCCCCTGGACGGCTATTTCGCATAGCCTGATGCTCATGGCAAGATCCTCTCCGGGGGCGTGTAGAGAGTGGCAAGGGTAGCTGCGCCGACTTGTCCTGCCGCTGTCGGGTTATTGGTCCGCCGGCTTGAGTGATCTGCTTTCTTGGGCTTGGCCGCAGTCGATAAGACGGCATGGAATCAGGCGTCGGCATACTGCCAACAAGGTTTGGATACACAGCAGTTGCCCGCGATCAAGTTGCACGTTGGGCTTGCGTTACCGGAACAGGGCTGCAAGCCATCTTTTACAGATTCGGGATTCCGAGGCAGAATGCTTCATCGAGTCTAAATATGCTGTACTCTCTTTCAGTTAGAGACTCGGGTCAAACAGTCTTCTCATTCCTTCGACCGCCTCTGAACTAGGTTTCTGCTGTGGAGGATCCTTCAACCGATCCTGACGACCCAATCAACACCCGACCCGGAAAGCCAGCAAGCCAACCAACATGGCGCTCCCGCATACCTACCGGGCGTGTGTCCTGGACAAGCCGCAAGATAATTGGCAGCTCAGAGACGTGCCAATGCGGCATCCTAAGAAGGGGGAAATCCTCATTAAGATCAAATGCTGTGGCTTTTGCTTGACAGACACCGATACTCAGGCAGGGTCCCTAGGCTCGCGGTCAGTCTCCCTCAGCAGTGCAACCCCTTTTCGTCCAACTTAAGAAGCGAAACTGACATACATGATCCAATGGTATCAGGGTTCGCTGGCCGATTGTTCCCGGGCACGAATTCATCGGCGAAGTGGTCGAAGTCGGTCAAGGCGTCACAAAATGGACCGTCGGTGATGTTGTCGGCGGTTCGTGGCATGGCGGTCACGACGGAACTTGCAGGCAATGCAATCAAGGGTTTTTCCAAGGCTGCGAGAATCAAATAGTAAACGGTGTTCATAGAGACGGTGGATGTAAGTACCATCATGCGTGAGCTTGGCCGTGATGCTAACAATCTCGTCAAATCCCACGCAGTCGCCGAGTACTGTAACCTGCGAAGTGAGGCCGCGACCAGAATCCCCAAAGACGTTGACCCCGTACAGGCGGCATCGTTCCTTTGCGCCGGCGTCAGCGTCTTTAACTCGATGCGCCATCAAAGGGTCATGCCGGGGGAGACGGTCGTGGTCCAAGGCATAGGCGGCCTCGGGCATCTGGCCATTCAGTTTGCTCGCAAAATGGGATACAGAGTTATTGCCGTGTCGACTAGCGACTCGAAAAGAGACCTGGCAATGGAGCTGGGAGCTCACCACTTCATCAACTCGACTGAGAAAGATGTCACCGAGGAGATACTGAAGCTGGGAGGAGCCAAGCTCGTGTTGTTGACCGCTCCGGTGCCCAGCCTTATGAGCCAGTATGTCAACTGCTTGACGTGGCAAGGCAAAGTCTTGATTGTCGTTGGTAAGTGTTCAATCCAACTTTGGCAAGGATATGCCACTCAAAGAACATTGTCCTCGCAGCAAACGGCGACATCACCATCAGTTTGAATCACCTGGTCCTCGCGTCATGCTCAATAACAGGCTGGCATGCCGGTCACGCCCAAGATTGCGAGGACGCAATCAATTTCGCTCGCCTCCACGATATCCGCTGCATGGTGGAAACCTTTCCACTCGAAAAGATCCATGAAGCCGCGGAGCATCTAACCAGCTCAAAGGCGCGTTTCCGGGTGGTTCTCACCATATAGTGAGCTATGACACACAGTCCGCTGACGAAGGGAGGGAAAATGACACATTTCGACGATTCGAGAGGGCATGAAGCCTTCAAGAACGGCCTGTCTCTGCAGACGCATATCATCTAATAAACAAATAGAAAATCCTCGTTCTCTAAGTCCGTGGCATCTGAGAAGGCTTTGACGCCATTGTCACTTCTCTGAGCACCCATCTGGTCTCCTTCGCTTTCAAGGTGGATGGCCCGGGGGATTTCTTCGGACATCCGGCTTTGGTATGCAGGCGTGGACCGCTGCATCCTCTGAATCCGCTCCGCATCGGCTGCCGTCTCGAGGCTCAAGTCTGCGATTTCGGCGCGCTTGCCCAGGGCGGCTCTTTGTTGACTGTGCTTGCGATTGAGATATCGTAGGTAGGCTGAAGTGAGTACCACGAGTATCATGACGGCAGCAAAGAGTGCCAGATTGGCGCGGATGCCCCTGGAATAGGCTGGTGCTTCATCGGGCCGAAACAGGAGAGGGCCGACAACATTTCCCGCGCAAGCGCCAATAAAGACAAGGGCCGAAGTAGTCTTGCGCTTTGTATCGCCAGCAGTGTTTTGAGATGACCAGGAATAAATGAGAGGCGCTGGTGCGAGGAGTCAGTTATCAGAAAAGGGGCGGATGTCGTCGATAAAGACTCACTTATTCCAGTAAAGGTAGAGAGACAGAAAAACCCGGCCAATAGGACGCCTCGGTTGGATGGCTCGTGCGGAAACGCCAAAAGAAGGCCCAGGCCGACGATTGGCGGGACGCAAAGCGCAACGATGACCGGGCCCTTGAGTTTCCACTTCATAGCCACGTAGGCGCTCGATGAGACGGCAACGATGTGGGAGAAGCCGACGGGCACGTTGAAAAGAATCGTCTGAAACGGGTCATTGACGAAAGACTTGATGATGAGCGGCCCAAACGTCGACAAGCCGTTGGATGGCACGGAGACGCAGAAGATCATGATGAACCACAGCCATGTCTTTAGATCCGTGATGGCCTCTTTGAAGTGGGAATACCTCCATTCGCGAGACATGACACCCATTTGGTTATGTTGCAAACGTCCAACGGCTATAATCTTGTCTTCGTCGGACAAAAACCTCGCTTCAGTGGGCGAATCGGGCATGAAGACGAACATGGTGAACGATACAGTAATAGTGATGGCACCAAAAAAGAGAAATATCACCTGCAAGGGCCTCGATTCAGCTATTTCATGGTGGCAGCTCAGAAAAGCCGTTTCTCACCTGGTAAGGCCTCATGGTGGACTCGACATTCGCAAGGCCATAAGTAATAAGGCTTCCAAACTATTTGGGGTCAGCAACTCCGCTGGAACCCTGCATGTGGTGAATCCGTTTCACGCACTATCCAAGTAAGCCCGTTCATGCAGTACCACGAGCCGATTCTCAAAGTCTGTTCTCTTTTGGACCTCGTTAGGTGTTTTTGCAACGTGCAAATGTGTTTTCAGGCTCACCTGCGCCTCCACCACATCTGGGTAATGGCAATGAAGCTGGGACCGACGCTCGCCTCGAAGGCGCCGAGGAAGAATCGAGCGGCCATCAAGCGTTTAAAGTCGTGGGCACTGGTCATTGCCGCGAGCGCGATGCCCCATCCAAGAACCATTGCGCTCGTGAACTTGCCAATGGGGAGCTTGACCAGGGCCAGGGAAACCGGGAGCTGCAAAACAAGCTGGGCAAGGAAGACGATGCTGCCAAGCCAAGAGTATTGATTGCCGACCAAGTGCGTATCCTCGATAAGGCCGAATACCGAAGCATAGGAGAGCGTCGCTTTATCGAGCGCTTGCAGAAAGTAGACGCAGAGCATGATGGGCAGGAGGAAGAGGTCGATGCGACGGAGGACACGAGCATCCTCCTTTGGAGGCACGACAATAGGCTCGTCGGGAGATCGCCCGAGCCTGATGAGCATCAGAGCCGCGGCATCTCGATGCTCCCCCGGGGAATCCGGAGCGTCGCCGTCGGGGGAGTGCCTCATGGCAGCGGCCGCAGGAAGAGTATCGGAGCTCTCTTGGCTCTCCTCGTCCAAGTCGTCGTCTTGAGCAAGCGGCTGGTAGGTGAGCGAAGGGTTGGACTTGACCAGCCCTTGCGGCAGAGCCAAGAGCCTCTTTAACCAGGCATCAAATTCCATGGTGGCCTTTGGAAGCTTTCGTTGAACAGAAGCTCCAGCTTCGCAGCAGCAGCGCCAAAAAAGGACCAAGGTTTGGCTTGATATGCGAGGCAAAGTATCGTGGCGCCGACGAGCCTGATGGACGGCGATGTTACAAGGCAACTCCAGCAACAGCACCGGCAATCGGACGGGTGACGTCGGTCCATCGGTCCACGGGATCTGCATGCTCATGCGCCCCGGGTTTTAGGGTCGCACCCATCCATGGAGGATTAAGTCGAGTTAGTGGATTTCCGGGTGCAGCGCAGCAGCTGGCTGGCCGGTGCCTGAAGATCAGATTCATGGTGGAATCTTTCAGCATCCATTTATTCGTAATCTGGTGGAGATGCATCTTAGCGGGCCACTAGCGACCCCGCCTGCATTTGACATGGAGGTTCCACTAGACGCGGGCGGGGACTTTTTCCGCCCAGACCCCTGGGCTGGTGCTGCCGGCCCCGATCCGTCTGTCCATGCCGCCGCAGAGCACGGGCCGAACTTATTGTCAATATTTCCAAGCCCTGGGCAAGAACCGACTGTCAGCTTCGCTGCTCAACTCTGCCGGAACCAACTCATCACCGCCTCCGCAGACGTGAATACGTGTCCCTGAAGCTGTCCGGTATGGCGAGGAACGAAGATGGCTTCTCGAACCCCCATTCGCCCAAACCCGAATCTCCATGCAACGCACAACGAGCAGCGATGGTGGTCGTAGCGGGCATCAACATGGGTAGGCAGACTCGAGGCTTCAAAAAAAGCATCGACGCCTCGTTGAATGATAGTGGACGTCGGAATACTCAGACATGTCGCTTGTCTTGCTGGATAATCTCCTTGAGGTTTGCTTCGACTCTTCGAGCCTCGTAGCGGCCGATCACTCAGCCTCTCCTCGGCTCCGTTGAAGATTTATTGAGACGAGACCCGATGTTCGCTTGTTGCGACTGACGGGCCCGGCAGCGCCGACGACAGTTGTTGGTCTGGCTCGTCCCCCCGGCACAAGGCTACAGCCACAACTGCGACATGTGAAAGCAACCCCAAATTCCCTGGGACCGGGCGACTTGGCCCAAGACCTCAGATCTGTCGTCATTGTTCCCCGTACGTCATCTATGATTGACGACGAGGCTTTTGCTGCCCAAGTCTTCGGCTATGTGATGTGTGATGCCTGAACGGCTTGTTGTCTCGGACCTATTTTTGGACCTGGAAACTTGGTCCTTCAGCGGCCGCCCTTGTTCTCAAGTTGAATGCTTTCTCTTGGCATACACTTCAGGGGTCCAATGGACCGAGTCCATGATTTTTGGGCGCCAATTCAGCCCGTAGCGTTACACTGGAAGCGACGTGCCCCCGCGTCCAATCTTATACAGTACATGTCGACCAATGTATCAGGCGTTGCAGAAGCCCAAGCAGCGTCTTCTTCTTTCCCCGAGAGGTTAGATTCTTTCCCTGGCGTGGATCCCCCATCCTTCTGGTGTGCGCATCCCTCAAATCACCATGGAGAGGCCTGGGGTTCGCACTCGCGTAACATGCGTGGAACAGGCAACTTGCGCAAGCACAAGGGTCGCACAGCGGTGAGAGATCGGGTCTTCCTGACCTAGGTAGTGCAGCTACCGTGCCACAGTAACAAAAGCAGCTCGACCGGGCTTTCACCTTGTTTGTGCCCAAGGCCTGCCAGAAACGACGGCCGGGAAGCCTACTTAAGCTAGTATTGGTCTCTCCCAGCATCCTCCCCTCGCGAGTATTAAGTGCGAGAAGATGCCCATCTCCAAGGCGAGCTTTTGCTGAGCCTGGAAATCGACCGCGGGAAGATGTAGGTTTGGCGCGGGACGTCGCTTCGATCGAAAGGTCCAGCGGCACAAGCTCAGACAAATGTGGCGAGCCGTCTTGGCGATGGTAAGCAATGGCGGGTCCAAGCCCCGTCTCGCGAGTCGCAGCGGCCTCTTCGGGGCTTGCAAGTACGCACAGTGCTGAGTTCAAGCACGCAGTATCGCCATAGACACGGGGCGAGGGCAAGCTCGGCCAGCAAAACTCGTTTATTCTGCGCGATCCATGCCTGTGCGTGATTCCAGCCAAGGATCGATCTGGCCTACGGCGAAAGGGGGTATGACGAACATCTGCCGCAACCGCATGGTGACACGATGCGCATCATTGCTCCAGCAGCAGCAACTGTAGAGTCGATTAATGGGAGATGAGGAGTCCGCTTAGGCATGCCGCAGGACCCCGCGCTGGCGATTGCATGATATGGTGTGGAAGCCTCAATATGTAAGTACTGTAGACCGAGTTCGTGCATTTGTTCCTCGCTGCCGGCGCAAGCTGCTTCCCCCGAAGCCGGAGCGATGAGATGACGCCGCTCTCGGCGCAGGATGGGGCCATCGATGGATGTGGGCAAGCCACGTCGACAGGGACACTGAGCCATATGCTGCGTACAAAGTAGCAAGCGGTCTGAGGCGAGATCTGCTCCGGCTCGTGCGAGGGCGGAGGTGAGCGGGCGGCCAAGCCATGCTGACAAGACACGGATTTGCTGAACCGATCCGATGGGCTACACAAGCGTGGGGGGATGGGAAGCCGATATGGAAGCTGACGACCAGGCCTGCCCGTCTGGCAAAGCAGTCACATGGCCATGGAGACGACACAGGTGCCTCGGACTGCTGTACATCGCTGCCTGCATGTCGTTGCATTGCATGACGACGGGCATGTGCCACGCCAAGCTCACCTTGAGGCCGCGTGCGGCCGAGTTGCACGGCGTGTACCTCGCGCGAGTGATGCCGACAGGATTGTACATGAAGCCATCTCGAGCCCTTTTTGCGGCCGCACTAGGCGTACACGAGATTCGCTGCCTCGCGTGCGAGCGGAAGCCGGCGATGACGAGCGTAAAACCGGGCGTCTGAGTCGTCTTGGCCGGCACCTACAAGGGATGCAGACGAAATATGGTGGTGATGGAGGGTGTAATCGTCATCTTTGCTCGACGTTGAAGCCTATCGGGCAGCTTTGATCTAGGCAAGCAGAAAATCTCGCGACGGGCACAAGGCGATGGCTGGTCGTTCCACATTGAATACGGGGCAAGTGGCTCCATCGGACGGGAGATGTTGGGGATGTGGAGGAGACGCGTACTGCATACAGTGTAATTTGGGCTCTTCGCGCCGGGCCTTCACACAGTGCTTCACCCTGCACACTGTATTTGACACGCGCAACATCGACGGGAGAAATTCTCCAAGTCGCCGGGCTCCGTCCAATGCCGCCTCCATCACCATCGGCCTTAAGGCTGGGCCAAGCGCCCCGGACTCGACGCTCGTTGGTCGGAACGACGAAAAATCGGCGGCTTTGCAACTTGTCGCGCCCGGTTCGCAGCCTTCGACCCTTTCCGAACCAGCGACGCGAAGCCACCGTCGCTCTCTGCAGGAACTCATGGTGCAGGGGGAGGGCTGAAAGCCCACGCCCAGCCCATCGCCATATACCCATGCAGCGGTCAAGACAGTGATCCAGAAGGCGACCGTCCGACCGACATGGGATGGATTTTTCCTTGGTGGCCCAGGCCATGCAGATCCGCCGTCCACGGTCCACCGTGCTGCTGGCGACTGGATCCCGAAATTTTGCTCCCCACGCACAAGCGCATGCCGGCCAAAGTCCCTGGATAAAATGCAGGCAATTTGAGACGCCAGCCCGCTTCATCGCGCGCAGGTGACGACAATGCATGTTTGACGCTCGATTTCCCAATCTTCCCATCAAAAGTGCTTTCAATGTCAATCTGCGGGCGACATGAGGCCATATCCCCGCTGCCAATTCGACCTCCACGACGTGCAAACGCGCTGCACTCTACGCGGCTGTTGAAGCTCGAACCAGCCTGAATGGAGGTCGATGGATCCCGGCCGTTGATCCTCTTTCGAGGCCATCCTCGCCAGCCTGCCCGGTCCTTGACAGCGGCTGGAGCCGGCAAACGGCCATGTTACTCTCCGCTGGCCGTCGCCTCTTCAACTACTGGACCGGCTCGGTTCCCAATGCCGGCGCTTGCCTGCAAAACGAGCTCCATGATGGAATCCGTCCTTCATATGATCAAGCAAACCCTCTTGACACTTCTCCGGGGGTCCACAACTTCGAGCTCGATGGTCCGGCTCCGCGCCTTCGCCTTTCTGGCAGTCCCGCAGAGGTTGCGCGGGCGCAGCTACCCAGAGAACCCAGTGTCGAGTCCACACAACAAGGCTACATGTCCTACTACAAGAAGCCCTCATCTAGCCTCTGTCTCTCTCTGCCTGTTGCTATTTGTGTCGTCATCTCCCGGGATTACATAGGTAGAGTTGAGCAGCAGAACATGTCGGATTTCAGCATAAGTCGTCCTGTTCCGGCAGTTGCTGCTGGACCGCCTTGCCATCATCTACTATTCACCGTCGGCTTCACCCTATCTCTCATTGTCCTCGCCCTTGTATATCTTGCTGCTCTGCCAAAGCCACTTCCTGGTATCCCTTACAATAAGCATGCAGCCAGGCGATTGTTCGGCGATGTCAAAGATATTCGCAAGTCGGCCTATCGAAGGCAATGGCTTTGGAGCCAGCCGCGAGTGCATGGCGCACCCGTCACTCAGGCCTTTCTCTTTCCCTTTCGCAAGCCGACGGTCATTATTTCCGACTATCGAATCGCCTTCGACATTTGCTCGCGCAGAGCCAAAGAGTTTGACCGGGGAACGCGCAATAAAGAATGCGTCGGCTTGACGGCCCCGAACTTCCATTTTACTATGCAGTCCAGTGATCCCCGCCTGAAGCAACATCGCGAGCTCCTGCGCGACCTCATGACGCCTTGGTTTCTTCAAGAGGTGAGCATCTAATCTAACCTTTAGGTCCACACGATTAGACCTCGAGATGTCTTTCTCCTTTGCGCTAAATGTGAAGTCGAGGTCGTTTCCCCACGTATTTACCAACGTGCAGCTCTCTTGATCGAGCTATGGAATCTCAAAGCTTCTGCAGCTGACTCGAAACCCTTCACCGCAAACCATGACTTATACATGGCATCCTTGGACATGATTTCGAGCGCTGCGTTTGGCATGGACGAGTCCCAGGCGGCCATTGCCAAAGAAATCCGACAAATAAAGTCATTTCCGTCTGTGGTTTTAGACGACTCGCGAAAATCCATCGATTTCCCTCAAGCCGCTCAAGGACCAGAGATTGAGGCATTGCTTGATATAGCCGATATGGTTGCAATCGCTCAAGCCAGTCCTTTCCCAACTCTCGCGCAATATTCAGCTTTGCTCAAACCCAAGCATGCTCGCGCCCATTGGCATAGGCGCGCACTCTTGCAGCGACAGACGGCAAGGTGTCTAACGAGGCTTGCAATCACAGGCGGCGCAAGCGCGCCACAGAGTGCATTGGAAGAGCTGTTGCGGCGAGAAAAATCAACAGCCAGCAGGGCGAATAGACGGCCTGACTATTACTCGCCGGCGATTCGAGACGAGGTAAGATGGTTCGCTTCCCGGGTACAACCCAACTGTTTCCCACGATGCTCATCGGCGCTTCACAGGTCCTCGGTTACTTGCTAGGGGGTCACGACACTACTGCCACATTTCTTGCCTGGTGGGTGAAGTTCATGACTCGCCATCAGGATATTCAGGGGCGTTTGCGAAATGCTCTTCGGCAAGTCCACTTTGAGGCTGTCGATCAGAGTCGCTCGCCGTCCATGTCCGAAATTTTTGGGGCATCAATCCCTTATTTGGACGCCGTGCTGGAAGAGTCTTTGCGTTGTGCGTCGGTGGCAACTTTGATTGTACGCAAAGCTACGCGTGATACTCATATACTGGGCTATCCCATTCCAGAGGGCACTGATGTTCTCATTCCGTTAACCGGACCATCTCTGACTGAAGAAGCTTTGGCGATTCCCGAGTCTCTGAGGTCACAAGGTTGTCGCAATGCCAAAGATCGCGTCCCAGCCTGGGGGAGCGACGTTGCCGACTACAAGCCACAAAGGTGGTTGAAGCGCGAACGCAACGTGGCAGGCGAGACAGTCGAGGTCTTTGATCCAAAGGCCGGGCCGAGTCTTGTCTTTTCATGTGGACCGAGACAATGTTTCGGCAAGAAGCAAGCATATCTCCAGTTGCGCACGACCATGACACTGCTGTTGTGGAATTTTTCCTTTGAGCCAATCCACAGCTCACTAGACAATTGGGAGATTAAGGAAAGCCTGGTGAACTTGCCAAAGAAGTGTTACGTCAAGCTCAAGAAGCTGTGACGAGAAGATGAATTTGGCCGAGACGATGCGGATTCATGAGGAGACGGCGACGCCGTGTTGAAATACCCCGAGCAGGAGCAGCTAGAGAAAATGGCGCAATGATGTTTGCCCTTTGAGGCTTATGGATATTTGGTGTTCGTTACTAGAGTGCAGATTTATTGTTCGGAGGGCGGTTTAAGCACCGACCTGTAAGATCCCAACCCAATCAAGAGGCAGGGACGAAGGAGGGCATCGTCAATCCGCGGGGAAGACTCGAATATGCGACGAGGAGTCGAATCGGCTTCCCAACAAGGTGGTCGTATGAGCAAAGCTTGCCGCGTGACGCAGGCTTGGATGGCTTCCATCGGGCCAACTTTAAGGGAATTCGAGGTGTCATCCGAGAATGGTAAGTCAAGTACCCCGACCCCTCATCTTGAGCCTCACCCAACTGGCATCACCATCATTCGAAGTCCTAACAAAGTGTTTGTTTTCGCAGATCCGTTCATGATGGAGAAGACGTGGATCAGCGTTTCGCGTCCGTTGACAGCTGGCGGTGAATCCCTGGCGGACCGCGTGCGCCGCATTGAAGCAGACTTGGGCGACATCAACACATTCTATAGCATCTCCATTTCGCCCACACGATATGCTCGGCTGTGCCGATTCTACTCAGATGAGCTGGAGTCTCTGGCGCAAATCACCTTTGAGCGCCTCGACCAGCAAGACAAAGTCGATTACATTCTACTTCGCAAGTACCTGGAGAGAGGCGCACGCCAACTCCAGGCAAAGCATGATGATCTTGCCGTCATGAAACCCTTGCTCACCTTCGCAGACACCATAATTTCGATCTGTGAAGCAAGAGAAAGGGTTAAGCCGGTGGACTATGAACGTGCGGCGCAGCAATTAGATGATGTCAAGATCACTATCGACCGTCTCAAACAAGACATTGATGACGGCAAAATCAGGATGAGCAAGACTAACGCTTTCAGAGCATCCAAAATTGTCAGCGAACTGCGAGGACACCTCGGAGAATATTTCTCCTTTTACGTCTCTTATGATCCTCAATTTGACTGGTGGATGACGACTCCTTGGCAAGCATCCGACCAGGCACTGGAGCAACTCATCGCCTTAATACGGGCCAAGCTCGCGGGCGTGCGGCCCGACGGCGGCGGAGATATCATTGGAGAACCCATCGGCCGCGAGGGATTGTTACGTGAGCTCGAGGCCGAGGTTGTGGCGTACTCACCTGAAGAGCTCATTAAGATTGCCGACGAGCAGATGCGCTGGTGCGAAGAGCAGATGAAGGCGGCCTCGCGCAAGCTGGGCTACGGAGACGACTGGAAGAAGGCCATGAATGAGGATGTCAAGACGCGATACGTGTCTCCGGGAGACCAACCTCGGCTAGTCATTGAGCTGGCCCGTGAAGGCGCTCGCTACGTGCGCGAACACGACCTGGTGACGGTCCCGACGTTGGCCGAAGAGACCTACCGTATGACCATGATGAGCGCAGAGCGACAAAAGATTGCGCCCTTTTTCCTCGGCGGGCCCTCAATCCAGGTTGCCTACCCGACGACGGACATGGCGCAGGCGACGAAGCTCATGGTGATGCGCAGCAACAACCGACACTTTGCGCGAGCCACGGCCTTTCACGAATTGATTCCGGGCCATCGGCTGCAGCTCTTCATGATGGAGCGGCATCGCAGCCACCGGCAGCTCTTCACGACGCCCTTTCTGGTCGAGGGCTGGGCCATGTACTGGGAGATGGTGCTCTGGCGCCGCGGCGACTTCTTCGTCTCGCCGCGCGACCGCATCGGCACTCTGTTTTGGCGCATGCACCGCTGCGCGCGCATCACCCTGTCGCTCGGCTTTCACATGGGCAGCATGACGCCCGCCGAGTGCATCGACATGCTCGTCGACGTCGTCGGCCACGAGCGGTCCACGGCCGAGGGCGAGGTGCGCCGCTGGCTCAACGGCGACTACGGGCCGCTCTACCAGGTCGCCTACATGACTGGGGCCCTGCAGATGCTTGCCCTGCGCGACGAGGCGCTGGGCGATGGTCGCGTGCGCGAGAAGGAGTTTCACGACCTTGTCCTTACGCTCGGCGCTATCCCGGTCGAGTTGATAAGGGCCCTCGTCCTCGATACGGAGCTGCGGCCGGACTACAAGGCTTCGTGGAAGTTCTACAAGTTTCAGGGCGAGAAGCCCATGGGCAGCTACTTGTTCTGGTGAGAGGCAACGCAAGGCATCCAGGCTGGTCAAGGTCGTTCCTGCAGTCAGCCCGGCGGGAGCACAACGGATTTGAGGGTGAAAGTTTGAATGAAATCTTGGATTGTACATGACTTTGTCTGTAATCGATGGTAAAGGCTCACCATGGCCGGAGCTGCTGTTACAAAGGTCCTTCTGCAAGCGCCAGTATTTGGCCTCACGCCGTAGAGTCACAAAAGAAACTGCAATGAATGAAAACCTCCCAAACCCATACATGCCTTCAACGCCGGATTCCCCAAGCTTTGTGGTCAGACGTTGACTTCATCCTCCTCTAATAGGCCCATGCCGCTGTCGTATCTTCGCTTCTTGCTCCCGCGCCGGAGAGGAGCGGCCGACATGAAGCCCCCCGAGGCGACCGCCGGGTTCTTCTCAACCGTCTGGGGGCGCGCCGTACTCGCCGCGTCATTTTCTGCGCCGTCGGACGGCAGGTCGAGGAACTGCTGGCTCATGTCGAGCACGCGGCGGAGCTCCTCTTTGACGGCGTCCATGGCCGTCCTCGACTCTTCCCTCTGGCCGCGGGCCCTGGCCTCGAGGCCGGACCGGTCGACACGCAGCTTGCGAATCGTCTCGTGCGCGGCGCGCAGGCACTCGTTGACGCGGTCCGTCTCGCCCAGCAGCTCCGACACGCGCGCGTCGCGCAGGGCCAGGGCGGCGCCGTGCTGCTTGTTGAGGGTGACGACATGGCGCGTCGACTTGTCCTGGATGTCGCTGATTTCCCGCTGCAGGCTGGCCGTGCGCTGCATCGCGCCGGCCAGCTTGCGCTCCAGCTCGACGACGCTGGCCTGCTTGGCCTCCAAGGCCTCGCCGTGCGTGGCTCGGGCGTCGTGCGCCTCTTGCTCCATGCGCTCGACGAGCTTCTCGAGCTCCGAGATGTCGCGCGCGTACCCGTCGATGGCGCCCTTGAGCCGGTCGTTGCCCACTTGGAGCTCCTGGATCTTTGCGTTCTTTGCGCTCATGAGCCCCTCGGCCTTGGCCATTTCTGCCTTGAGGCCCTCGATGACGGCGACGCGGGCATCGAGCTGCTTGCGTAGAGACTGCTCGATTTCGTGGTACTCGTCGATGGACGCCTCGTCTTCTTGCGCCCGCTTGGCGAGGTCACGCAGGCGGATCAGTAAAAGATCAAGCACCTCGGCGCCGTGGGAGCTCAACGGTAGAACAACCTCGCCTGGGGTGAGGTACTCCAGCTCGAGACGGGCTGCACGGAACCCCGAGGCGAGAGCTGTCAACATCTCCCCGGCGTCGCCTCCAGGAAAACCCAGGTCTGCAATGGCCGACGTCAAGTGGGCAAGGGCAGCTGTCCGGTCTGACATGGCTCGAACTAGCCCCTCGACTTGCCGCTCGAGGGCCTCAACGCCATCGGTCGGGATGGGGACCTGGTCATCCAAAGGAATCATGGTCACGGAGGATAGGCGATCGGAGACGCGCTCGCCTAGGCCCTGATATGATTGCAGAGTAGATGTGAGCTTGCATACTTCGAGCTGTAGCGACGCCAGCTCTTCTTGTAGTTGCTCTCGGCCAGACAGTGACTCGGTGAAGCTTGTCTGCACTCCCATATCAACAGGCCTTTCTGCAGCGACTGGTATCGCAGGAGACATTCGCCAGCAGGGCGTAGCTGCTAGTACGGGACTGGTGGCGGGCGGCGTCGGGAACGATGACCTGGCTTTGGATGGCGTACTTGCGACCAAGTTGGCCATGGTCATGTCGCCAAAGTAGTCTTCATCGGGAGCAATGTCCGTCATTTCATCTGGGAAAGGATCTCTCGGACTAGAGTGTGTGTCGGAAGCGCGACGTTCAAGTTCCGCCTTGAGTTCTTCAATCTGCCGCTCCAGATCCCACAACCGCTCCGAGTCGATGACGACTGTGGCATTTTGAAGCTCATAGATGCTTCGGTCTCGTGCAGTGAGTTGAGCCCTGAGATGGCATATCTCAGCCTGCGCCGTCCTGATGCTCTGCCTCTTTTGCTGCTCGAGCCGGTTGAGAAGGTCTCGCAGGTTGCTGCGTCGGATCCGGCGCTCCACACGTCCATCGGCAGTGTGATGGAGACGTGTAACAGGGGGCTCCCGAGCGCTTGGCGAACATGGCACAGCCTGCGGAGTGGCCTTGCATCTGGAGCCTGGGGTTGAGGCTCTCCGGCGACTGGGAGTGGCGGCGATGCAAGCGCGTCGAATCATGGGCGTCAGCCCGCTGGACTGTGCAGCCAACCCCGGGTCCGAGAAGCGAACGGCTTTCCTTTCTCGCCGAGGTGTCTTTGGCTGCCGGCTGTGTAAGTTGGCTTCGGCATGACCCGCAGCCGTGCCGAGATTGCTGCTTCGACGGGGCCGCCGAATGGCGATGGGCACATCGAGATCAGACATTGCTGCCGTGTTGCACGCTCAGGCCCAGATTGCAGATTCTGCGCCTTGCCGATGCAGATGATTTTGGAGATTGCGACGGCGGCCGAAACAGTAGCCGGACCGTGCGGTGCTTAAATCGACGGGCGGGAAAAAAGCACAATCATGGCGAGTAAACAACGAGCTGCTTCTGCAGACAACGTGTTGGTGAGACAGGAAATCGTGGGCAGAGCTGTTATGTTTACTTACTTCCTCTTTTGGTCTAGTGCGCCTGGGCCACGTTTCTGCCCCGCGGTTTCGGAGAAGCAGCAGCCAACCGTTACGACTGTCTTCGGTACGTACCCCATCCAACGGCGAACCCTGGCAAACCTGGAGGCGTGTCGGTGACGCGACTCGGCTGTTCCGCCCCTGGCATCGTCCGGTCCGGGTGGGTCGGCATTTGTGGGGAACCTCGCGCCGTGAATCTTCGCCTGCAAGAGACGGCTGCAGATTCACGGCGCATCATGAGCGATGCCGGCGGTCGATTTACTGGCGCAGCCGCCTGGCAACGCACTGACTGTGTCTCAACGATTCGGGCAAGCTTTGTCTCCTCGAACCCTCATCACTTGTTATTCCTTGTTCGGATCAGCATCACGATTTTGTTTATTTTCGGCAGCAAAATTGGGAACATCAAGTGACTGGAGTGTGCCCGTTGTCAACCAGTTTTGTCACCGTAGAATATCCATTCATGGTATCAGTCACCTACCTGGCACTGCAGAAAACTCACTGTCCCTCTCCATGTCGATTGTTCGTTCGTCGATGCCCACGTCTTGACTCAACCATCTCGAGCTGGCATCAACGACCCTTCGGCACGCCAAACCCATCGTGCCGCATCAAGCCGGAAAATGTAGACATCATCGCGAGCCGCCGCGAAAAGTATACCCTCATCTGTCGTCGAAATAGCCCTCACTGATTGCTCAGTTTCTACTCCTTGCCCCGGCTCCCGACCGACATCAGAGCCAATGCGGTTCTCGTCGATCTGACCATTCTCATTCAGAACGATGAGACTGAAGTCGTACGCCGCTCTGCTGGAGCCGTCTCCGATATCTGCAAGGCGAATCCAGGCAAGCTGTAGCGGAGGCGGCGCAAAGGCAACGCTACGACCGTCTGCATCTGTGATAATGTCAGCGACCGACCATATGCAAGGCAGGGAGAGACAGTACTGACCTTGTAAAGTGCTGTTATTCCGGATGCACGGCGAATCCGATGCAGAGGGTGGCCACGAGCCTACAGAGCACTCCCAGGCGTGTAAGCCGTCTTCGACAAGTGCGGCGACCAACATCTGCTCGGCCTCTGTGTCTTTGCCGCTTGTCGAGCTCTTCCAGTCTCCAGTTACAGCAAAACAGAGATGGTCTGTTATACCTGGAGCCGGGTCCGGCAATGGTGCCACATCGAAAACGTGCCATGAGTCGTCTCCTTCGGGCTTGTCGGTCATAGCCAACCGAACCTGCTGAGAATTGCCGTAAACAACACCCAGTAATGTGTTTCCTTGCCGTGATCGATGCCAAGCCGCCGATAAAGGGGAGTCTTCGGCGACAGCTATGGGGCCGTTCTCTTTTTCGATCTGCATCACTTTCCAGACGCCGACGGCCGTCTCAAAAACGTGTGATAACGTGCCACGCGCATCTAAGAAGAAGACGTGAGCGAGACCAGAGCCATCGGCGGCGATCGCCAGAGACGTTCCGTGCTGTGCTTCGGGCAGTCGAGACTTGACCCGCTCTCGGATGCGATAGTGCTTCTTTTTACCAACCGACCATTCCGTTACAGCGAGCTCGCTCTTCTCGTCTTGCCACACTAAGAGACGGCGTCGCAATCTGGACTTTTTATTGTGAATCAGCAGAGAAGCAAGCTTGGAATTTTCTGAGATCTTGTAAATCTCGGCCGTCGTCGGAGCCTCCGACTCTAAAGTAGTCGGAGAAGACGTTTGAGATCTCGCTGACGATCTGAACCTTGAGGGGTGAGCAACGGACGAAACGGGGGGGGAAAGGGGGAAAGTAGACGTAGTAATAGATGAGATCAGGGATCGGTGGACAGAAAAGCTTGCAGCAAAGGAGCTGATGATTACCGGGACCGTTTCATTGAGGTGACGTGACGTGACCGGTGACGGAGGATGAGCGGGAGAGGAGAGACCTGAAAAATGCGATGGCCCGCTGTTCGTGGTCGCCGTACCTACGATCATAGGAGGAACAGTTTTGACTGGCGAACCCCCCGAATAGGTCCGCTGGGGGGAGGAAATGTCTGCCTGGTTCTGATGGGCTCTGACGGCTCGGTTTCTTCCAAGCTCTAGCTTAAGAACGACGCCGAGCACCGTTGCCAATGACACAACGACGAAGACGAGAATCGAAATCGAACTCCAAACTAAACATTTCCGTCGGCGATACCACGGGATCGGCTTGAGCGGCGCCGTGTAGTAATGATTGTGTATAATCTCGGTATTCTCGGGCGCAATCGTCTCGCCACGCGGTATGGGTGGTGGCGCCGAAGTGCCAGATTCTTGAGCGTTCTTCATGCTCGCAGAGTCGGCAGAACAGTGTGAATTCTTGTGGGTGCTGTTGCAATCGCGAGAAAGAACGAGAACGGCCACGACTGTTCTTGCTGGTCAGCACGGGTGTTTGGTCGACTTTTATGGGCTTGCAACGATCGCCTGAACGGGTACACGATGATAAAAAAGGTTATTCTGGATCACGGTACACACGAGATTTGATTCAGCAACATGGCCTTCGACTCATCACAGAATCAGCTGTGAGTCGATGGGCTGGACCAGTGACCAGAGCACTGCCTGCCTAGCACAGATAACAGCGACCGATCAGACATGGGGTGAAAACGAAGACTTTCAAGTCTACGCGCTCGACATACTGAGCTACATTATCAAGAAATGGGCGGAACGAGGCATCTGAAAGTGTGAGCTGCCGAGGTAAGTGTGGCCATGGCAGTCATAGTTCGGTTGCAGAGCCATGCTCAAAGGACACGAAATGCGCTGTCAGTAGAAAGAAAGCTTGGCAAAATGTAACTTTGTGCTCTCAAGCATGCCGCAGTGATGTTTGCAAGATGCTGGTCCCGTCCGCAGCATCAGCCCGAGTCTCCTGCGTTTCGTCACTGCAGCTCACTATTTGACAGAGATTTCAAGTTTGCCGGCCAAGTCAGCAGAATATCGGGCCAGACCTTTGCCGGCCGTGAGCGAGACTGGCGTCCGAAATCAGCTACTCCAGTGACATGGCTCTTGGATTCTCTTGTGAAAGACATCTCGCGCTGGCAAGCTTCAGATTCGGACGGAAAGCTGAGGAGATTGACTGAGCATTGCATCACTTGCCAGGTCGGAGAAAGTGTCGAAGCCCTTGGTCACTGGCTCTCAGCATCTTGAGGAGCCTCACGCCGCGTGTTGCCAGCATCTGATGGCTGTGACACGTCCCTATGTTTGCTGGCAGCATAATAACGTCACCTCGGAGATCGAGATATTTGACCGACCTCGAATTGATGGGATGACTAATCACCTACCCTGTGAGCGTGCCGGCGGCAAGGTGAAGTTAAATGAATAAACTCTAAATGTCACGCCTGCCCTGTTTGGATGACGGCCGGTCCAGAAGGAGCCGAATCAGGCAGGTCATTCATCTGCCGAAATCTTTCTCTTTCTTCCTCTCAAGAATTGCCATGGTTGCTGAAGGCGCTCGCCGAATCACCTCGAGCTGTCGCGCGTGATTGGATCTCGTCGCAGCTAATGTGAAATGTGCTGAGTCGCGACGCTAGACTTGAAACGAGCCGTCACACCTCACGAGCCACCACACAATCGCTCAATCTCGCTCAGCTACACCATGAAAAAAGCGCGTCGACTCACATTATCCCGATAATGCCGTCATGTCCACTCCCAATGCTGCCTCAACGCCTGCGCCGCTGAGAAGGGTCAAGTTTGTGGCGTCTGATCCGTCTCGGGGAGGACTGCCCGTCAAGCGCAAACAAGTCCAGCAAGCCTGTACTGCCTGTCGCCGCAAAAAGGTGAGATCAGGGGCCTTGAGGTATACCACAATAGTCAAAGTCTTTGGCTCATACTGTGGTTGCAGAGACGATGTATACACGCAGAGCAGCACGCGTCAGAAGATTGGGCGTCGCCTGCAGACGATCAACGCGGACATGAGTCTTCGCCAACACAGGCATCGTATGTGTTCCATGAAGCATCACCTGCCTCAACCCAGTAACAACTCATCGTCGGTTCTAATGCTCAATTCAGTCCCGCGTCGTTCTCGGCTCCAACCCCTTCGGCCCGTCCGAGTGCCTTGCCGGGAGAAAATGGCATCCCTCAAGCCAGAACTCCGACAGACCCTGTGGCTACCTCGCCCTACTTGAGGATCCAAAGGCCTCCTAGCAATGACACCATAAAGACTCAATCATCCCGCTTCGTAGGCGACCTCAACCCCGAAGGCATGTTCCTCGAGGCTGCCAACTCGGCTTCGACCCGCCAACAGTCCCAGAAGGGGGATGTCGGCATATGGCTTTCTTCGGCTGCCATGAGCAGCAATGGGCAGCTCTCACAATTCATCACTTCGCGCCCACCGCCCATCATGGATCGTTTCCTGCTACCATTTGTACGGGAGCATTGTCTTTCAAGTTTGCCGCCAGACGAAGACTACATTAGGATGAAACAAATCTTTCTCACCAAGATCCATCCAATCTTCCCCGTCGTCTCAACCGCGACACTGGACATCAACCTCGAAAATCCGTGCAATGTTGTCTTGCGTCAGCTCGTGTGCCTGTCGGCGTGTACCGATCCGGAAATGTCCCAATCTCTCCGTCTCCGGAACCAAGGGTCGAGTATTCTTTCGCCTAGTGAATATTCCCAGGCACTCTCTTCGGCTGTTCGAGCCATTCTGGAAACGAGTATCATCACAGATCGCGTACTGCATATCCAAGCACTCGTTGTCCTATCTCTCTACTCGCAGCCGACTTGCGCTGAAGAGGCTGATCTTCCAGCGCAGCTGGGCGGTAGAGCCATACATCACATCCAGACCCTCGGCCTTCACCTTTTACGATACGACGCCCCGAATTGCGAGGAGCTAAACAATATCTTTTGCGTTGTCTGGGCTCTTGATCGCATCAATGCCGCCGTGTACGGGCGACCCTGCCTCATACATGAGCGCGATATCGGTGCTGACCTGGAGGCCTGCATCAGAAAACGTCCACCTTGTTTTCGTCTCTTTCTATCCGTTGTACAATGGTTGGACCAAGTGATCGAGCTATACCGTCCTGGTCCCAGCGCCGAAGCGTCGGGGTTTGACAAAATTGCCTACATCGACCTGCCTGTGCTGGAAGCCATGATTGTCGATGCAGACGCTTTGCGAGTACCTTCATCGCTCATTGGTGAGCTTTGTTCCTGCGAAGACCGCTCAAAGGGGCTTTACTAATGACCAACAGCAACTATTGAGACCTTTTACCACGCAGTCATAATCCTCTCCTGTCGACTGCCGCGTCCTGGGACAATGACTGCTGCATCAACTTTGCCTCCGCCATCGGCAAATGCTCGCCGATCCCTTGCTGCCGAACGTATCGCATGCGCGGTGCCAAGAGATCAACTCAGCCCGATGCCATTTGTACCATACGCCCTGTCCCTTGCCCTGAGTGTCGAGTATCGCAAGATGAGGCACAGCCGGCTACCTATGTTTCGCGCCAGATCAATGATTGCCTTTAAACGGAATTGCGAACTCTTGCGAAGGTTTGGCGACAATTTCTGGAGCGCAAATGTGGTCGCCGGCCTTGGCGAGAGAGTTCTGAAGGAAATGGAAAGGGCCGCAACTATCCTTAATAAGGAAGCAAGCCCTTTGCCCCAATCTTCGGAGCAAAGGCCGTACGGTATCGATCAGACTGGCGAAATGCATACCCAGCACCCCGAACCGGGTTCTCACGATCCTGCAGCTACCACATTCGCCGGAGATGCGGATGTTGCAGTCGACTTTTCGTTGATGGACGCTGTGTCAGGGCGAGATGTGTTCAATCATATTGATCCAAACTTCAACCTCGATGCCGTGGAAGATGCCTTAGAGGCAAACCTCGACATTGGCCTACCACTGAACTGGGGTGATTGGGGGCAATTCGCAACCTGACCTCCACCACTAGACACACTAATTCACGATCAACCACGAGGACTCAGATAATAGTAATTCATCGACGAGGATTGGGATAAGGCTATCGAACTGCGATCCGTATATAAATGCCTACATTCGAAGACCAACACCCGGCATTCATTTCGAGGCCTTGGTAAGTGTTCATTGTCGAGCCAGCTCGCGCGTCTTCCCTACGCATCGGCATGGCGGACTTGGCCTGGATGAATGGTGCAGCCATTCGATGCTCAGAATTATCGTCATATTACCAGATGATCATGAACTCCATGGCAAGTGACGGAACCGACATTCAATGAGCGACTCAAATTTGTTATTCCCTTTCCGACCTGCTGTTATTGTTTCGTCATAGCGTCTACCGGAAACTACCGCAACATCCCGAACATGTCCGACTGTATCATAAGCTTCATCAAAGCTTGACTATGAGGCAGTACCATTGACTTCTATACCACGTATTGGATCGTTACCCCTGCTTAAGATTTGCACTGGCCGTTGGGTAAAGCTTATATCTGACGGGCGGACGATCCGGTTTCACATCTTTCGAGAATCTGTCGCTCGACATGTCGTCGTCCTTTTCGTCAAAACGATCCTTTACTACGGGTAGAGATGAAGGATCGAATACAGGTCTGCTGAAACTATTGTAAGCAATGCAACTATCTCTATCGCCGGGTATGGAGTTTGATGGCGTTGCTACACGAATCGATACGCGGCGGATCTCGACGGCATCCTCCTGAATTGGCTTAACGCCCATGTAGTGGTAGATGAGGCTGAGAGCAGAGATGGAAAGCCAGTGAACGATTATGGAGAAGAGCAACAGCCTGTATACGACGGGTCCGATCGCTTTGGCCAGGTCTGTTTCTTCGCCGTCACCTTGACCGATCTTGGGGAACAGGTGACGACTGTGCTCGAGGTAGAAGACTGCACCTGCGCCAATGGGACCGAAATAACCCATGAAAAGCGCCTCCTTCCAGTTTTTGACGACGGTTGGCATGAGTTTGTAGCATATGAGAATTGAGGGATGCGGCGAAATAAACGACCAAGAGTCCCAAGAGAAACAAGCGGTCATACGTGAGACCAGTGCCTTCGGGATCGTTGAATTCAGACGAGGGGATGATGGTTCCGATATACATGCAGCCTCCGAAATTCAACAGGACATCGATGCATGAGTTGACTTCATCGTGGCGTTTCTCCGTTTCTTCAAGGACCTCGCCGTCCCGGTTGAGGGCATTGCCAGCAACAAAGCAAGCCAGGAGGTCGTCTGCCCCTATAGCACCGCAAGTACCAACGAGGAACATGCCCAGAGCTGCTGGAAATAACAAATATGACTCGCTATCGATCCATTTCCTGGGACATCGTCAGTGCAAGCTTGCAAAAAGCGGCTCCTATCAAGGGTCTGGCGGAGTTGGCCTTACCTGCGAAGGGCGAATTTAACAGCCCTGCATAATCCATAGCCGACAATGGCGCCGTAGACAACCGAGAGCAGGACAATGTAAAGTCACGTCTCCAAGAACCAGTTCTTTATATGTGGCTTCACCGACGCCGCCGCCCAAACGCCCCGACCTCTTTATTAAGATTTAAAAGTCGGTTAAGCTCAAGTCATAAAATACTACTAATCTACTCTACGTAATATAATATAATTCTAATAATACTTCTATAAGAAATAGGTGATGGCATAGATGATGGCTGTAAGCCGGTATTCATCTCCCCTAAGAACAGTCCGAGACGCAGACACGGCGCGAGCCGATGATGAAGCGGACCACATTCTCATTTGAGGCCTCTGATTTTCTGCGTGTCAAGAGAGTCCATCGACCAAGGGAGCGGGCTGTCAAACATCAAACACAATGCCTGAACCATCAGATTGACAATGGGCGATGTGTCTAATCGACTTACGATACACCTAGGATAAGTCGCAGACGGTCACTTTGACACGCAACCAAGCTGCGGCCGGCAGTCGTCAGTCGTGCTCTCCAGTATTTATCTCATTAGCTACCGCCGGCTCCGAGTTTTCATCATTTTTGCTCAAGCATACCTTGCTCAAATCTTACATTGGCGTAAATCTGCACAAGAACGACCCGAAGCCGTCATGCAGTGTAAAGCGGCGGCGCTCTCGTCCCTAACACGGCACGTCTCACGCAAGAGACTCGAGATTTTCCGGGAAGGAGCCATCCTGGAGTTTTCTTTGGGACTTGGTAATTGAGCCTAAAGTTCTTTATAACCGACAGTACAGTATAGGACGCGAGTTCAACATCGATTGCGGCAGGGCTTCAGGCCGAAATTTTGCCTACGTTATTCTACCAAAACAACAGTATGGTGCCATCTATATTTAACAGTCTTCAAGGAGAACCTGAAGCGGCTTGTTGAGTCGTTTCGGGTCGCACTTTGGGCAGCTCTCCCCCTTCTCCCCCGTCCGACAACGGCCGGTGCTCCGGGACAAGAGGCCCACCTTTCGGAGCCGTCGGTACGGCCGCCCCGGCGTGCGTAAGCGCTGGATCCGCGGAGCATGAGCATCCTATCAAGACTTGACAAAGCGGCTAAAAGTAGGACACAGGTATCTATTGAACAGGGCGTTTCCGCGTCCCGCAATCTCGTTTCAGTGGGCAGAGTTGTGTCTTGGTCACCGCGCGTCGTATACTGACCCGTGATTCCCGCACCGTATCTGAAAGCGCCGGGCCTCATCATAATAATTAATTTTGCACCTTTGATAATCTCCGGTCATACACTTCGACCTTATCGACCGACTAGTGGCGCTTTGCGTGACTGGTCGTTTTCGGACTCTGAAAAGACCATGGCCAGAGGTAGCAACTCTATCATCCTCGATACACATTGCCATAGCACGCCTATCAGCTGTGAGCGTTGTGATTTGAAAAGGCCTATGCCCCGGAAGCTTATTACAGCTTGACGTGGACGGCTGGTGAAATACTCACTTTCCAAATGAGGGCCTTCAAGAACTCCAACTCCCTTTCTTGAGTCGACCTGCAAGACGCTAGGAGTCCTCCTGCGCTATTGCCTAGCACGAGCGCGTTGTGTCAAACTTCATAGAAAGACTTTGCTGTAGATACACTGCCTATCGGACGCGGCTGTTCTAGTCGCACACCTTCACGATGCAAAAGCAAGCTGAGTTATGTTGGCGTATGCGACGGCCCCGGCGCAGCCTGAGGGTGGCAATACTGCAGCCGCGTAGAGTCGAATCACACGAGCCGCTCGACCACGACGACCTGTGATTCAGCCGCGCGTGTATAAAAGGGCGCAGAATAACTTCAAGGTAATGGCGGAGATGGCAGATGGTCTCCGTACGATTGGTCATGGCGAGCAGAGGCGAATCCATCAAAACTTTGATAAGGGAGCGAGGATGATGCCTCCGAGAAAATTCTGGCTTCGAACCGGGGCGCCCGTTCTCGTCGGATGAATCATGGTATCCTTGGTCGGTCAGCAACTAAGGACAGATGTCGCATTTCACGATGGTGCTGGCGTCACTCCTCCCGAGCGGCGATTTTAGGCTTATTTCGGAGGCTTGTCGGTCAAGTCTGTCGGCTTCCCTCGCGACTGGTTCTTTAGCTCGTCGATAAAATGCTGAAAGAAGCTGCGCCCACGATCGACCTTGTTGGGATCGGTCGTGGCTTCGCCGGGTGCAAGTGGCTCATGGGGGTTCCTCCCGTGCTGTCGCTCGTCGATGGCGCGATGGATGCGGCCGACGACACGATGGAAGCCGGGCTGGCGAAGAATCTGCGTCTGCGGTCAGCCGACGAAAGGCAAGTCGAGCTTCGTTGGTCGTCGTACGTACGTATGCGATGATGTGGTCCTGGAATGCAGCCGGTCAGCAATCTTGGGACGCCAGGGACAACTGGGGCGAGAGCGAACCTCCGATGCTTGAATGACTCGCAAAAGCCACCAGGCGGGAGCCATAGCGATGCCGAAACAATCTGGTTGCGATGCGATGCGCCGTTGAGCCGCGAGCCCGATTCGATAGAGGAATAAAAATGCAGGTGATGAATGTGGATGACGGTTGACGGCGAATGCTTGAGAGAGAACCATTTAGCTCGATACAGCGGTACCTCGGTCAATACCCGCAGACACCGCGGGTTTGTGGTACTGTACTAAGGTTTCCAACACCCACTGCTTGCGCCTTTACTCTTCGCCACCCTACCCTGAAGCCCAGAAACTACGATTGGTTTCTCTGAAAAGCCGAAACGATGACACTTTGACGATCGAAGTCCTCAAGTTTGTAAGCTTGCTGGAATAATAGGACGAGGTTTCGTCTGCAAGGAGTGGTCTGTTTCAGCTGCCAACTTGACATAGTTCTGCGAGCGCTCGCAGGTCTCTTTCTTAATCAAGTGAATTCATTGAGCACATCGATATTCATGTGTGGCACATACTTATTGATCATGTAATGCATTCTACCTTGACTCTAAATTGGCGAATGCTCATTTCAAATATGTTCCCATCATCCCGTTTATTGCAATCCGTTGGCAGCAAGATCGACGTATTGGCCGATATAAGGCCTCACATAGTCGAGCTTGCCCAGCTGCACACCCTCCTTTCGCAGAATGTTGTAGGCCGTCGTCATGTGGAAGAACAGATTGGGAAGGAAGTAGCCGTTGGTGTAACCCTTGACCGACACGTCGACATTCTTGCCGGGGCCGAAACCGATGTTTACGTTTTGCCCATCACGCTTGTTGATGGTGTCCTTGTCGGCCTTGTCAACCAGGGCTTGGACCTCTGCGATGCGCTTGTAGAAATCGTCAAAGGTCTTGAGGTTATTCTCGTACGACTTGGGCTCGCTGCCACTCGTGCGTGCAACGACCTGCTGTGACAGGTTGGTGATCATGTGAACCTGGAAGGCCAGGGGCAGCATGTCGTCAATCAGACGCGCCTCTGGGAGCTGAGACGCCTTGGGAGAGGCCTCGCCCTTTTGCAGGATGTTCTTGAGGGAATCGAGGGAGTGCTTGGCGGGGAGGACCGTTGCGTCGTAGAGTGTGTAGCTCATGATGGGCAGCCTTTGTTCTGCATCAGTCAAAGGTGTTAGCCTCGCTCAAAACAGCTCAGCGTGCTGCACATGGAAGCAACAAAAGGTTGCGAGATAACCGATATCGACGAGCCGGCCTCTTGGAGACTGCATAGACTAACCTTTTCGAGTCTCCGTGGAGGGTTGTAGGCAGATGATGTGATTATTGCGTGATTGATGGTAAACAGTAAAGACCAAGGGATGTCTGCTGTATATATTGAAGAGGTTGTCCGGCTTGATCAACTCCTGCTCCGGTGGGCTGCTGGCACTCCTTTATACTTGTATCTAGCATCTTGCGGCATTGGGCATGCAGCTCGACCCTGACACCTGACATTTCATCCCGATCGCCAGCCTGGTCCGGCGTGGGGCAGAGCAGAGCATGTCCGGAGCTCTGCAAGGCGGCCACTCGCGTCTCGGTACGTGTGGGATCCGCCAGTCCGCCTCAAGTCCGCAAGTCTCTCGCCGCCCTTTTCTCCTCCTCAAAAGACGCTCCGCTAATGCGCAGCTAGACGCCTTGGTCGCCGAGCTAATAGGCCGACTACCGTCTCATCATGGGGGCTGATGTGGTCGACACGCACATATGGAAGCACAGCACGGCATGCTATCCCCGAGCTTCCTTGGATCCTGTTTGTGCAGGGTCCCGGGTGACTAATGGAGGTTCTTGCTGGATCCCGAGGGTCATGGCGCAAAGGATGCCAAAGGTACGAGACAAAGGCAGTGTTTGGCCCAGATCCCCTGTCCGAGTTGATTACCAACCCGATGAGTGAGACCCAACCTGGAGCGATGACTTGCGGAATCCGCGCAAGCCTATTCGGTCACAGGGCTTACATGCGGTTGCAGATCTCTGGTTCACGATGAAAGACATGAGCTCGTATGGGTGGTGGCGACGCCCGACCAAGGGACTCGGATGAGTGACGGTCGGCGATAACGGCTTGCACGCAGCGAATACCGGTCTTTTGGCTTCGTTGAACTTTTGTCTCCTGGATTGATTTGAAGAAGTCAGACTTGAACGATGTTTCTACGGGTTCATTATAGCTACAGGACCAAGGCAGAAGACCAGTGCAGACAACAATGGCTATGGGAACATCTGCCGGAACAAACAAGAGCCCCCGGGCTTCGAGACGGTTCGACATTCGGCATAGCTGACAAATTCAAAGCTGCGGTCTGGCTGACATGGCATCGCCGCGCTCATCTCCGCACCGGGTGAGACGTCAGCGTCGGAACACAGGAAGTGAGCCGTGAGGCTGGGGCCCATGGATGGGCCGCGGGCGGATGGTCCATCTTTTTGCAGCCAGACCCAGTAACACAAACAAACAAGAGGAGACGATGAGTTTGGTGACGGTTGCGGACATTTCAATGAGCCGAAGAGCCCTTTCCAACTTGCAGCACGCTGGGCCGACCTTGACTTTAAAATCCAAGAATGGCATTCGCCTTATGCACCACCTCTCGCTCGCCTGGGAGCGCCGAGTCTCTCAAGTCGAGCTTCTCCAACCCACAAGCCTGCCGGCCCGTCGCCGTTGTCCAGCCCCGCATCATGGCCTCGGTCGGTCGGCCGACATGCCGAGACTCGCCCTCGCCGCCGGGGAAATCCGGGCCCGGGGTGCCCTGCCGGAAAGCCTCCCGCTGCCGGACCAAGTACTCGGCGTTGAGGGTGGTGACGGGGCATACGGGAATATAAAGCACGCTCGAGTCGCTCCGGCCGCCGTGGATCTTGTCCACTGAGTGGATGGCTGATGGCAGGCCGTGTTAGTCGACTGACGACTGCATCATCCTACATCGGAGAATGAGCACTTACTATCGCAGTGCCACGCGACAAAGTCGCCAGGCTTGATTTTGGGCACATGAACCATGGTCTTGGCAAGCTCCAAGTGAGGGTGCAACTCGTCGGTCAGCTCTTGTCCGTGGCCCGGCGAGGCACCCTGGAGCTCGCTCGTCATGTCGGACACGCCCGTGAAAGCCCAATTGCTCTCGTCCAGGTAGCCGAGCCCTGCGTCCTGGCTAAGTGGCTTGAAGAATGGCCGCAGCAGGACGTAAGCAGTCGCCAAGTGCATGAGGGGATTGACGAGCAACGTTCCTTCGTTGGGGCCCGAAGCCGACATGCTCAACCAGGCCTGCCACATGCGAAAGACCGAGCAGGCGCCCAGCCCGTCGTACAGGTTATTGACGGCGTCGACACGGCCGCTGGCGTCCCACGGATCCTGTTCCTCCCACTTACCCTCAAAGACTCTGTCGTAGACGCCTCCTCGCCCATAGCCGTCCTTCTCCCAGCGCTCGACGCTCCCACCATCAATATGGGGGCCGAGCGCGAATGTGGCATCGCCGGGCTGGCGGATTCGGAGCCTGTCGGCATACGAGATGGGGTTGGCGAGCGAGATTTGGGCGCTCGGGGAGGATGTGTGCCACAAGAAGGACATGAGATGACGCTGTACTTGAAGCAGGGAAGGATGTGCGCGGGCCTTGAGCTGAGGTGCGGACCAGTAAAGCTCGTATACCTGAGGATTATTGGATGGGAAAGCTGTAAAGGCCATGAGCACTGATTCATCCAGAACCAGGGTTTCCCCAAACCGTGGAACAAGAACATGGGAAAGGGCCATACACACCTCGAGTATGTGGATTCTTTCTCACGTACTCTTCTATCTCTTCCTTGTACGCGCGCGCCTCATGCTCCGGAACCACTCCACGAACAACCACGACACCGCGCTTCTTGATCTCACTCTTAAGTCTGGCGCATCCGCCCTCCAAGTCTTCAAAGTCGACCTGAGGAATAATGTCGGAGCCCTTCTGAGCAATCAAGTCATTTTCTTTCCTCAGCTGCCGCAGTAGCCTCGACCAGCTCCGGGTAATCTGATCTTCTCGGCCCCGTACCAGATCGCACTTCAACTGCCGGTACCGATCCGGCAGAGGCTCCCGCTGGACCCCGGACAGGGACACAAAGGCGTCCGAAATGTCACCCTCTTTCTTCGCCGACCTGTTGGCTACGACGGTTGATGCCAGGCGGGATGTCCGTATCGGGCTCCGGCGCAGCGCCGCATTACGCAGACTCGGACGCAGCATTGGGTCAAAAGATTGCTATCAGTATATGTATTAGCGATGAGGAAAACGCACCAGAAATCAGTTCAAATGCAACATTATGCACCAGTTGATGGTCACGCCCTGTTCTTATAGAGGACGGCTTGTCAGCTATCCATAGGCCATAATGACCGGGGCTTCCGCTTTTGAAACTCCGCCACTCCCATCGCCATCGGCTGGTTTAACTGACAAGACCGCCGAGTCGCGATTCAATACCAAAGCGGAGGTCCGCGCCCATTGACGCTATTTCCTCGGAGTTGCCAAATGGGGCAATTTGAGACAAGCAAGAACGTCACGTTTACGCCAGTGACAACTTGGCAGGGACGATTAAGACCAGCTGAACAGTAAAAGCGTGGGGGGTTTGGAGTCAAGGCATAATCTAATACGCTGGGGTGTGATGTGACTGCCCAATTGAGACCCGACCAGTTCCGTAGTGTGCCAGATCTCGTATCAACAACCTACGCGGGTAAAGTGCCCGTTCAATGTTATGAGTTAAGTACGTAGTAGCCGAGGGCATGTTCGAAGCGTAACAGCGCTACTTGCCTAGTTGCAAACCGCCAGAACCACTGCTTCAAACAGCCATCGAGTGTGAATCTCGCCAGCGGGTGGGAACAGGCAGCTCGTCATCGCCCGACCAACCTCATGTCAACTTCGCAAAAAGAACTTAAAGATCTGACCGTCTGATCTAGCAACTTGCCTCAAATCGGCAAATAAATCGGATAATTGGACCTATTAATGATGTGTCGCACAAAATTGAACAAGCAGATCCATCTTTGCCCGCCGAATCCTTCGCTTCGTAAACCAAGCATCCGCTTCTTGACGATAATTGCATGATGCCGATAGGCTGTTGGTTGTATCCAAGTCGACCGCCAAGTCGCTGAAAGCAGCAGCATGGCGTCCTCTGCAGCCCGTCTGGCCTTAGGGCCTCGCTTTGTACAACGTTACGCGGACCTGAGGACACGAGACGAAATTATTCGCGGCTTCAATCCCCGGATCTAGATGCGCCCTTGGAGCTTCTCTGGCCCGAAATGCAGGCCCTCTCCGACCGACCTATGACCGACCTACGTTTGAAGCAGATCAATCACGGGGGCGAGTCCAATATTGACTCCCATTAACGATAATTCTACTCGTCAGCAATAGCCCTACAATCATGAAGCAAACATGTCTGAATGTAGCGTCCAGGACTGCAATTGAACAGTGGGATAACGTAGGTGTCGAGCCAACGGCTCGATGCTTGTGGTACTGTCGCCATCCGGCCCATGCCCTGTGCGATAGTGCCCGATCCGTGAGTGTTCGACCAAAGGGGGCGCTGGGAAGAGAAATTTGAACACCTCTAATCCTCGGCGATCATCACGACTTAAATGCGGTAAAGGATGATACGACCATGTTCGGCCGACGTCCCCTACATGACACGAGGATGTCCTGACCTTGAAAGCGTTAAATATTTCTCACAAATGTTTATAATACCTTCATCTCATGAAGAAGACACGAATCTCATCAATGAAGGCGCGATATCCTGGACGAGCATTGTCCTCTCACTCTTTGCAAGCTCGCGCGCCCGAGAACCTCACTCGCGATCGGACGAGCAGGGAAACTGCAAGATTCGAACGCACCATCTACAATGTCAAATCGATCCACCATTGAGACGGAGTTTTACCTGTCAGAGGGAGAGGATGCCACAACGCCCAGACCGTCCATCAAAGGCGAAAAACAGCGGGAAACCACAAAAGAAACCATCAAGTGTGACAGACGAGGGGTGCTCGTCAAGGAGGGAATCGACAAGGCGATCCTAGATGTCTTGGACACCAAGTTTTGCATTGGTCACGATACTTTTACCATTCTGGAAGCGGCGGGCTCACGCTTCCAGAGCCCTCAGACCCGACAGCCAGGCTTTGTCGTGATTGAGACCCTGCAAAAGGCGATCGCATACTACAAGCTGAGCAACGACAAGCAGAGGACCTTGTACATGACGCTGGAATGGGACTTTGAATGCCTCGCCTGTAAGAAACGCAGACCGGCCAACGACTTTCAGGGGAGCTCGTATATCTTGTGGGGAGATGTGTCTCCTCCGCAGCCTCGCCTTCGCGGCGGACCGTGCATACTCTGCCGAACAAAAAATAGGATGAAAGATAACCCCGTGTCACTTATTGCCTACTCGGTCAATCAGCCTTGATTCGGCTGATTTCACGAGATGCGCGATAAGGTCAATCGGCGGTTTCTGACTTATTCTCGAAGAAAGTCATTGGACCTCCAATGATTTCAAGATGAGGTTGATCAGGGAGACCGGGACTGAGTCAATGGATTGGGCGCTTGAAGGCTTTCTAGCAAGTAAGGAAAAGCCTCATGCTCTCAGCTCCTCCGCATGGAATCACGTGTGCCACACCCAATCTTGAGAACTAAGGGACGAGAAGGAGCATGTTTTGACGGCTGAATTTACATGTAGTTGATGATATTATCTGTAGCCTAATTACGCAGCCGAGCTAATTCGGGAACAAGACCGAAGGATTCCTCGGTGGATTGGCAGGTGTTTGTACATGTCACCGACCCTTCCAAGCCGATGTGTGGTGTGAATGCCTCCTCACAATTGCGTAGACTGCATGTGAACATGTCTCCGGCCGGATAAGGAGCATTGACCTTGATGCTGATCGATTCGATTCGAGACGAGTCATCGGGCACTGGAATGAAATGCACCGCACTCCGATGAAAAGTACGGACCTAGAGTCCCTGTGGCCTGACTCCGACACCATTACGCGACTTGCTCATATGGGATCAATGTGACCATGGAGAAATTGACCAGCCTTGGTCATGATGGATGAAACGCGTCATGCTAAGAGCAAGGGTAACGACATAAATGGTGTCCAGAGAGACTAGGCAACCATTGGAGAATGGTAATTAGGCTTCCTTCACCCCCGTGGGGGCCTGGAGCATTGTATACGGTGCGTAGTGCCGCTTAACGAGAAACCCCAACTGAGGTTAAATGCAGCTTGCCGAGATCCGGCCGTTGAGTCACAGCGAATGAATGACTCCCCGCACCGGAAGCTAAGCTTCGACACAAGGCCTCACGATGTAAGCAAGCAATGCCGGAGCAAGGCTCTTACTGCCGTCGAGAAAAGAACCTGGGTCATCTGCTTTTGAAGAGCCTATCGACCAAGGCGCTCTAGGTAATAATTTGCTTGAACGAGCCTCACGATGGGATCAGTTCATACGTCGACGCCCCTTCTATGACTGCATGTGGTGACTTGGCTCCGGCCCGGAGACCTGGACCACTTCGACTCTGGGGCCTGGATTGGCTTTGGCGTATTCCTGAATGACCTTGGTTCTCCAATCAAACGGCTCATCATTCGTTGTGAGTGTTGGTAGGAGGCCAAATGCCGGAGCTGACCGCACCTCCGGAAGCATTGTGCTCGTCAAACGTCTGGTGACAGCCTACGTCGTAGAGAGAATGCGCCTCGGTGGATACCCCAGCACCATCTTGAGCGACCGCAAGTTGATCAACGACGGATGAGTCGCAGCCATGTTTAAAGTACATGCGCGTCATCCTATCGAGCCTCCAATCCTACATGTATGTACACCACGGGACTCCGAGTCAAAGTCTTTTGGGTCAGGGGCAAGATAAAAAGCCTCCCACCCGCTCGATCTACCATGGGAATCTTTCTCCAAAGCACCATGAATGTCCATCAGATTTCGATGCCGTCCACTCCCGGCTCTGCAAGCGACCAGAGGAGCGTGGCCGGGTCCTCCCGTTCTGACAGGGATTCGGCCGCGGCTCCACGCCTGTCTTTTCCGGACCCGGCCCCACTTTCGGTGCAGGCCGGCCTCGTTGGTCTCGTGGCGGCCTCTAGTCGGGCGGCGGGCGATCTCGAAGAACTCTGCGCCAATACTCATGGCCACACGGCGCCGCTCAAGACGCTGTTGGATGCTGTTCGACATATCGTGAACAGCACCCGGCGACTGCAGGTACTGCTGCGTCGAATAGAAGGTGGTAGCTTGGAGAGACCGGAGCGGAACGCGTTCATCAGCCTCGACTCGCTTATTGCCGTGCTAACGGCTGCAATCTTGACGATTTCTGAACTCGGCAATCACATGGAAGACATAGCACTGAAGCAAACGAACGACTGGCGTGGCGATGCATTTAGTCAGTCTACTCGGCAGCTGGAAAAAGACCTAAATCGCGTCCAAATGGCCGGTTATATCCTGACAAACATGCTGTGTGTACTGTCAATGTATGTTGCTCTCGTTCATCGACTGTAACCCTCTCGAAACCTCACTTGAGATCGAGAAGTCTCCCGGCTGTGCTGACGAGAAACCCACAGCAGCGATGAAACTCAGGTCGAAGAGTGCCGAAAACAGGTTCAAGAATCCATTACAGATATGCTACAGTCCGACGTTCTTCTAGCGGTCAAGTTGAACAATCTCCAAGATGTTTTTGGCGCGAAAAAGCTGGTGGCAGTATCTCGCCTCGAGGAAATAGCTCGTCGCCCGCCCCCGAAATACAGTGTGCCTAAAACGGACGAGAGGCCGCCTGCATATACAGAGGCCGACTCATCTCTGGTGCACGCGGACGGATCGGTCACTATTCCGCATGAAAGCTGGTCCGTTTTCTCGGGCCTCACCCTGGCCGACGTGAGCGCTACGCCCTTGCTGCCTCTGCCGCTCAAGCACACCGAGCTCAGACACAGTCACGTATACGCGCCGGGATTTGTAGACTTTAAGCGAAGAGCTTCTGAGGAGCTGCGAAGAAGGAGCAGTGGCAGCTCTAGATCTCTGCAGGGACTTTTGGGGTCTTGGAATGCGCGTCGAGGCGAGACATCAGGGGGCTTCGTGCGCCAAATAGCCGACAGGCTATCGCCTTCTCCTAGATGACTCTATCACAAGAATGCTTGGGTTTGAAAGCTGGAACTCGGGAATGATGTCCATCACAGCATTGAGTCTAGTCATGATCGTACACTGGCCTACATGTACATAGGGGTGCGTCTTTGCAGTTTGTTCACGTTGGCTCTTTCATTGCCAGAACCTTCGTCGATTCCCGAACCATGAGTTCTTGTAACTTCAAGTTATGCCTGACACGCAATATACTCACGCAATAGCCTTTCGAAAACGTAATACAATAGATAGACCAAGCCGGGCGTAAAGGAAATCCTTAGGGCCTAGGGATTTAAATGCGTATAAACGAGGCATTAATAGCATCGCAGTTGTCGATGCAGTACGAAGTAAAGTAGTAAAAGTCAACCTTAAGCCGACCATAGAGAAAGGCAGGCAATAAGAACAAATAAGACTAAGTATAATATTCATCAAAGTATTCCCCGCTAGCCATAAATGTAGGTAATAAACCGGAACGAGGCCGTTGAGAATAAGAGGAACGACTAGAACCTCTATACTCTACGTCTATATATAGATAAGCAATCTACAACCTGCGATTGCGGCTAAACGAGCGATCGATCGATCGATCGAACAAAGGGTTAAGAGAGGCGGACCACCGAGACGACCGCCCTAGAATACGAGCAGGGAAGTAACTCACATATAGGCATAGCCAGAGAATAGACAACTGCCACAGCCTATGAAAAGCTCAAATAGCGGAAGTAAAATTAAAGCAGGCTTTCTACCCGGGCTTTATATATACTTAAAGGGACAATGCTAAGAGCCTTCATGTTACCCGTGAATACATGTAGGCAGTAACTTGAGAACTTCAGGGGAATA
Source organism: Hirsutella minnesotensis 3608 (assembly GCA_000956045.1). Lineage (NCBI taxonomy): Eukaryota > Fungi > Ascomycota > Sordariomycetes > Hypocreales > Ophiocordycipitaceae > Hirsutella > Hirsutella minnesotensis. Next base: position 979,049 of record KQ030500.1, read on the forward strand.
CTCTTAGACAAGACGACATTAAGTAGGTTAATGCGAAAGACGGTAGATAAGCATGGTATACAGCGAGCACGATCGAGTAGCATAGCATTAGAGAGTGAGCAACAATTAATCCAGTCCTGCCAAATGAGGGGCGAGCTAATTAAATGACGTCGAAGCGACGGTAAGCTACCCACTGCCACTTGCGCAGTATGGTCAAAGGCACAGTGTTTCTTTGATTGTCACACGATTCACTGCTTAATCCTCCTCAAAGGCTCATTTGACTTTGGAATCCACCTCGTAGTCAAGTCCGGGTTGTCAAAGTCCTTGTCAAAAGGCCAACAAGGCCTTCGAATCCTTTGATGGCCAAGTCTTTCTAGATCCTGGTCAACACCTCCCGGTGTCAGAGCAAGCATCCAGCCACGGGCCATGTCGTATAGCTCTGGCTCCAAGTAACCAATTTTCACAATCACGACGTCGGCCTCTCTTGGCTTTAGCTTGAGGTCTAAAAAGTCCTTTTCTTTGTGATATGGCTTGCGTAGGCGGGTCAGTATGACAAAGACGGAGCCGACCTGCAAAACAACCTCGACTTCGGCATCTCGATCGCCGTGCTTGATTGCGTGAACACGACCCGTCATGGTCAGCGGCGGTGCGTGGACTTTGTCGACCTCTGCTCCGGCCGTGACTGTGATAGTCGCGCCTAAGCCGGCTGCCACGGCTGTTTCGACTGCTTTCGGTCCGGGAAGAGAGGCGTAGATGACGACGGGGCCGGATTCCTTGAACTCGGAACGGTCGAGGATTCTTTGCAAAGACCAGGTGACGTCCCCTGCACCCCCAGCTGTGGGATTGTCACCCGAGTCGGAGATGAAGTAGGGCCGCTTCTCTTTCGGCGATGCGATGGCGGCATCCAGGCATTGACCCAAGTTGCCTGTCGGTGCGACAAACTTGAACTCTTTGCGCGCCTCCCAGAATGATTTGGCCAGTTTCTCTGCCCCTTGCGACACCGCATCTTCCTCCCAGCCGGTGACGACCACTGCCGCGCGGTTCCTTTGCTCGTCTGCCCAGCAGTAACCCACCCAGATGGATGCATCAATGACTCCCGCGCTCGATTCGACTTGCGGAACCTTTGCGTAAATCGACTTGGCCGGCTCAATTCTGGTGGAGGTCTGCTCGCCAGGCAGCAAGACTGGGATAGGGATCCATGCCTTCAAGGGGCGTCGGGCCGGCGAGCGCTTGAGTAGATTGACGAGGTTTCGACACGCTCTCTCCTTGGTGTCTTGTTCGTCGATGTGCGGTGCCTCACGGTAGCAAGTGATGAGGTCGCTCTGCCACGCCAGATCACTGGACACATTGCCGTGCAAGTCCATGGACGTCGAGATCATGACGTTGGGTCCAACCACAGCTCGGATGCGCTGAAGAAGATGAGCCTCTGCATCCCGGTAAGACTCTGCGACGAGAGCGCCATGGATATCAAACCAGATACCATCGAGAGGACCTTGCAAGATGATGTCTCCCAGACGATTCAATATCTCCATGGTCAGTGACTCAAAGGCATCTAACAGTACTACCCCTCCGGGCAGGGCTTTTCCGACCAAGGCTCCCTTCCAAATGGCATCTTTTCCCAGATCGCCTTGGAGAAAGGAGTATCGGTTGATGATTTCGTCTCCACGAAGCGGGTGGAATGCCTTGGCGTCTGTTCTCGCCGGAGAAAAGGAGCTCGTCTCGCAGCCGAGGCCAGCTATAGCGATGACGGGACGGTCAGTTCGGATGATCATGGCGAAGGCTTTGGTTGTCGAATGATGGCGAAGGGAGGAATGCGTGCGGGGTTGGACGCATGTCGAACGAGTTTGCTTCACCACAGTGATTATTCTAGCCTGGGTCTATCTACCCATTGGCCTATAGACACGCAGTACGAACATGCGGCTAGTCATAGGCGGCAAACTTCAATGTTGAGATCAGCAGAATCTCCGACATGTTCTGTGCAGTTGTAGTGGACTAATGGCCGTACTTAAAGCGCCTTTCTTTGCGCAACAACCACTCGGGTTTGACCGAGAGCAGCATGGTGAGTGATCTTGGCAGTCTTGCTACTGCCCAAGACAGTTCAACTAATTTACTGAACTGGCTGGGATCGTTGTCTGCCGTTGAATATGGCTCGTTTAGATGAATCGCGAGACGGGGTCCTGAAATGGGAGATGAAATGATCAATGGAGCATCATCGAAGTCTTCACGTTAGACTTTGATCATCGCTCATCAGGGAGAAGACCCATAGACTCTATTCATTCTGTTTGAGCCTGCCATACGCCCTTCACGCTAACATGGGCCGTTCAGAACCTCAAAAGATCATAAAGGTAGCTGCTTTGCAGCGTCACCTGCGAGATAATGCGACATGAAGCTCCAACGGCTTCCTCAGAAATCCCTCTCGGGTTTGCAAAACTCCCTGTTCGAGTTCAACACAATATCTCCTTACCCACGTCGCCGCAATCAGCTTCATCTCGAGTTCGGCGACGTTGCGTCCGACGCATGACCGAGGCCCGTGGCTGAAAGGAATAAAGGCCGTCTTTTGTCGCGGTGTCGCCACTTCCCACCTTTCCGGTTTGAAATCGTCCGCATCTTCGCCCCAAATCTCTTTTGAGTGGTGAATCGTATACGTCGGCACGCTTAAGATGGTCCCAGGAGGATAGTATTGCCCCAGAATCGTAACACCAGGCGATCCGGGGGGAACTTCGCGAGGAAGACCAATGCCCGACGTGGAATGCAGACGTAAAGCTTCATTGATGGCCCAATCGAGGTAATCGACTTCTCGGACCATTTCGTACGTGGGAACCTCGACGCCCTCGGGAATGACCTTGTCAAGCTCCTGCTGGAGCTTGCTCAAGGCCGCTGAATTCCGTGCTAGATAGTACATGAGAGCACACGAGCTGTTTGATGTTGTATCACTTCCTGCGATGACGTGGGTGAGAGCCTCAGCAGTCAGCTCTTCGCGCCCCAGGGGCTCGCCATTCTCGTCTCTTCCCTCCATCAAGCGAGCCAAGAGATCTTTGCGCTCCACGTTGGGAGGGTTCTCAATTCGATCCTTGACGCGCGCAATGGCGATGCCCGCGACATGCGTCACGGCATCGAGTCCTCGGCTAAAGAACGAGTCTGGGATCCAGCGCGCATAGGGGATAAGCCACGGCATACAGCCGAGGGTCGCACTGACTTCGCCGCGTCTGTTGAGTGCTTCGATGGCAGAGACATATTGCGGCGGGCTATCTGGAGATCTGCGGACCTGCGTCACATCCTCGCCTTGGCGAAGCATGCCGAAGGGAGATCCAAAGGCGAGTTCCCCGATTGCGTCGAAGGCGAGGTAGTTGAACCAAGGGAGGATATCCAAGCTGCACGCTCTTTTCCCGGATTCATTCTGGTGTTGGTCCGTAAGGAGATCAAGCTGCTTGACGAATAGACGGAGGGTATCACGAATGTACGTCTCAAACTCGCCCACGGACTTTGCGGAGAAGGTATGAGATACGAGTTTGCGCTTCCGGGTGTGCTCAGCGCGATTGCGAGTGTTGAAAAGGCCCCGACGAATGGAGACAAAGGCATCGTAAAAGTCTCTACAGAATGGTCAGTACGTCGTTCCTTGGGTGACAGTGCTTTCGTACGGTTTGAGGAAGCCATTTCCATGACCATAGATGATATTGACGGCACCTTCGTCTGCTATGCTGATGTGATTCGGCGCGATCCTCTGGACGGTGCCGTTCTCGTGGGCCTCATCGACGAGCTGATATCGCTTGCCGCGGCGACAGGCTACAAACAGCCAGAGATTCGACAGCCGGGCTACGGATGGGCCGGGAAGATGGCGAAGGTGAGAATAGGTGACGAAATGAGAATAGGCGTAGTGGAACGCGACAAGGATGGCCAAGCCAGCAAGGACCGACCCTGGCGACAGGATGTTTTGCGTCAAAGCCATCTTCTTTCCTCCTTGGCCAACCGAAGACCTGTGATCTGCGGGTTGTGTCGCGATATGAGGAGTTACATGCAGTTTTGAAGCTGAAGGGATGGAATGCGGCTCGAGCTATCTTTTCACAGATTCCGAGAAGTTACGGTCGATTCTGGGAAGAGGTGGAAACGTGACGGTGATATTGTCCGAACAGAGCTCGACCGAGTGAGACCAGTGGCAGAGCGTCATGCTCGAGGATCTTCTATTGGCTAATAGAGCACCATGTGTGACGGCATCTTACTTGCCATTTGCTACGAAGCAGCATGCATAGCAGAGTCGGGCTGCATTACTCCACATGGCGGCAAATCTATCGGCACATTGACTGCATCAGGAGACAAATGGTTTGATCCCACCACGGAGGAAACAGCAATTTTGCGTTGCTCACACCCATGTGTCTGCGAATCAACGGAGCTTGGGAAAAGGTGGCTTGCTTCTGACTTTGGGTGCTCCCAAGAGAATCACCCGTAATCATGATTAGAGCTCATCAGAAAGACTAGCCTGCTAGAAAACAAATGGCCGTGTGCCAAAATCCAGCCAAGTAAGCCGTCCAACAAGGTATCAGTGCTCCTTTTCCCGCCTTCGAAGGAACTGCCGACTGCAATCGATCGGGTGGAAGTTAGGAACGCGAGGACGGGGTCTTCGAGTCGCCGCCACCTGGCATGCTCGCGACGGTCGGCAGAAATTCCGCCGTCAAGTCGTCTATTAAACCCAATTCGGGATCAAAGACCATTTCCCAGTCTTGAATGTTATCGTCGTCTGCTGTAGGTTCGGGATCGGGAACCTTGAAGACGCCAACGTTTTTGTTTCCCGCTGCAGGTTCCGGGGCGGGAACCTTGAAGACGCCAGGGTGTAGGCCCGACAGACCCTTGAAGGGTTGCCAAACTAGATGGGACGTGAGAGATGCTGCGAGACCCGCAGATCTCGGTCCAGCGCCTGCGACGACGACTTTCGTGCGTCTTCCATTAGCCGAAGACTGCCAGGATGCAACCGTCGTCGTGACGAGAGCTGTCAAAGAGTCAGAGCAAAACCTCGCGTCAAAGCAGCGTCTCGCAATGGCTGATGGTTACTTACCACGGAAAACGTTGAAGAAAGCCATTTTGATTTGTGATGGAGGGTTCTTCTCGAGAAGAAAGGTGTGGTTTTGATATGGATTTTGGTGTCAGATGGTTGTTTGGTAGAGTTGAGAGTTTTGCAGGGTTCGAGAAGGTGCATTCAGTGTCGGCGTAATGAAGGGTAAGGAGTCTTTTTAAATAAAGACGGAATCAGGACGAGATGTGTAGAGGAGATGGAACTGTTCTGGAAGAAAATGTTCTTTGTGGGCAAAATTTGGTACGGGCTCAAACCGTCGGGAGCTGTTCATTGAACAGGACGCTGTTCGTTTCCGGGCGAACAATCATTCAGGGGCTCTCGGGGTGATTCATTGCCCAAGCGACGTTCTCTGCGTAAGATACTGCCATATTCCAGTTTGTTACGGTTACAAAGGGGCTGCCGCGCAGTATGTTCAGGCCCAAACCAGACCTCTTCTGCATCTTGCAAACCACATTAGACTGATGCATATCTGTTCTGCAATCTTGTCAAAACCTTTGATAATTATTGACTGCTAAATTGTCTATCTCAGGCTTTGTTCAAGGATCTCGGCCACCTGCTGGGTACTGCTCTCCGTCGTTGTCTGGCTGGCCATGACATACAGCACGTTGCCAAGCACACGAGAATGCACGTTCCACGGTCCGGCCTCACCATCTTCACGTCCTTGATCGAGGGCTTTGCGAAGCCCCAGGGCGGCATTACTGTTGTAACCCGTTCCTGCGGCGTCCCTGAGGTGAATAGCCAGAACGCTGCCGAGCGCCCAGACACCGGCCACTCGATCCGTTTTCCTTGAAAGGCTCTCAACAAAGTCTCGAGGCCAGACGGACCAGACATTCGCGCTTTCACTTTTGTGATGACTTGTCAAATATTCCGAGCTTTGCCACCCCTGAGCCTTGGCCCAATCCCATTCACCGCGTCGCTCCATCGCCTTCATTTCGCGGACCGACTCGAGGGCTACTTGGCATCCAACAGGATGAGCCGTGTAGCTGTGGCCGTGCAGCAGAGCATCCGTCTTGTCGTGGCTGCTGAAAACCTTGAAGATCGGCTCGGAAGCCAGCGTCGCGCACAAAGGGACGAGACCTCCCGTCAACAGTTTGGCATGAACGGAAATATCCGGATGAACCCCCAAGAATGAGGAAGAGCTGGAACGCCCGAGTCGATACAGCCCCGTGAAGACTTCGTCGAAAATGACGGGCAGGCCGGTCCAGTCAGACGCATCAGCCATCGATGTATTGGACTGATCCCCAAACAGCTGAGGCGATTGGCGAACGACGTTGACCAGAGTTCTCTGGAACAAAGGGTCTCTACGGAATGTTAGTCGTGGATGGCACGTACAACTGTCCGTCTCAACTTACACAAGCTCCATGCCACCCGCCCCTAGGACAATGGGCTCGATGATCAAGGAACCAAATTTGCGGCCTTGTTTCTGCAAACGCCCTAGGATTGCGGTGATGTACTTGTCGTATCGGCGATGCTCACCACGGTGCTCTCTGGCCTCCAGGTCGAAAACGTCGCTCAGAGAACCAAACTGCTTGTTGCTTCCCAGTTCGCCACGGAGACCATCATTGACGTTGACAGTCCATTCGCCATCGACACAAAGAACAGTCGGATAGTCGAACCAATAGCCCTTGCCTTCGTACCAATCGACCTTTTCGTTGAAAGCACAAGGTTCCGCGCAATCCATGGCGCCAATGGTGTCCCCGTGGTAGCCACCTTTGAGGCCAATGACCCCGAGCTGCTCACTTCGATCCCAACCGTACCGCAGTCGCGCCGCTCTTAAGCCCATCTTGAGAGCAACTTCGGTTCCCGTACTTCCGTTATCGGAATAAAAGACGCGGTTCAGTCTAGGGTTACCAACCGCCTGCAGAAGCACCTCGGCTAACTCCATGGCCGGCTCGTGAACGGCTCCAGCAAACATGACGTGACCATAGCGGCCCGCGGCCGAGGCAGCAGCCAGTGTCAAGCGCGGATTCGAATGTCCAAGTCCCTGCGTCCACCAAGAGGCCGATCCATCAAATGAAGACCGGAGCAGACATTTGCCAGGACCGTCTTCCGTCGATCGAGGGGCGAGTGTCTGGAAGTAGTCACCATGAGCCGAATCGATGGCCATGATATCTTTAGGGCCAAGCTGGCTTTGCTGGGTGAAGGGGTACCAAATGTGGCGAAGGGCTTTCTCAGGGAGCAACTCGAAGGATTCGATACGCCTATGATGGCGGCTGTTGAGATGCTCCAAGACTTTCTTTGCAGTTTCTTCGTTGGCCTGGCTATCGTAGTATCTGCTCAAAGCCTGAGAGTCCTGTTCGGAAGATTCGTTTCGCTCAGGGGGTTCGGCCAGACTCATAACAGGAAGACGATGGTTTTGCCCAAAATACTCGCCAAGGTAAGTGTGATTTTTGTAAACCTTATTCTCAAAGAGCAGCACGGCCTCGACTTGATAGCCGCGGAGCAAGAGGGACTCGTAGGCAGAGATAGTCTGACTGATTCCTCCGAGGCGTGAGTCGCCGATGAGAACAACGGGTGCTCGCAGTGGAATGTATATATCAGCCTGCGTCCGGCCAGAGGGACCAGGGGAGTGGACGCCGCCAGCGGTCTCGAGAAAAAGCCATCCATTGCCTTGATGAGCTGCGCTTTCAGCAGATTCACGACATTTAGCAAGCAGAATCTCATCTGATGGAATTGGCTAAAACAACGTTAGCAAAGAGTTGTACGGATTCGGTCCTCGGATGATGGCTTGCCTTTTTTGAAGCTTGAGCAGCGGCGTGCGGACTGATGGGTAAATCGAATTGAAACAAGGTCCTGTGAGCGACGCCAGGTGCAAAGCGGTTGATATGACTTGAGCACGAAGCAATACATGTCAATACTACCGTAAGGAACTCGGGTAACATGAGGGGGATAGTCATCTAGGATTCAGTCAGTCGTTGTCATGGTATAAGTGGCATTTGCGATCAAAGACGAGTTACATCATGGCAAGACTTACACCAATGATCCGCATCCTCGGCCGGCCCAGTCGAGACCGGCTTGACATACGTAACAGTGTCTCCCTTCCATTGCCTTATCGCCGTTCTGCTGAGAAGCGTTGTGAAGATGGTTTTGCCGACGTCGGTGTTGGCTCCAAACACCTGGTAGACCCGAAGCGAGCGCCAAAGAAGCGCCGCCAAAGGGCCCGACTTCATGACACTAGATGGTGATGCCGCCCGGCGCATCGATCATGAAGCGGGAACACAAATGATGAATGTCTATAAGAAAAGCGACTGGAGCCAAAGTGCCGTAGTACTCATCATGTCTCTTCGACCTTGTCGAGAGTGTTCAATGTCGAATTCGGTCGAAGCCCCCTGTCGACAAGTGAGACCCCGCGGGCCGCTGCTCTTCGGCTACAGAAGGCAAATGGAAGCACGTTTCGGGATAATGGATGATCGCCCGGCCAATCACGCAATCCGGGACTGCGGCAGGGAAGCGTGTGAAAATAACGCGCGAGCCGCCAGCTGGTGCGGCAATTGTGACCGGGAACGACTCAATGAACGAATGATACATGTAGTGACCAAAAGTTTACCAAACTGATAACTTTGGTCTGTTTTCAGAGCGACAGGAGAAAGTCTGGCCGAGGACCCATAAGGGATTTCCCGGTGATCTGCCGGATCGATCAATCCGCCGGATTCACCGCCAGTTCGCGCCTCCACTTCATTCATGAATTACTCCACAACCATGGCCCCAATTGATGAAGCGCTTGAGTTTTTAAAGTCGTCTGACACTGTGAACTATGCCAAGGTGGCCCGTCAGTTCAAGTGTGACGAGACAACCCTGCGTCGACGACATCAAGGCAAACAGAGGTCAAGACAGGATGCCGACGCTTTGTATAAGTCACGTCTCTCAAAACAGCAAGAAAGGGACCTTGTTGCGTATATTCGTAAGCTTTCGTCACGTGGGATTCCGCCTACGCTGCCGATGATCAAAAGTTTCGCCCAGGATATCGCCAAAATCGAGGTCGGAAAGGACTGGCCGTATAGCTTCGTTCGACGCAACAGCAATGAGCTCGGTTGCACTTGGTTCGACGGTTTTGATATCGCAAGAAAGAGGGCGGACAATCCCTCGCGGTACAAAGCTTACTATGAACTCGTAAGTAGACGCCCAAGTCCATTCCTTCACCGCTGATTGAACAAGATTCGCGGGAAAATCGAGAAATACAACATTCTGCCTTGCAACACGTATAATGTGGATGAAAAGGGCTTTCTACTCGGCGTCATCAATCGTACCAAGAGAGTATTCTCTGTTCGTGCCAAGAAGCAAGGGAAATTGATCGGTGCTGCTCAGGATGGCAACAGATCATGGATCACGTTCCTGGCATGCGTCTGTCAAGACCTGACCGCGCTACCCCCATTTCTCATCTACCAAGGCAAGCCAGGACAAGTCCAGGACTCTTGGCTGACGGAATTTGACCCCGAGCACCAATCAGCATTTTTCACAACTTCAGAATCGGGTTGGACGAGCCATGAACTTGGAAAGGAGTGGCTCATTGGTGTTTTCGACCGGTTCACGAAAGAAAAGGCGCGAAACGGCCGTGATTACCGCCTTCTGATCACCGATGGACACTCGGGTCATGTTAATATGGACTTCCTGGAGTGGTGCGACCAGCATCGGATAATTGTTGCCGTGTTTCCGCCCCATTCCACGCACAGGCTGCAGCCGCTTGATGTGTCCCTTTTTGGCCCTCTTTCGACCGCGTATACCAACCAGCTCATCCGATGGACTGCAAAGACACAGGGACTCATTGGACTGTCCAAGAGGGAGTTCTGGTCGCTATTTTGGGACGCATTCGGGTCGTCGTTCTCAGCGGAGAACATCGCAAGTGGGTGGAAACGGACCGGATTGCTCCCATTTGACCCCGAAGTCGTTTTGTCGCAGATCACGGAGAAAAGAGAAGATGAATCTGAGTCTGGCAGCAGTTCTGCAGACTCGCTTGCCCTTGAGCAACCCACTGCTCGGGATTTGCGCCGACTTGTCGACAAAGTAGTCGATAAATCCTTCAAAAACGCCGAACGAGACAGTCGGAAGCTCAGAAGCACTCTCGAAAGCCTCCAATCTCAAAATGAATTGCTTCGATATGAGAATCAGGGACTCCGCGAGACCATCTTCCACGAAAAACAGCGCAGAATGCGCGGTAAAGCTCTGAAAGATTACCTTTTCGACCGTGTAGATCCTAACTCGGCTCAGGTGTTCAGTCCCGCGAAAGTGGCCCAAGCACGCCTACGGAAAGCAGCGATGGAGACTCAAAAGCAAGAGGAGACATTAGAGAAGGAAAGACAAAAGTTTGAAAGACAGAAAAGGGCTGCAGAGGTCAAAGCTCTCACCTTGGAGAGGAGAAGGCAGCGAGAGGCAGAAACGGACCAAAGACGGCAGGCAAAGGAAGCCAAGCGGCAAGAGAGGGAGAAAAATCGGCAGATACGGAAAGAGCTGCAGCGTAGCAACCGGAAAACAATGTCGGAGATGGAATTTGTCCCCCGTGTGGCACCACATACTCTCGAGAAGAGTCCGGGTGTTCGAGACGAGATTATCGTCGCCATTTCGGCTCTGCCAGAGCCACCGGCAGCGCCGGAATTCTTGAGATCGCCCATGGATAGCCTATGCAAAGGTCCAGAGTCGGTCTCGACCACTTTTTCCATTCCCCAAAAGCCATCTTTGGCTGTCGAGAGCGATCGAGAGATGGTGGTTGCAATTCGGGGACTTGGGCGGTCAGGGCGCAATAGGCGGCGACCACGGTGGCTTGATGACTGCGAAATAGACTGAATGGCATATCTAGGCATATATGCCGTACCTGCTTCAATTAGAAGTTATCCAAGACGACTAAGGCGGAGTTTTGCTGAATTGTTCGCTGGAATGCAAGGGGGCCAAAATCCGGCGAATCATCCGATCCGGCGCATCACCAGGAAATCCCTTAAGTGACAGTGTATATAAACCGAATATGCTTGCGTCTCTCCCAACAATCACCTGCGGCCATAGATTAGCTGGGAGATCGTCAGACTGAAGTAAAACTTCAATCCTACGGATGCCTATCTGAAGGTCGTGTGTTCGAGTCACACTGGCCGCAGCCTTTGTTTTTTGCCTGATCCACAAGCTATTGCTCTGGGATTCTTTTTTTAGTCTGTTGGGTTGGCGGAGTTGTTGGCGGAGCCTGGGATTCGCCAAGTCTTTGCATCCAATGAAGCCGCGGCAATCGATATTGTCTGGTGGGCCACCTTACAGTATGTTGGGCCTCTAGTGGATTCAATTCTCTGCGCATATCGAGCATTCCTGTTGTCGTTTCAAGTATTGTCGATTCGCCAAACTGTGACTAGGCATCTACGTTGTTATGACTGTTCTTTGGCTCATGGTATGCCGCTCAAGCATGACATCAAGATGTTCGCTCGATAACATTGACCACGTACCTCGTAACCTCCGTAGCGAGGTCATAACGTGAAGAAATCACACTCCGAAGTACAGTGCGGTCCGATACTTATCGGCTTCTCGGCGGAATCAGTGAGGGGAGAACCTAGAACGACAGAATTGTATAATTGAAGTTGCTCTGTTCATCAATGCCAAGAAAATAAACATACAGCAGCCAAGGACTGTCACAAAAAGAATCCTTCTTCAACCTCCTCTTGTTCTCCGCACCCAGTGAGTCGACATGTTCTCCGAGTTTAGGTCCGCATGAAACATGAATTATTGTTCACGTTGCGGGCCACGTACCAAAGTCACCGAGGTCAATTTGGTATGGTTCCCAGGGCGGAGGCGCGCACAGCAGTGTTCCTGACAGGGAGCACAGCCTGCAGATGGGGCTCATCTTCTGCCGAGCCGTCTTAAGCCGATGAGACCCAAGAGCTTCGTGGACAGCGTCTCGAGCAGTGATCAATACTTCAAGCTGTAAGCGGGGCTGGACGCAATGCTTCAGCTTCCTAAAATAGGCAAACTTCGAATCATAAGCGGTGCAGAAAATATCAAGACATGGATCCGGTAAAGCTTTTATAGACATCTTCAGCACAGACAATTAAACATGCTTAAGATCAAATACATGCTCAGTGGCAAGCGCACGAGAGGGCATGCTGTAGTTTACGGCACTTGTCTCGTACATTTGTCTTCTCTTCTGCCGCCAAGCTCAAAACATGTATTTGAGAATCACGCCGAAAGTGTCAATAACTGGGATACTTCGTGCCCATTATTCAGACTTTCCACGTCAACTAACATCATCTAAGCAACAGCATTGATAGGTGCATCCAATACCCTCCCCAGAAATGCCGCCGGCGCCCCCACCGAAACATGACATACTGTACGTCTCCCGGAGGGTTCATCTAGTTGCTTTCAACCGACGATGCTTTAGAATCCGCGTCTTAATTCCGGCTTTGTAGTGCCTGAAAGATTGTGTTCGATGGATCTACCCTACTCCATGTTATTCCCCGTGCAAGCACGTTTCTATTCCACAACTACACTGAAGCATGCTTCCTCGACCATTAAAGAGCCGGACAGGTTCAACGCTACCGCATGGGTTACGGATTGCTAACAAAGCGGGGTGCGGAGCCAGAAGGAAGCGGGCCTTCTGCTTTATCTTGCTTCGGACAAGGATGTGGTACGTTTGCCCACTGATGGAAAGCCCGCTTCATCAATGTTACTGCAGCTCGTGCCGAGGACGAGACCACTGTACCAACCTCGGAGCCCTGTTCCGTCGGAGTTTTGCGAATACGACAAGTTCAAAGTACTGTATTCGTACTTATGCTGCTATGTATAGCATGAAACCTGTGCGTAGCCACGATATGAATATTGGTTGACTCTGTGTCCAGGACTTTGCGTGGCAACCAAGTACCCCGAGCCAATTGTTCGATACAGTTACTGCATAAGTACCTGCCGTCATGGGATGTGTCAAGCAGAATCGCCTCGACGACCTGTATGCGTCGCTGCTGGATCGTCGAGCGCAACAGGGCCGCCTCCGCCGTCTGACGGTTCCCGCGCCAGGCGTCGTCGATTTCTCGTCCAACAGCTACCTCTCTCTTTTGACCAATCCCGAGATTCGCAGCGTCTTTCTCTCTCGAGTACATTCATCGCCACTGAGCCAAGGCGTCCCTCTTGGTTGCGGTGGGGGATCTCGGCTTCTCGACGGCAACTACACAGCCGCCGAAGACTTGGAGCGAACCATCGCGAGCTTCCACGGAGCGCCAGCGGGCCTTCTCTTCAATTCGGGTTTTGCGGCAAACACGGGCCTTTTCAGCTGCGCGCCGCAAAAAGGCGATGTCGTCGTCTACGATGAACTCATTCACGCCAGCGTCCATGACGGGATGCGATTGGGGCGGGCGCGGACAATTCCCTTTGCTCACAACTCAGTCTCTTCTGATGCAGACTTGACCCTGGCATCAGGAAACATCAGGGCTTTGGATGATGTACTCTTTGCACTCACCGATGGAGCAGCTGGTCGGAGTGCCCGGACGGGCCAGATCAATGTGTTCATTGCTGTTGAAAGTGTCTATAGCATGGATGGCGACATTGCACCCCTTCAAGAGATTGTTGAGTGCGTCGAGCGCCGGCTTCCTCACGGCAACGGCTACATAGTTGTTGATGAGGCCCATGCTACAGGATGGCTGGGAGATTGCGGCCGCGGCCTGGTATGTCACTTGGGCCTGGAAGATCGTGTTTGGGCAAGAGTACACACCTTTGGAAAGTCTTTGGGGTGCGCAGGAGGTTTGTTGTGCATCGCTCTTTGTTGCATTTCTGCAAATCACTAACCAGCAGCTCATAGCCATCGTCCTGTGCTCTCCAACAACTCGCTCATATCTCATCAACTACGCCCGCAGTCTCATTTACACCACAGCAATGGGCTATCATGCTTTGGCTGGCATTCAGACCGCGTACGAGTTTCTTATGCGAGGCCAAGCCGAGCCCCATCTTCGCCATCTTCGAGCTTTGATGAGCCATGTTCATCGCCTGCTTACATCTTTATGTGCGCGGCGGCAACCTCTGCCGCAAATCTTTCGCGTCAACACAGAGGAGCCCGAGTCTCCTATCATACCCCTTTTCACTAGTCAAGCTCGAAGTCTGGCGCTTCACTGTCAGCAACGAGGCTTCATGTTGAGGCCAATCGTCGCCCCCACTGTCCCTGAGGGAACAGATCGAGTGAGGCTATGTCTACACGCCGGCAACACGATGGATGAGGTGCAAGGTCTATGTGATGCAGTAGAAGAATGGGTTTGTGCTCGTCTGGCGGAGCTTGACACAGTCTCTTTAAGGGCGTCAATGGCGGGCACGCAACGACCTCCAAGCAAGATTTGACATATCTCGAATAGACTATCGGCTGCATTCGATAACTTGCGCAAAACTTCTGCAGGTTCTTGTTGTCAACTGAATGGGATTTTATTGCTTTGCCGCTTCAATGTCTCCAGCTCCCTCAACTTGGGTCTTGTTAAAGCTCTTCATAGGTGATAAACCCCAGCGGCCAAACATTGCGCTGTCCTCATCCCAACCGTTGCAATCGGTAGTCAACATCTTTTCTCCGGTAAAAATGGCGTTGGCGCCGGCCATGAAGCACAGAGCCTGTTTCTCCTCCGACATGGTCTTGCGGCCTGCCGCAATGCGGATGATGGTGGCGGGCAGAACGATACGGGCCGTGGCAATCGTTCGCAGCATGCTCGTGAACGCAATCGGGGTTGTGTCTCCAAGCGGTGTCCCCTTTATGGGCACCAGTGCATTGACGGGAAAGCTCTCCGGGTGGGATGGAAGAGTGGCCACTGTATGAAGAAGACCAACGCGATCTTCGGAAGATTCGCCCAAACCGATGATGCCGCCGGAGCAAACATTGATGCCAGCATCGCGAACCCGGCCCAGGGTCTGAAGGCGCTCGTCATAGGATCGGGTGGTGATGACTGAAGGGTAAAATTCGCGGCTCGTGTCGACGTTGTGATTATAAGCCGTCAAGCCAGCCTCCTTGAGCTCTCGGGCTTGTGCGTCGTCAATCATGCCGAGCGTCACACAGACCTCCATGCCCATGGCGCGAACTCCCTTGACCATTTCCGTTATGTTCTTGAGACTGGTTTTTCGTCCTCGCATATCTCTCCACGCGGCGCCCATGCAAAACCGGGTGCTGCCATTGTCTCGGGCTTGTCGGGCGGCAGCCAAGACGGACTCGACGCTCTCGACTCGTTTTGCCTCGAGGCCGGTGCCTTTGGAGTATCTGTTTGACTGCGCGCAGTAGGAGCAGTCTTCGGTGCATCCGCCCGTCTTGATGTTCATGAGAGTGCACAACTGGACTTCGCCGGGGCTGTGGAAACGACGGTGGACGGTACTCTGTGATTACATCAAGTCAGCCACGTCGAGTATCAAGGATCCTCCGATTTGCGGCGATTGTGTAATATTCTTTTCTCAGCACTCTCGGTCCATCACTCACAGCTTGGTGTGCGAGCTCGAGCAGGGGCTGGTAGTAGATGGCAGATATTTCCTCGCGCGTCCATGTCTGCCTGGGAGTCTTCGCAGCTACTGCCTCGAGGAATATCTTTTTTGCTTCGGCCACTCGGCGCGTGCCCTTTTCTGGCGCCAGTTCGGGCTGAGCGGCCAGATCGTGTGCTGCTGTAGGTGTATCAACCAATGTCGCACCTGTGCGACGCTGATCGAAGCGATTGGATCTTGCCGCAGGGCTCGTTTCCCAGGGACTTTGCACCGAGAAGCTGGGCACCGGGCGTGGCATCGAGGCACGCAACCATCTCCGGCTCAAGGGGGCGTGAATTCGCATCGTCGATTCCAGGTTTAATGGGCCTGCAATTGGCAAAACGTATAGGGACCGATGTTATGACAACAGCTCAGATAATCTTGGTCGGAAAAGAGGATAATATCGCCGAATCAATAGAACGCAAGTAGATTCAAGACGAGATGAGGGATGTCAAGGTCCACTGGGCAACATGGTGTCCGAACGTTGAGCATTGGATATCTCCGCTCTCCATCGGCTCATCCACCAGCCCTGCCGAATGGAACCACTGCCGGTTCCTTATCGTAATACGGTGAGATGAGGGGTTGCTGCGGGCGTGTCGCAATTCCCGCAGCCAAGGAAGAAAGCGCGAATTGCAACAGCGCAGCCATCATTCGTTCCATGTTGTCATCTGGACCCCAGGTTTCCACAATTCGATTCAATTCTCAAGGCGGCCCGCTGGTATAGTTTACAAAGTCGCGACAAATCGTTTGATACATCTTGTACCAGGTAATTAGGCGTTTCTTTCTTTTCGTCATTTCTCTGCAGCTCGCGAGGACATTGAAGACCGGAACCAAGTGCCACCAAAAGTTTAATGTTGAACGAACGTATGCGCAGAGATTTCAATTAATATGCAACTCTCTTTATGTGAAATGAAGAACTACAGTTGCAATGGTTCTATTGCAGGAGAATCATCAGCTTAAAGCGAAATAACATGCGGAGGACGTAAGATCCTACCTTTACTGATTAGATTGCATAGTCAATTGAAGTAATTGAAGTGAAGGCAAACGATCATACACGTATTACAGTCAGATCCTAGAGGCCTTAACGAAAGGTTTCTCCAAGTGAACTTATTATTAAGATAAAGCAGTCCCCCTTTAGAGGAGAAAAGAGTAATCCGGAAGGAAACGGCGATTTAATAATTAGTCAACGACCTAAGGAGAGAAAATCCATGAAGTCAAAGCAACGAACAAGCGGACGTTTAGCATCTATTCTGCCAGAGATAACAGGTATACAATAGCACGAAAGAAAGAACGATTGGGGAGCAGGACATGAAAACGAACGAAGGAACGAACGAAGCATAAGTACGTAAATGATCCGAACCGAGGTATACCTTCAATTCATTGCAAGGCACTAGATATAACCTCGGTCCTATAAACCAAATATATCAAAGCTATATATACACGTAGACAGAATTTAATAATGCTGTAGCGCTACTCGATCGAAATCTGCGTGCATCGATCTTGCGGGCCCCATTTAATAGAACAGAATATTAAAGGATTAATTAGTATTTGCACCTGAGGTCTGTTTTAGTTTTACGACCTCCTTTTACATAGCACGAGAGCGCGCACCTAAACACATGCAACTACAGCCGCACACCAATCCATGACGGAAACTTTGCTTGTTACTCGATCGTGTAGCCTTACAATGGCTGTTTGATACGTAAACAGAGATATGACTATCTGTTGAGTATGAGATAATCCTAGAGGGCTACCTTGCGAAAGGCCTGTTAACGCAGAGCCTGCCATGAAAGCACAGGGTACTCATCCCGGCGACATGTAAAGTCCATCGAGCCCGCGTTTGCGCAACGCGCGCAGTCGCATGTAATGAAGGCGCGTGGGAACTGCTCAGCTTACCAACTGTGTAGCCTCAGCAGATCATGGTCTCCTTCACCTCGGGACAGGCCGCAAAAGTACATATCTGAGAATCTCAGTGATATCTACGACAGGACATACCCCGAGGTCGAGTTCTACCAGAAGGAGAAGGGATTCCCGCATTGAGCCTCGAAGACTTCAATGTTTGCTGAAACTCAAAGCTCACTTGGTCAACAAGGGCTACAACGGACGAGGGCTGAAGCGAGATTGCGACTCTTCAGCGGATCTGCCCGTGCCGTGCCACAGGTCATTTTCCATCTCTGCACCAACTAATCAGGGGTCCCTGTCCATGCCGGGGTTCAGAAGCAGGGCTCGGAAGGTCGGACCCGACCATCAGGCTGGCCAACATCTCCAATCCGTACTCACACGTACTACACTAAGGTAATTAGTGGCTGTCCAACAACCCTCCAGCTTCCAGCCTAGGATAATGCCTCCTGAGTCCTGAGTGTCGCCGAACATGCAGCGACCGGTCTGGCCCTGGCTTAATCCCACTTGCTAACATCCCTGGTGGGTGCTCGCCCGTCCCCCGCTGACCCTAACTACACGGCGTTGCTCACCTGCAAGAGATGCTTCGTACAAGGCTTTCATTACAATACATTTTCAAGGCTCGACAACATGGCGGTTCTTCCTTCTTCCTTTTGAACTCGAAAAATGGCCAGCCTGCGACATTGTTGCTGATGAACGCGACAGTTCTCGGCGTCGTTGCAAACCTGCTCGTGGTGAGTCAACATGGGACCCCTTGCCTCGTACATGCAGGCTGGATGAAGAGAGGGTGTCCAGGGTCGATCGGGAAGCAACCAATGAAAGGAAGGACTGGAACTTGAAGGTGCGCCGAGGCGGACAGACGTGATCTTGGTTGCAACGTTTCCCGGGCATCACCTCAACCCGATCCATCCATCCTCAAGAAACACTTGATAGCTGAAGATGGCCGCCACTTCCGACTTCGTATCGTCGCTCGTTGTCCAGTTGCTTACGATCGTGCCCTACGGATTATTTCTGAGTGAGCCGCCGCCAGAGTCTCCGTCATGAGGCGCTTAATTGTGTTCGCGAGCCTGCTGGGCTTGACAAATGCCCTTTCCCTAGCAGATACGATTACATGGGGCGGCGACAATTCTCGTTCTGGCTACCAAACGTGAGTTCGCCGTTCATGCGATGGTATTTCCCGCCCCAGGATCCATGATCGCTAATACGATTGTCACGAACCCCCACAAGTGGCCATAACTTGGATCCCGCAGTGGTCAGGTCTTCTCAGTTTGGCCAGCTCTACCGAACTTTACTACCAGGTTCATATCTTGGTGTCCCAGAGCAAATCTTCTCTCAGCCACTTGTTTTCACGCCCGGTAACGAGACCCGGCAGTTCCTTTACGTTGCCACGACTCAAAACAACGTGTACAAGCTCGACGCCAAGACGGGTCAGATCCTCGCCTCCCGAAACCTCGGCATCCCCTTCTTGACGGCCGAGCTCGATGGCTGTGTTGACATTAACCCTACGATCGGCATCACTGGAACCGGTGTCATTGATGCCGAGAGTGATACACTCTATCTGACATCCAAGACCTACATCAACCAGAACATTCTCGAGAAGGTTCAGGGACGCCCGGCGGGACGCTACTATGTCCATGCACTTAACATACACGATCTGACAGACCGCCCAGGTTTTCCGGTCGGTCTGGAAGGTCTGGTAGCCCGAAACAGCCCCTCGCGTATCTTTTCTGGCGGCATTCACCTTCAACGGCCAGCCCTGCTGCTGACCGGTCAGTATGTCTATGCAGCTTTTGGAAGTCATTGCGTACAATACCTATTTTCCGGATGGATCGTTGGCTTCGACAAAACGACTGGTAATATTGTCGAGCGATGGGCGACTGAGGGCAAAGGCGTCCCCCAAGACATCAAGGGCGGTGGCATCTGGATGTCTGGTGGAGGGATTGCCTCAGATGATGCGGGCTCTGTATTTTTCTCGACGGGTAACGGATATGCGTCTCAGCTGAGCACGATTCCCGTTCAAGGCTTCAATCCACCCACCGCAATCGAAGAAGCAGCCGTTCACATGACGCAAAGCAGCAATGGCTCCCTCGATATCGTGGACTTCTTCATGCCCGCAAACAAAGAGGCTCTTGATGCGGCAGACAAGGACCTAGGCACAAGTCCATTGCAAATGCTGCCGAGCCAATTCGCTTGCGGGTCATATCGTCGGATCGGCGTCATCACGGGGAAAACGGGCATGACTTACTGGTTGAACATGGACAATTTAGGCGGCTATAGGCAAGCCAAGAATGGCCTTGGCGACGATGTCATTCAAACTTATCAACACGAGAACTCAGTTTATGCGGGCGCTGGCGTCTATCCTCTGGAGGGAGGATACTGCTATATAAACGTCGTCGGATATCCAACCAGCGTCTTCAAGTTTTCTTGCAACAACGGAGTGCCGGCATTCACGAAGGTTGCAACCTCGCCAATCGTCAATGCTGGCATTCTCGGCGTCTCACACGGTACCACCACAAGCCTCAACAATCAAGAAGGCACTGGCCTTCTATGGGTTACCGACGTTCAGGGTCTTGGCTTGAAAATCTACAAAACTGTACCCCAGGATGGCAGTCTCGTCATGATTAATTCCTTCAACGTCGTTGGCGTCACAAAGTTCACTCGGCCGGTCTTTGGCGACAAATTATGCTTTGTCGGGACTACTCTTGGATACATCTACGCGTTTGGTTCGCCAGTCACCAGCCCGCTCAACTGCACATCGGGAGTGGACTTTGGAAGCGCGGACGTTGCAAGCAATGGTAGTATCAAGTCGATTACTTGCACCGCCAACATCGATGTCACCGTTACGGAGATTGGGCTTGGACAAGTCAAAGATTTTCGCATCGAAGCCGTTCCCAAGCTTCCGCTGTCGCTCTCCCAGGGTCAATCGCTAAGCGTGAGCTCTCAATTTGTGCCCAAAAGCGTCGGTTTCCTCTCCGTCGACATGATCGTCAATACAACCAACAGCGTTCCCGGCTACAGCACGGAAACACATGCCAGAATGAGTGGCACTGGAACCAGTGCCACGGCCCTCTTGTCTTTGAGCCCAAAGTCTATAACCTTTGAAGGTGTCGTCACAGGTCAAAATCCTAGCGGCGTGACCGAGACGTTGGTGATCGCCAATAAAGGCGGCACGATACTTGATATCAGGTCGGTTCTGGCTACGCCTGGCAACTCGAGTGGTCCATCTGTGGCTTGGAGTGGTCAAGGTGACCTCGTCATTGGACCCTTCACACTTCAAAACATACCCGCTACGGTTGCGCCCAACTCGGGCGCTGTTGTGAGCGTTATGTTCAATTCATCCGTCAGCGGTACATTCTCTGCGTATGCCAACTTCATCTCCAGCGGCGGAAATGCCACAGTTTCGCTCGTTGGCTCGTCGGGACCAGCGGCAGTCGCTGTTCTCGAGTTCCAAACTCCGGACGGCCAGAATTGGGTCAAGTACACGCCTGGACTGCCGTTCAGCTTTGGAAACGTTCTTGAAAACACGTACAAATCCCTTACTTTTCGTGTTACCAATGGCTCCCCGAAAGGAGGAGTTAAGCTCTCGTTGACGGTTTCAAAACCGCCTTTTGGCGTAGCTGGCATAGTCAGGGCTGCCAACCAAGTGGACCTAGCCGAGGGCACGGCTTTGAACCCTGGTGAAAGTGCGACTGCTATTCTCACCTGTTCCATACCCAAGTCTCAGTGGAATGTCGATACGTATAACGGTACTTCGACATGGACGATGAACACCAACGATCCCACCCTCGGCAAGCAAGTGATTCACTTCTTCTGTAACGCAACGGCAGAACAGGCTCCGCCAATTTTGGCTAGTGGTCAGGGCCAGTATCGATATATCGGATGCTTCAAAGACAATACACCGAATCGCCAACTGCCCGATCTTATCTTGGCAGACGAGAAGCTCACCAACGCCAAGTGTATCGCTGCTGGTGCCAAAGGCAAGTACGCGTTTTGCGGAACCCAATACCTCTCAGAGTGTTGGGCCGGTAGCCAAATCCCTGCCCAAAAGGTCGACGACGAGCAGTGTAATTACAGCTGCTCGGGGGCATTGGACCAGATCTGCGGAGGCAACGGACGCGGAGATGGAGCTGGCGGAGCTTACATGTCTGTATTCGTTGACCCGTTTCAGTGGGACGGCAACTTTACCAGACCGTCCGGACCAAAGGTGAACCCGGGAGCGCTTGGGTTCTTGTCGATTGGTTGCTACACCGAACCCTCTCAAGCTCGAGCACTACCCAACGGCGTGAACACAGAGAAGAAAACGGTGGCTGCCTGTGTTGCGGCATGCAAAGGTGCCGGATATTCGTACGCAGGCGTGGAGTATGGTGGAGAGGTGAGTTTCCTGGCGCTTGAAGCCATAATATTGGAGGCTACGATTGCTAAGAGCTCATGTAGTGCTGGTGTGGAAATGCCCTCAACGCTGCATCAGTACATGCCCCAGACACTGACTGCGCAATGGCTTGCAACGGTGAGGTTGCGCCCGTATCATGTTGAAGTGTAAGCTGACCGATCAAGATAAACCTACCGAGTTATGCGGCGGACCCTGGAGATTAAACGTATATCGAGATGGCAATCTGCCATCTTCTTCTGCCTCAACATCGCCACCAACGAGCCCTACCAGTAGCATTCCCGCCACTTCGACGAGCATTGCCCCATAGTTAATTCAACCCCCGCCTCTCTGACTCGAACGCCTGCTGAATCAATCGTCAATGATAAGGTTGGCAGTTACGATTCTCGAGGCTGCTGGGCAGAACATGACTGGAAGCGACGAGATCTCGTGCACCTGTCGTAGATATTGATGCCGACGACAGGAAGAGCCTGGAGTCTTCTACAAGACTCTATATGGGTTTCTCCATATTTAGTAATTCGGTACCAGTTAATAAGCACACATCTGATGTCCCAACATGTGCGCTCTTTAAAACAGGCACTTACAAATTTCTTCCATCCGTTGAGGGCGGACATACTCCTGCCCTCTGCTGAGCCCGGATCGAGGGCCAGCTAACACATTTCATCTAGGAGTTGGGATCAAAATGCACGAGAGACGCGACGGATTGCCGAGTAGTAGAATTTTGCGGCTTTCAATGAAAACTAGCTGGTCGATGAGAGGGGATTGCGCCTCCTGACTGAACTCTTGGACGGGAGGCGGCAGCCGTAGCCAAAAGCGCAGAAGCGGCAGCGAAGGCCTTTGTATTTATGAATGGGCATTGCAAAAACGAAACGATTAGAGAGCAGAGGTCAACCTGCTTACAATAAGTGAGAGCTTTAATGACTGGTGTGGACCGGAGATTGAAGCTGACTGTGGTGCTGGCACAATTTGGATGGCAACAGCGAAATATACAGGTAAGTTAGGCGTCTCAATTGTTTGTCAACACATGAGTTCTTCGGCGCATGATTACTGACCAGCTCTCGAAGGCACCAGAACGTTGTTTGAGAAAGCTTACATGCTCCGGGCATTCAGCACAACAGCTGGTCGAGTAATGGCGCCACAGTGTCAGTTGAGGTCTAAGTATTCCCGCTGCACTCGGCGAAACTTCCAGGGCGACCCGGCTTCCCAAAAGAGCACTGTGAAATTCTGTGCGATAATGTTCAAAGGTGAAAAGTGGCAACCAATGACTCTACTGATCTATCCACCGAAGGCGTGACGGGTGGCAGAGAATCCTCAACGTCGTCGTGTTCAGCCATTCATTCCACCTATCTCCGCCTCTCCGAGTCTTCAAAGTTTCTCTCATTAGCTACTGGGGCAAAAACAAATGTTGAAAAGAATTACCTCGCCGTGATGGGCTTCCCCGTTGCTCATGGCTTCCCCTCCTTGTGTGCAGAATTTGGGGATTCACGCTGGCGCTCCGCTGTTCATTTACTGGAGCAAGACCCTCTGTGCGGTTGAATCTGTCTGAACCAAAGGGCGGCCGGGGAGGCTCGATGAAAGGCGGGACCGAGTCCCTCGCATCGCCGGACGCCCGACTTTTTGATCCTATCGCAGGACCGAGTTGCGGAAGCTGAACCCGTGGTCGGTGCGGCGAGCTAGGTCGACCGACGGAAGCAGCATATTCGGTGGCGAACGTTTCGAATGCTGAGCTTCCGCCATGTCGAGTAGGAGGTCTCTCGGATTCTCTCGATCTCGCAGATCCACTCGGCCCCGATGGCGGCTGGAGATCTTGAAACACGGCACTTAGGCTATCTCTGAGGGCGTCGTCCTGCATGTTCTCTGCATTCCGCCACGAGTCCCAGTCAAAGCCGCTACGATTGGGGCTGCCGGGAGGGGAGTCCTCGTCGGACACAGCGAAAAGATCCCCTGGAGTGGAGCCATCATCTGATACGGCATACAGACCCGTCGGCGGCATGTTGTCCTCGGGTTCGGAAACGTCATTCGGATCAACGGCTCGTCTAAGTGGCGATGGTTTCCATGGTTTGTAGTCAGTCTGTCGACCGCTTGAACGACGACGGGATGAAGATTGCATTTCCCTGGCTCGTGATCTCGCTCAGTCAGGATGCGTGTTTGCGTCTCTGAGGCCGTGCTTACACCTCGGCTTGTTCGTCGCGTGCTCCTAAATGCTGTTCGTTGCAAAGATTGAAGAATCTTAGCACATTGGATGACAAGAGTGCAATGGAAGAAGAAGGTGGGATATATATATCTCCAAGATCAGCCCATAGCACTGGAGAGCCTGACGAGTTGCTCAAGGAAAAGTCAAAAGTGATGAGAGGAGTGAGTTTTGGCTGCATTGGCTCTGATGCCCGTTCCGAGCCGTGATGAAAGATCAATCGGAGAGTCGTGACTTCGCTACGCCTCCTCTTGTGTCTCCGGCATGGTGCGACGCAACGGCAGTGGAGGGCCGTCTTGTGTGATGATGAAGGGCACGTCTTGTGAGCAGACGAGTTCGCCCAATCCTCAATTTGGACCTCTAAGCTGGGATGCGATTCACACGGTAAAGAGTTCTACGACCTGAAGTTCGATTGCCGAGCGCGCAATGCATCACAAAACAATATCCTACTCTCCTTGAAATCCTCCGTATGCATCTTCAAGACCACAACGGTTACTCTGAATAGAGGCAAGAAGTTATGTTTCCTTCGCCGAGTTTGCTATGGCTGGAATTCTCTCGATCACAGCGTCAGGCTCTTTCATGGTATACCAGACATTAAGGGCATAATCATTTAGAGTGTTCATCGCACAAAGCTTGACATCTTGAGCCGGTGAAACTAATCACGGATGCATACAAAGGTTTCGTAGGCACCGGCAGCGGGCTTGATCTCGATCACGAAACAACAAGATATGGGCCGTGACCGAATACAACTTCGCGCGGGACAAGTGCATCATTCTCGAGAGTGCGAATTGCATCAAATGGGTGAAGCTCGCCAACCGCACGACCCTGCACATATGCGGAAATGGCGTATGGGAGATGACACTGTCTCTAGTATTGCACAGAGACAGCATTAATGAAATTAAATTATTATAGACTATTCTTTCATGATTCGTTTCGTTACATCCGTGAATGATGGTTCGACTACCAGTCCGGAGCCTCGACCATGTTCATCACTGGCAGATGGTCCTCTTCTTTCTGGTGCGCAAGAAATGACATGACTGTGGTGCATGCCTGCGGCTGATACGACGAATATGGTCTTGTCGCGGTGACGTATGACGGTTCGTTTGAAAGGCCATGTTTTTCTCTCGCGTTGAAAATTGACTGACGTCGATCTCCGAAGTCTCGGCCATGTTTTTCTCTCGTGTTGAAAATTGACTGGCGTCGATCTGCGTAGTCTCGGCCATGTTCCTCGTCCCGGGCTCGAAGGCGTCGTAGTCGTTTCTTAGTCAATAGAATGACAAGGCCGGCGGCGAGCACCAAGGCCAAGACGCATGATGCAAGTATGATCCCGACTTCGAATAGAGGGAGTTTCCGATAGAGTGTGTTCGCAATAGGGGCAGGATATATATAGGCCATTATAAGTGAGTATGAACTGACTCTGGAGTTTGGGTGGCATCGGGACACAAGAGTGGATGGAAAGAAGACACTGAGTAGCAAAGCGGCCTGATATATCTAAATACAGTTCAAAGTGACAGTCTGCTCTTAAGCTGGGCGGTAGCAACGGGGATCGGTGCACGGCCCGGGCAAAGTGCGAACACTCATGTTGCGTAAGGAGAAAGGTCATAGCAACGGCAGGCAGAGTAATCGTTTAGAAAGCATAGTGAGGGTGGTTTAGGCCCAGTCAGGGGAAACAGCCTACATGTACAGAGCGGGCAATGGAGAAAGAGCAGGCAAACGAAAAGTTTCGTGAGTAGCACGAAGATCCAGTAGCAATCTGCAATGGTGTCCTGCGCGAGTAAGGAGACGGCGACCCTGTGAAGGACAAGCCGTAGCAGGCGATGACATGCTGTCACGGATCAGCAGTTATTCGGAACGGCGAGGACCAAAGCTGTGCGGGCGGGAGCGCGTAGTGAAACCAGTGCTCGATCCAGTCTACGTGGCCGAGGCCGAGCACCCATTCTGCATGACTCAGGAACGTCAGGAAATACTGGAGAGGCTTACGCGACTGGTGTTCATTCGCGCAATAGTTGAATGAGCGTCTGAGAAAATGATAAAAGTCTGCGGAGGTAACATTGAAGAGAACGGTATTTCGATCGGATTAAAAGGCGCACCAGTCGCCTCAACTACTTGACCACCAGACGAGAGTTCACATCACCTGGGAGCTACACGCCGCAAGGCTATATCGGTTTACCGGAGCAGATGAATGACATGTTTGGCGTTCTGTTAGGTCTGGATATGCTAAGACTACGAAAGTTCGCTGAAGTGGTTTGGCTACAATCGACCCTTTTTGCAGGAAACCTTCCAGTCAAGTCGTAGATTTGGTCTCAATGAGACAACTGAGATGAGTTCCAGAAGGGGGGAGAGTAACTTTCACATGTCCGTATGGGTAGCAGTGCAAGAGGCATAATGGTAAGGCTGATTTATCCTTGAAATGGTCAATGCCTGACCTTGCCCTCGAGGAAGACTTGAAGGACGCGCCAGCGCATCCAGTCGCAAAGCCCAAAGCGTCCAGTGTGCTCGGGCCTAGTGGCACCGCGGTAGAATGGATGGCGTCACAGTTGGACCTAAATTTAGAGCTGGCGATGAACTTGAAACCACGTTAGTACGAGGAGAGGCCCTGTCCTGGTAGTCCTGTATGGGCTTTGGAGGCGAACAGCCAAAGGTCGCTAATGAGGGCCGCGACCGCGCGAACTTTCAGCCTCCACGACTTTGTATTTTGACAACCTCACTGCGTGTCTTTAATCAATCGCCTCACCAAGATGTCTCCCTCGGCCGAAAGCGATGGGTTGCTAGTCTTACCCATTGTCATGCCATATAGCTTGGCAGGCTTTGCCTTGCCGCTGCTTTGGCTGACCATCCCGCACTCCCGGCGGCCCATCTTGTACCAGACCCGTTGGCTTGTCTTGATTCTGGTGCTAGCTTTTACGGGCTTTATCCTTTACGAGGGACGAAGGACAACGACAGCCAACTTGGCGTTTGCCGGTGCAATTGGCATGTGGTGTAGCATTGCTTCCGCTTATCTGCTCATCTGGTCAAACGCACAATCTGCGGCGAGGGTTGTGAGAGTGCGCCGCCGGACAGCTCGAAGCCCAACCTCTGCCTGTAATGACGAGAAAGGAAGCACGCCATCTGACGAGAAGACAAGCCTGCTCAACAAGAGCGAAGAGGAAACTTGTGACGTCTGGCAGACCTTCCCCGACCACGGGACATTTCGGCAGCGTCTGGGTTGGGTTGTAGACATGGCACTTAGCCTGCGTGGCTCAGGTAGGTCAAAAGAGATCGAGTTACAGCAAGATTAACATGCTAACATAGACAGGGTGGAGTTTTGCTATTGCTTCCATCCCTCGTCCCAGAATACCCAGCACCGGCATCTCTGACGGCGACGCTGTCGACGTCCGGGAGATCCCAATTTCAACGAAGTGTGGCTTCACTCGTTGCAGAACCGAGGGAGATTTCTTTCGCCAGCGTGTCACGGCGATTACTATACGTTATCTCATCATTGACGTCTGCTGTGCCATTATGCGACCCGATCCTTACTTCACTCATGGCCCCGACTATACCCAACCACTCCCACCGCACCTTGCCCAAATGTCAGCTTGGCTCTTGCGTCCCTACCGCGAGATAGTGGCCCTTGCCTACACCATCGCAGCGCTTGATGCCGTCCTCCTTCTCTTCGACTTTCTTCAGTACTGGTTCCTCAAAACCTTCTGTCCTTCACGCGCGCTTCTCTGGAGTCACGCGTCTGCATTCGGCTCCTTTTCCCTGATCCTGGATCGCGGCCTTGCGGGATTCTGGGGCAGTACTTGGCATCAGACCTTTCGCCTCGGGTTTCTGGGACCTGCGTCCTATATCAGGAAGCACGGATATCTGCCCAAGGGATCGTCAATCGCCACAATCTCAACGCTGTTTATCACATTCATACAATCGGGCCTGCTCCACACCGCAGCCGGAGTAGCATGCTCGAGCAACTCTAGGCCGTGGCGCTCAATGGTCTTTTACCCGCTACAAGCAATTGGGATCCTAGCTCAACAGCTCATCGCCAAATCACTAAACATCAAAGTGTCACCCGCGGTAGGTCGCACAGCCAACGCTCTCTTCACATTGGCCTGGATGTATGCGACAGCCATGATCTACTTGGACGATGTGGCTCAAAATGGCTTTTTCCTGCTCGAACCTCTGCCGATTTCTCCGCTCAGATGGTTCACCTCTGGGAAGTTGACGACGCAGATGGACTCTTTGATCTTTTGGTACCCAGGGGAGCACTGGTCAATGAGTGGAGTGGCTTTGGTTAGGTCTGTTGGAAGTAAATGAGTAAGACGTAGTCAACTCTGCTTACATCTGGTCCAAGCTGCGTTGAAACCCCAGTCTTGGAGGATAGAGGAAGCGCTCCGCAATGCGATCTTGCAGTGATGGGCTGTATATAGCGCCGGCTATTCGGCTACTATAGATTATGCATTGGGTACATGTATGCTCGTGCGCCGTGCCATTTGATCGTTCGTCAGTCGGCCAGGCAGACCAACCACTCGTGCAGTCGCAGGCCGCATCCTAGCCTCGAGAAATCGGACTCGTAATACATCACTCTTCCGGTGCTTGAACGTGGTATACCCCATTATGACTAGGAGCGCTCTGCTAGAGGTTAATTTAACTTAGAGTCAAGTTGAGATGCAACCTGATTAACTCGAAAAATATAGCACTCATAGTTAAATGGCTTGTCGCATGAGCTGCAATGGTTTGAGGAAAATGGTAGATATGGACTGTCCTAGTACCTTGGACTATTATGCGAATCTAGCCTTTGTCCAAATTGTCCGATTGACATTATTTACATCAAATGTCCTGTGTGAATATGTCACAAACTCTAAGTCGCTCGACTTTGCGCCTTGCCCTGAGTAAAAGACCTCGATGCCTCGAGTGGCGGAGTCGTTTAGAAGACTGCGTTGGAGCAAGAAAGGGCTTGTCCAGGCTGGAACACCGTCAGTCAAGCTCCAAAATGTGTAATGACCAGTTAACTCACCGTAGGAACGTAGCAGCACTTGGGCAATGTCCCTGCCGGGCAAAGACCAGTTGCCGGACCTGAGAAAAGAGTCAGCCAACAGCGAAACACGAAAGTCACGAGTGGGGGTGAGATCTTACGGCCGACACAGCTGAGGCCTGAGCAGCACTGAGGGTTTGAGTGGAAGCCAGCGGGGCAAGCGCCTGCGATGCCGCCGTAGCCGGGGACACCGCCGATGCGGCCGATGCCACCGGGGTGGTGGCCGGGAACGGCTCCGGCGCCGATTCCGTTATAGCCGCCGATTCCGCTATGGCCGCCGATTCCGTTATGGCCGCCGATTCCATTATGGCCGCCGTAACCACCCTGACCGTAACCGAATTCGCTTCCACGGCGGTATACGCCGTAGTCAGCAGCATCGCCAAAGCCAGGGCCATACTCGTCGCCGCGGCGGAAGACGCCAATGGCATTGTTCCCGTATCCTCCGTAGCCGCCGTATCCAGAAAGGCCATATCCGCCATAGCCAGAAGAGCCGTATCCGCCGTAGCCGCCGTATCCAGAAAGGCCATGTCCGCCATAGCCAGAAGAGCCGTATCCGCCGTAGCCGCCGTATCCAGAAAGGCCATGTCCGCCATAGCCAGAAGAGCCGTAGCCGCCGTAGCCGCCAAAGCCAGGGCCATGCTCCTCGCCGCGGCGGAAGACGCCGATGGCATTGTTCCCGTATCCTCCGTAGCCGCCGTAGCCGCCATAGCCAAGGCCAGTACCGTAGCCATTGTAGGAGCCAGGGTAGCCGTATCCGCCCACGCCGTATGAGACAGATGGATAGCCGTAACCGCTGGAGGAGCTGCTGGAAGACTCGCTGGAGTAAGAGCTCGAAGAGGAAGAGCTCGAGTAACCGCTGGAAACACCGCCAGGGTAGATACCCCCAGGATAGATACCGCCGTAGCCGCCGCCGTAGCCACCGCCGTAGCCACCGGGGTAGAAGCCGCGCTTCTCAGCAGCGTTGTCGTCACGCTTGTCGGTGGGAGTCTCGCGCTTCTCTACAGAGCTCTGGAAAGGAGTGGCCGTGGCCGTGGCCAGGAGAGCAGAGGCGACAGTGAGGAGCTTCATCTTGATGGTGAAGGCGGTTGTTGTTCCAAAGAGTGTAAGTCGCGGGTGAATGAGTGTGATGAGTGAATGAATGACTGAACTGAAGCCTCTTCGTGTGATGATGAGCACATTTTGGAGAGACGAACCACGGCCTCTATATATAAAGACAGATGCGGATCGTTTTGCGGACATTTGAATCCCGTCGTGATGCACAGCTCCCCCTTGAGCAGGCCGCCCTTTCGTCGACGTGGTGAGACACCAGCATCGCGCACCACTCCTTCACCCTTTGGCACAGCAAACGGCGCCTGCCCTTTCCCCCTCTAGCATCAGGGAAGCACTCCCGAAAAAGAAAGTCTTGGAAGTCTTACAGCGGCCTCTCCCGGCGGTCGGCTATGCGTGCCCCTTTCCTCCCTCCAACTGCGCAAAGGCTCCAGTCGCCGTGGTTTCTGTACCGGATGCAAATGACCGGGTGGGACGGGCGTTTCTAAAGATCCGTAGGGCGAGGCTAACAGGCAATTGTCTGGTTGCCCTCGTCGTGTCCCCTTGGGCTCTCTTTCCACCCTTCCTGCTCTCGCATGCAAGGCAGCTGCCCGATTACCACGGTTAAATGACAAGCCTGCACCCGTCATCGCGATTCCGAAGGAGATTCTCTCCAAAACCCGCCATGCTGAAAAATATCGTGACCCTTTGCCCACGGCAGGTCGAGCGCTCCGTCTATCCGCACCCTTTGGCATCCGCCAGGGGGAAGCAAAGGAATTAACGAGAGGCCTTACAGGGCGATCCAAAATATCACATCTGACTAGGCCACGTGCGGTTTATTGACGCCGATTTGGTCCCTAGATGGCACGGACTATTCTTCAACCTAGAAAGATGATTAAGTCGCGGACTTTACGTTTCTAATATCCAATCTTCAAAAGGACGAACGAACGAACGAACAACGATTACTAGGTATTGCGAAGCTAAGTTATAGCCTTTCTAACTTGCCCGCAAAGCACCTTAGTTTATACTAAAGTATCTAGAAGCTTAAATAAGTATCCTACTTCGTACGGTTGCCTATATATAATATATTCTTTATAAGTTACCTAACTGCGGATAAATAAAGGCAGGGCAAACCCTACGTAGATTTACGAAAGTCCTCGGTATAATCTCCGCTTATTTACCTTCTACCTTGACCCTCTACATAATATGCAGAGTGCGAGCGCTTGCACGTAGTTGAGTGCACCGGTTGTTGCTCTCTCGTGGCCTCGACTCCTGGTATGCTGCGCCATTCGTGGTCTCTGCCTCTATGGAATAGCAGCAATCCTAGTGTTGTGCGCAGAATAGCCGGCGCGAGTAGTAGTTGAATCGTTCGTTGGCTGGACAAGTGTCTCCCTCATGATGAATGAGTTCGTATAAGAATGTCTATGCCAATCACCAAGCCTCGCCAATGTTAAGGATAGAGCCGCGTGTCCGGCTTCAATTTTCTGCTTGAGAACAGACTGTTTCCAGACTGGCTACGCAACTTGAACCTGGCCTTCGCTACCCTTGGTGGAAGAGCAATTTGATCGTGCTACTGAGGGTGATCAGAAGACGAAGATGCCTCTACGGTTGGGACATGATCGTGTTGCCCACTTGATCCTAACCGAGGTTGGCGTTGGCCATGTTTTCAAGGGAGCACCAAAGCGACAGCGATTATGCCCATCTGAAACAAGGAAAACTCAGCCTGAACAGCAGCACAGGTCTGTTGCGAGTAGTCCGCAAAAGCTCTCACGGGAGATTTTGATTCAATTCTTTCTATAGATTCCTCGCCTAAACTTGTCGGTTACTGGCGTTCTTTTCGAGATAATGATTGCTGACGTGGATCTCGGCCTCTCGCTTTTCATCCATGTCTCGAGCCGCATCCTGGCGATCGGCAAAGGCCCTGCCCTTCAGCCCAATCTGGTACCACGGAAGCTCAAATAGCCTGTCCATGTCCTCCAGAGAGATTCCTGCCGTCTCCGGTATGCTGAACAGCGTCCATATCCAGGCGAGTATCGTGATGGCCGCAAAGCAGAAAAAGGTGCCTCCCGGCGTGATGCCACCTTCTTGCACGCTGAGCAGCATGTTTGGTACGGACCTGGCACTTCCCCACTGCGCGAAGAAATGGAGAGTCATTAAGAAAGAGGTCGCGAGTGCTCTAATGTTCAAGGGGAAGAGCTCGGCTGTGGACATCGTGTTAGCTTGGATTCTCTAGATGAACTTCAGAATGCATCGGTATGAAACGAACCTGTCAAGAGGTACTGCATGGAGTTGAAACCCAGAGCCCATCCGCAGCCGGAAATGAAGATGGCGGCAATGGCGGCTTTCGAGGCTGGCTTGCCAGAGTCTGGTAGCACATAGTTCTTCGCGGTGCCGAGCTTGGGAAAGGCCGTGAGGAAGCTCGCGACGTAAATGACGGAAATGGCTTGTAAAGCAATGCCGAGCAAGAGCGATCGCTTTCTCCCAATCACGTCAACGAGGAAGAGGGCGCATGAAAGCGCGGCCACGAGCTTGACGATTCCAAACACGGCGGTCACTAGAAGCCCGGTCTCTGTGCCCGTGATGCCGATGATGCCAAAGAGATCGTTTGCGTAAATTGTGATTGAACCCGCACCGGAAAATTGGCCGAGCAGCTGGACCATTATGCCGAGGTAGACACGGTAAAAGTTGCTCGGTATGAGGAACAATTCACGTAGTTTACTGAGAAAGCTCTGGCCGGCGGCTTCGGCCTCTCGTTCGATGGCGTCTTGGATCGCCGAGAACTCGTGATTGACGTATGCAGAGTCCGGCGGTTGGCCGCGCAGTTTGGACAGGACGTGGGCGGCCTGTTCATGTTTTCCAATCTTGATGAGGAAACGGGGCGACTCGAGCTGGAAGAACATCAAGATGAAGATGATGCCTGCCATCATGATGTGTAAGGAAAAGGGAATCTGCCACCTCGTATCCGACTCTGGGTTGATGTGGACCTGGGCGCCGTAGTTTGCAAAGTAGGCCAAGACGATGCCCAGGTAGACTGCGCCGGTGAAGAAACAGGTGCAGATGCCGCGAATGGCGGCGGGTGATATCTCGGCCAGGTAGACAGGTCTTGAAGACGTCAGCGTCAAAGGGCGATGGGATGATGGGAGGTCGGGGAGAGTTACCCGACGACGGGCGTCATTCCGACTCCAATGCCAGCAATGAATCGCCCGGCGTAGATGCCGCCCAGGTTTGAGCGGCTTCCGCCGATGATGGCGATTGCGATGCCGACCATCCAGAAACAGCAAAGAACACGGGTCGTGTTGATTCGGCCCAGCCGATCGCATAGAACAAAGGCGCTTCACACGCAAGTCAGAAGAGAATGTCCCGTAGGGTAAAGGATGGGAGCGGAAACCAACGTTAATGCTCCCAGCACCGAGCCAATCGGGACCATGCTCGACACATTGCCCTTGAGGTCTGCTTGTTCCGACTTGGAGTAAGATCTACGACTTGTCAGCTCGCCGCGCCGGCGTCGAGGCGGGAATGTCCGTACGCAAAGTTGATCCTCTCCTTGAAGGAAGGCGAGTTGAAGGCGCCCGAGATGAGTCCTTCGTCAATGCCTCGGGCCGCCCCCAGCAGGCCAAAGGAGACGACGGCGAACCATAGACGCCAGTTGTTCAAGACGCCGTCGGGCTCGCCAATGTTCTTGAGGCGGAAGATGTTGACGGGCTTCTTGACGCCGCCTGCCATGTTGTCTCGGCTCGCAACGCACTCGTCGCTTCAATCAAGTTGGTTGGTTTGGCGGGCACAGCCCAGCCCGTAGCGGCACCTGGTCGTCAAAAAGCTTTTCAGACTCAGAAGGACTAACAGGCTATCGCAGGACGAAAAAAACTACAGTGCCTGTTTAAGCTAAGGCGGATCGTTGGCGTTTATAGCTTTTCCTTGTCCCCTCCCCCTCCTCTAATCCTCCAGCTGCCATTTAACATCGGACCGGACATGCATGCTACACGCCAGTTCGAGCAGGGGCCCACGGAGACGGCTGGGGTGTTGGTCGCCCGCCCTCTGAGCGCATATGCACTTTAGCCAGCTGGGATGTGGATGGGATGGTTTTTGGTGTGGGGGGGGGGCCAGAGCTAATGGAGGGAAGCGTCGCTTCGTTGACGATGGTTCTCGAGAGTCTGTGCAAAGCTGCCCTGACGGCATGCCCACAGTATCCTCAGAAGCCGTAGCCTCATGGAGAAAGTATGACATGGCCCGCCGTCGGAACCAAGCTTCATCTGCAATTGACTTGCCCTCTGGTAGCCGTCATGACGCCGTCCTTTCCGACATGGACAGACCAAGCTTGCTCATCCCATGTCGGCATCACAGCGCACCCGGATTCCACGCACGAGTCGGACGCTCGCTTCTAGAACGACTCCAACAAGGCCTTGTCCATTCTCCGCCCGCTCATGTGACGCATTCTGAGGAGGTTTTACTCGCCTCGTGCATGCACCACCGGCCATCGTCGATTATGATAGCATTTGGTCAGAAAACGTCCCGAGCAGAGACGACGGCGACAAGTGCAATGCGCAGAAATCCACGATGCGTCTCGACAATGCCAAGTTCATGCCCCGGCAGCGACAGGCCGAGAGAAACTTGGGGGATTGTGGGGGTGGACCTCGAGTTGACGAGGGAACCAGGACCGGGCTGAATGCGACGCCATGTGAAGGCCTAAAAAGTGACAAGGAAGGCTAAAAAGGGGTTCCAAATAGCTGGCCACGACGCCATCGGTTCGGCTGTGCCGACACACAGACGCCGCCGCCGACACCATTTGCCGCCCGGCACTCTAAAGCCGTTGAAGAGTGATTGTCTTGGGCTTGGACGTCCGTCGGCTACGAGACCGATGCTCGACCAGGCGAACCGCACTTTGTGAGGGCCATGAAGTGCAGCAGGCCTGCAGTGGCTGCCACGGCCAGCCAGCTTCCGGAGCAGAAACCATCGACGGGCGCCTTGCAGCACAATGACCCGACCGAGCACAGGATGCTCATGCCGTGTTTCGCTTCCTGAATGCGGGGGAAGGCGTCTGGTTGCCGTCACGAGACCGGATTGTCTGCCTCTCCCCCAGGTTCGCCCACCAGAGATCCCTGTTCTCTCCACGTTCGAATTATGCTTGAACATGAGCTGTCAGATCATGGCTGCACCGTGAATCAGGTCTCGATGTAATCCAGCCCTACATCTGCCGTCGGTCCGCGAATACTCGCCTCTGTCGTCGGTCCATGGACATGTCCCTCCATTGTCAAGGGCGCACAAGAGCAGACGATCCGATTCGACACTCGCCGTCTCTTGCCATTGGCCAAGCTCGAGACGTCTCGACTCCGGTGAGCAATCCGACGGCCTTCTATCAAGCAACTCTCGCCGGCCCGGCAGCCTTGACGCGCGCGGCCCGGCTACCAACTTGGTGCGCTCCCCGTCAGCGCGGCGGCTTCGGACAGGACTGCTCGGCCAACCTCCGGCAGGGACCCTCCGAGTTCCCATCCACGGCGCTTTTCTCGGGCCCACGCAGCTGGTTCGTGCAAGTGGCGACGGCGGCGCCTGCGCGAGGCCCGCTCCGACGCACCAAAGAAGCTCCACTGAGCGGCTTGCTTATACATAGTTGGAGTCCGATTGTATTACTGTCGCAATGTTACGTGATTGTAATAATTCAACCGTCATTCTCAAATCGACTCCTTTGTTTTGTGCCGTCTTGTTCGTTCTAGATTGCTCTGCAGTCTGTGTAGTAAGTTGCTTGGCGGCTGCAGTGCGGCTTCCAGGTTGCTCCAGAAATCAGACGCCCATCAGGTCAACGGTACGAAGTATTGACAGAGCATAAATTGTTGCATGGTTCGACGTTGCAGTCGGACCCGTTCTGCCTTATAGAGGTCCAGACTCCTGCATCCGCTTCGCAGTCGAGTCAGATAATATCGCCCGATTGTGCAGTTCTGGTCAGCCTCCACTGCGGGCGCCCATACCCGTCCAAGAGTTGCATCACTTGGACGGGCGCTATAGAGGACATGGCTGACAACCATTCCGTCAACGGCCAGTAGAATCGTTCTCCCGCCCACCTGGTGTCACGGAGCTGTGCCATAGGGTTCGCTCCGTTCGGCAACGTCTGTCCAATTGCAGCTGCCACGTCAGAAGCACGCCGCTCGTATCCAGCTGGAGCCATATGTATCGAACGAACGACGCCCATCTGTTCGGCAAACCAGTATGCTGTATCTTGAATAACGGTGCGCTAGATGGTTTATGCCAAGCCGCCGTAATTCCACCTGCCGTTCTCATCATGTGGCCACTAACCTCGCTCTGGCATGTCGTCATGTATCATCCTTCTTATCACTACCTTGGCCCGGGTGCCCTTCTCAGGCCCAATACCGCCCCCACACTTTATACTCTTCCTGCGAGCCGCGAAACTTGAAATGAATCTCGGTCACGTCCTGAAAGCCCTCTTGCGTCTTGGGTTCCTTGAAGCGCGAGGCAAAGCCCGTGAATGCCAGTTTCGGCAGACCCTGTCGAGCTTCGGGGTTCATCATCTCGTTATTGGCACGCACCGCGTCGTTATGCTCGCAGACGTGCAATGGCGTCCGGAACCAAAGGCACCGGATGGGGGCTTTGAACTTTTTGGCTAGTCCCACCCATACCGCTCGCGTATCCGGGTCGGCATTCGTGTTATCTTGATTCGTTAGCCGGATCCTGATGCCTTCAACGGGGTTTACCAACCAATCACCACGGAGTCGCCCTCGACCAGCAGCTCTTTGGCTGCTTGCATACACTTTTCGCGACTCTTGAGAATGTCCTGATTGATCCTCTCGTAGCCCAGCGGCTTCAGATATCTCCAGTAAAAGGTGCTTTTCCCCGCTCCCGGCGGACCGCAGTACAGGACGACCTCTTGCTTGTTCTTCTTCTCGAAAACCAGGTCGTCCTGGGCGCCATCGAAGGTGTGGTGCGTCAAGTCAAAGTCGCGACGAAAGTCTCGCGGTTTCTGTCCCAAAAAGAACTCTTCTGGCGTCCTATATGTTATGCCGATGTTGTGCGCTAGGTTTCTGTCTGAACAGCTAAAGTCCTTTGCTATTGGGGCTGCGGCGCCGTTGCTCGCACCAAGACTCGCGGTCCTTCCGCCAGCGTCGCCAACAAAGAAGCTGTCGTCGAGATCAATGTCTTTTTCTGCCAGGTCGTAGTCCTTGCATGCTTCTGCCCACATGCCGGGCCTCGGTTTTCGGTAAATGTCTTTTGCTGTGGCGGCATAGAGGGTCGTCGGCAAGTCGAGGCTGCTCAGTACGGCGCTGCATTTTTGTTTAAACTCGCCAACTCGTTTTTGCGCGGCCGCCTTGGGACCTTTGAAGTCAGGGTCAAAATGGAGGGTCAAGCCTCCCTGGTTGGATAAAATGACGATTCGATAACCCTGCGTGTGCAGCTCGCGAAGTCGGCCGGGCACACAAGCGTCCCACCATTTCCAATCAGAGGCGTTCCCTGCATGCTTCTTCCCGGATGACGTTGTAATCAACGTTGAGTCCAAGTCAAAGGCGGCAATCTTGAGGCGTAATGAAGCTCTCTGCTCTTGGTCTTCGGGAACGTAGCGGCCTACAAGAAGCGTGGCCGGCGCGCCATCTTTGGGAGCCCTTTCCGACCATTGAGTCTTGTCTTTTGGTTTTTGAGACGTAGGCTTGAAGAAATTGGCCACGGCACTCTCTATGCTTCCGTCAGCACTCCGCCATGGCCGCATGTTTACTTGGTTTGTTCAGGGGTCCAACTCGTAGTGTTGCTCTGCACCGAACGTTTCAACGGGGGCGGCGAGATCGGCGCATCGGTAGCTTTGCGCTTGGATGAGAGACGTTCAGGAGCCATTTGCTGTACAGTTATGAAAGGTCGCCGGGACAATCGGAGCAAAGTGTTGCGCGACATGAATCGACAGGAGTTCTGGTCTCTCGGCAGCTTCGCAGCTACTGGGAGACGCGGGGAGACGCGGAAATGGGAACGCGAGGTCACGTGCAGCTTTCCCAAAATCCAGTGAAGCCACTCAACAGTGACGAGCTGCCAGACGCTGAGCAACAGCCCGAACTTTTGAAGCTATTTACTCGACAATTCAAAAGTCCATCTTTCTCACATCCCAACGTCTCTTCAAGGTCTGAGTTTCTCGCTTCAACGTCGCATCCTCGACTTGGTGGCATAGCTTTACCCCGGGCGACAGAGGTGATTGCCTCTCACCCTCCTCCTCCAGCTCATCTCGCCCATCATGTACGAAGTATTCCTGACCGGCTTCGTCGAGCAAAATGACTTTTCCGCCGCACGCGCGGTTTTGAGCGGTTTCTGCGCCATGCCACCTTGGGAGACCGTAAGCCGGGTTCTCTACTACCAAGGGCCCCCCAAGCCGACCGGTCTCTCCAATCAAACGTCCATCGAGAAGCCATTGCGCAAGGACATTGCCTATCTGTGGAAAGACCTTCACCAGAGCCTGAGCCGGCAGTCATTCGTTCTTCAGGTCCGCTATGAGATCAACAAGGACCGAGACTTGGGCCCCTCGAGTGCCCCAGCAGATCTCGATGCCGCGCCAGGACTCTTGCGGTGGACAGACTTTCCGGATCCGCCTCACGGTAGACCGCTCCTCACACAACGCAAGATTGTCGAGATCTGGGATCAAAAGAAGCTCCCCTCGGCGATGCGGGACAACAGTTATGAGTACGTCACTGCCTTGCCGCCGTATCCCAGCGCGTTGCTCACTGATTCAGATTCAAAGCGGAAACCATGGAGGAAACTTACCGCTTCTTCCGAGACGAGATTGAGTTTCGCTTGACCAAGCACTACTTTGTCCAGCAAATCACGGAATACACGCCGCTCGAGTCGAGAAGCCAGCCGTCACCTGGGCCATGTGCAACGTTGCCCGCCTGGGACGCGTTGACGCCAGTTGACATGCAGGGTCGATGGATCCTCCAGGTCAAGGCCCACGTCCTCCAGGACAACAAACCCGACGAGATTCGCAAGGTGCAGGACCGTTTAATGTCCATTCGCAGTGAACTGGAAGGAGCGTTCGACTTTAAGCCCATTGACCGCAAAGTCCACGACACCAGAGTAGCCCTTCAGCAGCAGGGCATCCAGGCATTACCGCAAAAGGTCATTCTAGGGAAGTCTTGAATGTCGCATTTTAAGCTTCGTCAATGACCATGTGGGCGTCTACTCACTATCATGGCTTCTCGCGGGCACATAGGGGCCCAGATGAGAAGGGCAAAATTACTGCAAATAAAGCAACCTTGTTCCTGCTTTGGCGTTACTTAGATACCCAAGAAATCTCACACAAGTATATCCACCTATTCTTCACTTAGGTTTACTCCTTGTGCTTTCTCAACCCATTTCCGGCTCTTCATGAGCCTGGATGGACTGCAATACATCTTCCAGGGGTTCCAGAATAATTTGAGCCTAATGTTTGCTTCGGATGATTGATCCGGTTCATCTCGACCCAACATCAATATGGCGTTTTGCTCTTGATTACATCTCAAGCATGACGGAATGTCTGGGGGGAAAACTCTTCCTCGTGATGAGGCGCGAATCGGTGCTCATGACTATCGCCGTGTTTCTTGATCGCGATATCATCACAGGATGAGACTTTGTGGTGTCTCAATCAAGTACCCACTTTGCTTCACGAACCATGTCCGCACGTTGCGGGCCTGATTGCGATACTGTGGCTCCTGATTGTAACACTCAAGAATCCTGTATACTTCTTCATCAAGGTTGATGGAGGGGCTTAAGGGCGGCGGACGACTGCGATGAAGTTGCCCTTACATTTCGTCAGGCTTGGTGTTGTGAGCAAAACGTTGTGCCCTGGGGCATCAATGATCGAGAATGATAGAGATTGACTTAACTTGACGAGCCTGTCCAACTCTATCAAAGGACCCAAAACTTACTTCCAACGAACACAGCCACGGCCTGTTGATGACAGTCTTTCTCCATCATTGATGAGCAGCTCCGCTACGCTCCGATCAGCCGGAGTCGAAAGGCAGACGGGGTTATGGGTTCCGGACCGACTACCGACATGTCGAGACGGTTTGCCGAGCGGAATATGTCACAACCACAACCAACTTGCCACGCGACTTGAGAACTGCATCCGCATTCTGGCTATCACCGTATCATGTGACGAGATCTGGAGTGGGAAGCTTCTGCCCTACTCCTTGCAGGATGATCTGGTCCGCTCGAGGTCACACGGAACAACGGATCTAGACCCAACCACAGGTGACGGCTGGATTTCCCGCCCGGCTGCCGTGATGGCTTCAGACGTTAGATGGCGGATTATTCATGTCTTTGGAGGTAGCAAGACTTGAATCTCCATCATGCTAGCTTTCGGCACCCTGTCCAAATAAAGGCACCCCGTTCAGACGCCCACATGAAGCGTCAACCCCGGGCTCTCTGCTCATGGGAGCCATGTCATCATCACAAGAGAGGCGAGATGGTTTGTGACAGATCTGCCGGACCTTACCGTCTCATCCGAGACACCAAGCCCGCCCAGCCGGCGAGTCCAGCGCCTCGCATCGTGGGGGATTGCCCAAAACAAGCCTCCCCCTTCCCGTCTTCTCGGCACTGCGGGCGCAGCTCGTCGCCCCTTGGTGTCCGCTGTCCTCACACATCATGCCGCAAGCAAACGGCTCACGCATGCACGGACGGTTGCGCCTCGCGGCACTTGTCTCGCTTGTTCCCCGCAAAATGGCGTTTTCATGGCGTCCCCGGGGGGGGCCTCTTTTGCCGTGTCCACGTACCAGTTTGCGAGCAAGGGTGCGCCAAGCCGTGGAGAGCGAGTCGACGAGCATTCGACGCTCGACTCGATCGATCGGCTACATGTGAGCAAGACACGGCGACTCCGCGGAGAGAGAGGGACGCGCAGAGACGACGACACGTATGTCCAACAGACGAGTCAACTGCCCGAACGCACAGGGGAATAGCATGGCGTTTTCGTCGACACATGGCTCCAGGCCTGCGACGTTTAGCCCCTGCTGCCCTCGCCCCTGGTCCCCGTCACGGACGAACCTTCACTTCGGATGACGGAGTGAGACGGGCCTCGGCAGCAATGTCCCGGCCGTGTGGAGAAGAAGCCGTGCCGTAGCCAAGAGGATAAAGGGGCGAGGGGGTGGGCAACGGACCGAGCCGTTTCTTGGTCCCGGCCAAAACCCGAGACATGAAGAGACTTGAGCGCCGACTTGTTCGTGGCTGAAGCCGCAGCCGGCCACGGGCCAAGGGGCCCAACGAGCCAGTGGTTATTCTGTATAATATATCCGTCCACTTCGTAATCGAGATGATATGCGCCCACGGGTCAAAGAACGACGTGCAAGCATGGCAGACTGGGCTTTGTTTGCGCCCAAGGAGGCAGACGAACCAATGCGTCCTCTACGCGAAAGAATCAAGAAGCCCCTTTTGCGCCCCGATTGCGTGCCAAGGCGTACGCAGGGCGTGTATGTACAGTCTGCAGACTGCACGTCGCAGAGCAAAAGCAGAACAAAGGCGAGGCAGAAGCAACGCCAGCGGTGGCCTATCACGCCCGTCACACTGCCTCTTGTTGCCCTCGTCCAACACACCAGGCTTCCAGCCACCCCATGTCTCTCTCCATACCTCTCCCTCTCTCTCTGTGCTGGCTTGTATGTTCTGTCTCCCGTTGCTCTCGCCCGAGGAGCCGTCACGTCACTCAACCGCACCGTCGCACAGTGGGCCACATCCTCTGCGGCACTCCGTCCTTGGGCTCCTGGGGTCCTGTGTAACCGGCGGACAAAGAAGAGCTGCGTTGCCCCTTATGGGCACCCTCCCGTCCACCCCCTTTGAGAGCAGCCAT
This sequence comes from Hirsutella minnesotensis 3608, assembly GCA_000956045.1. NCBI lineage: Eukaryota > Fungi > Ascomycota > Sordariomycetes > Hypocreales > Ophiocordycipitaceae > Hirsutella > Hirsutella minnesotensis. Next base: position 1,020,823 of record KQ030500.1, read on the forward strand.
CGAGGCTTGTCCTTGGGCCCATGTCCCGCGCGTGCGCGCATGCTTGTTGCCGAGATCCCGAGGGGATGCTGTAGAGACACGGAAGCCAGGAGGGAAAAAGAGCATCAAGTCATTGTCTGTGACACGCAGGGCTTGCACCGTCATCGAGGGCACATGTCTGCAAGAGCTGGCAGCTCAAAGTCTTGCTCTTCGTAGGGCAGGCGGCTTTTCCCGCCGGCGCAACAATGCTCCTCGATAAACACGACCGACGCATGTCGTCGCCAGCGATGCCGCATCCCGTCTGCTCGCGCCCGTGGAAAGTCGCCCTCGCCCTTTTTCTGTCTCTGCATTCGTGATTCCCCCCGGTTGACCTGCTTCTCCCCTTGAGCGTCGCGAGTCGATGCAAACACCCCGATCATCTCTCAATGCTTGCTCCCGGTGTGGCCCATCTGCCACAGGCAAACCTCGTCGACGCCGCATGGCATCGAACCCGCACCGCTGAGGCTTCCACGGCAGACGGCGAGCAAAAACGGAGACCGCCTTTTCCTTTGAGTAGGCTGCCGTGCCAGTGCTGTGATGCTTCCGCCCGTCTTCACGTAGGGCCGGAGAGTTGACTGGTGATCTCTTGCCTTTTGCCTCATGCACTCGCAACTCCGGCATCCATCACCACTTCTCCTGACTCAGTCTACAAGATGTATTCCACAGCTACTCATCAAGATGGATCAACGCCCATGCGTGACGCCTAATGTACCTTTAATGTTGACCGGACTCCGATCCACCACCCATCCTTTAATTGTGCTTCACCAATCCACGGCAGTACAGCAACGGACAAGTAGACAAGTCCTTGTCGGGACTTGGCCATATGCGTCGTGAATACAGCAACTTACACATATGTCGTCTTGCATCACAGCACGTGGTCGTCCAACCTCTCTTCTCATGAACCACCCCTAGTCATTCTCATCTACAAACGCGTACGCCCACACGCAAATTTGGTGTAAACAGCTTAACCGTCGATTACCTTGTCGTCGACTCAGTCATTCAGAGTCACCGGGTTATCGTACTGTAGACACCCAACCAGCTCTGCAGCCGCACTGGGTCTATACACAATATCGTTCCCACCCTGAAGCAGTGTGGTGCCTCCTAGCCATGCCTCGGGCTTCATCATTGTGCACACATTTATACAAAAGTTTGGACGCTACTAAAGGCGTAGATTGTAGACCTCACGCAGAGAATAGCTCCAAAAGGGTCTTGTAAGACGCGGGCTTGCGGCCATGGGGCACCGACAAACGGGACTGCGGACCCCGAGCAAAGGATGATATCAAGACGTCGTGCAAAGAGCCTCCCCGCGCGGGGAAATCAAGCCATTCCACGCCAAGTCATGGGCAAGAAGCAGTACAACCGTTCCATTGCCTTGTGCGACATCGCCTATTGGACTGCGCTCCCAGAAGTTCAAGGGCCATGGAAGTGTCCGCCTCACAATCGGCCTTGATCTTGCGCGCCGAGCGGGTTATGATGTTCACGGGTAGCATCGTGTATGAGTAATTGTTTTTATTCGTTCTTATCAGAGCAAAGCCGCCCAAGAACCTATCGAATCGCCCACGCTGGCGCTTTATTTCGCCTTCGCCACGCTTCACCACCTCCCTGACCGGGCCAAAGCGGTGCGAGACGAAGCCCGAGGGCCACCTCCGCAGTCTTCTGCGTGATAATGGCAGGCCCTCCAGGCCACCATACCATCCAATCACGAGCCAACCAAGTGTGTGCCCGTTTCATTCGTGACCCCTCTTGGGATCGAAAGCCAGGCCAGCCGCCGAATGAAGGCTGGCGAATGTAATCATTGTCCCACGTCCAAAGAGTCCATTACCACCTCGGACGCACGTGTTGCGTCGTGACTCTTGCGGGATTCCCGCTCCCGTCTAAACTTTTGGTCCCTATGCCCATACCTGACGGCCTCCCCAAGATGAAGTGCGGGACATGTCAAACGCCAAAAGTCGCTCCACTGTAGAGTCTCTCTCGGGCGCAAAGATTGATGGAAGAAATGTTGCGGCGTCCCGTAGTCCGCTGAAATGCCTGAATGCCGCCGGGGATCCAGTGACCCGCAAAGTACAAAAGAAAGAGTGACGGCGGTAGGGGGTATCTTTCGCATTATCACATTGAATGAGTTGTATCCTTTCGGATCGAAGAAGACAAGTTGAACGTTGATGTCGTGAAACCTCGTCAGGACGGTGTCAAGCCGAAATAACGAGCTTGCCGTCGCTCTCACGGGCAGCAAGCTGCCGGAGTTGGTCACTTGCGAAACCCGACCTTGTCGGCCAGGCTTCTCCAGAAGCGACCCTTGGCGTCCTCGCTTCGGGCTCGAACCATGACGGCGTCGCGCTGCATGGGACCGACAATGTCCTCGTCGCCGCGGCAGGGAAACTTGCCCTGCGCATCGAGGGACTCGAGCATGCGCGGAACGGCACTGAGCAGGCAGTCGTCCATGCGACGCCACTCCATGTCCGCCAAGACGTCGTCGTTGGAGGGCACCTGGCCCAAGATGCCCACGGAGCTGCTGGATCGCCCGCGCCCGCGCCCGCGGCTGTGGCTACGCGAGTGACTAGCCGAGCCGGGAGCGGAACGGCTGGTTTGACGAACAATGTCATCGTGAAAGGCCTTCCATCGCCGCTCCGTTTCGGCCCACTTGGCCTCGGTCAGGGCGTAAATCTTGCTCGTCTGTCCATAGTGCTCTCCAGTACGGACAAGATGCTTGGTGTAGTTGACTCGAGCCGCGTCCCAGTCGTCTCGGAATTTGCCCACCGTCTCAACGGTAATGGTGTCCAGCTCGTAAGGCAGAGGCGTAATGGTGAAGTTGGCGTGACCGAGGCGGTCGGACCACTCGTCGTGCTCTTGCAGGATCGCTGGCAGAGGGATGGGGAGCTCCGAGGACGTATTCACCTGACGCAGTGACGTGTTTGAAGGTCGACTGCTGAGCGATGGGCGCGAGTAGGGCTGCTGCGGCGGGACAGGTAGCTGCGGAGAGGTGGGAACCGTAGTCGGAGCCGATAGGGGAGCCACAGTAGGAGATTGAAGAGGAGACTCCACGGCCGGTTTGCCCAGGGTGTCGTTGAGCATCGGGGGGAGGAGAGGAGTGGTGGCCATGGAGCGGTCACGCTCGAGGCTAGTCTGCTCCTCCTGCGTCATCTCAATGACTGAGGACCGACTGAGGTTCTCGGTGCTGCCGTAGTAGGACATGGTTGAGCACGACGCCATGCGAGTCGCGAGGTCATTGAAGCGGTCGGGGGACGGCTGGTTCGAGGTCGACAGGGACGAGGAGCGGCTCGAAGGCCCGCGCGACAGCATATTCTCCATGCTGAGATCGGCAGTGGGCGAGGCTAACGTGTTTCCGCGCCTGCTCGATCTCCAGCGTTTGATGGTGGGCAGGCGGGAGCCGAGGCGAGAGGTCAGGCCTGCAAAAGGCGAGGCATCCGCGGGGCGTCTCTTCCGGGAATGACGGGGATCGGCGGAGCAATCGCCGTCGCTGAGAAATCCCATGTCATAGTCAATGTCGAAGTCGCCAACCAGGTCGTCGGGGAATAAGCCCTCGGAGCTGTTGCGGTGTTGGCAGGGAGTGTCGCCTGCGACAAATCAGACCGTTAGTGGGGCTCGAGGAAACAATGGCCTTGTCTACTTACACAGGCAGCTGTAGAGTCCAAAGTACTCTGACGAGGGGCTGCTCTCGTCCTCGTAGCGCTCCATGGGATCTTCTTGGACGTCTGGGAGCTGACGTTTCTCAGGCTTGGCAGAAGAATACGGGACGGTAGGCGAAGTAGGGCATTCTTGGGCCAGTTGCTGCTGCTGGGGCGCCGGTGGCAGTGGCAGCTCGAGCGAAGACGAGGAGCTCGAGAAGCGCTGATGGGCTCGCGGGGAGAAGGTTGGCGTGACGGGCGAGGTGACGTCGGACGAGGAGGAATTGGTTGTGTAGTAGACCTGCGACAGGTCGAAGGCGTCGGGGCTAGCCGTGGAAGCATGGCTGTCGATTTTGCGGCGCTCCTCGACCAGCTGCGGGAGCAGCAGAGGCTTGAGTTTCGGCGACATGCCTCGCCAAGGAGGAAGTCTGAACCGCAGAGCAGACGCCGGCAGGAGATTATGGTGAACCAAAGTCGAGGTCGGGCAGAGACGTTGATGGCGGGTTGTCGAGGCGGAGATGGAGAGAAGTCGGGAGCAAGAATGCGAGGTGTGGAAGGGGAAACGGAGCAAGATGTACGGACAGGCGGTTGGCGGCAAGCTACGAAAAGTGCAAGGCCAAGCACCGGCCGATTTTTAGCATCCACGAGCGAAGCGAGACTACCTGGACAGTGCTAAAGGTACAAAGGTACGGGGCGCAACAGCGGCGGCGGCTCGCTGGGCCATGGTGGAGGGCAGTCTTGGTGGGGGGAGGGGTGGACTGGATAATGGGGTGGTGGGAGCAATGAAGCCCCCGGGGTGACCCACCTCACACCAGACCGGGGAGTCTGGCAGCATGGGAGCCGGGACGCTGGCTGGCCAGGGAGGCCAGAAAAAGGCCGGGGAGCCCAAGGGTACTCAGTGTGGCCTCGCCCGACAAAGTCGTGCTTCCGAGCCCAAATGGAGGACAGCGGGTACCGAGGCGGTCCGGACAGGTAGCCAGGTACCCAAGACACGTCTTGGGCTGCAGAGGCCCGCGGCTGGTGCCACGCTGGTGGCGGTACTTGTACTTGCAGTCCGGGGCTTCTGAGCTGTTCTGCTCTGTTTCGTTTCGCGCCCCACCGGGGGCTGGTGGTTGCAGGAGCAGGGTGCAGGCGCAGATGCAGGCTGCGTGGGGCTTCTTGGGGCCAATTGCCGTAGGGCCAGGCAGCTCCCAGGTACTGTACCTCACTCACACAGGTGCAATGGAGGGGCCGGAGTTGGTCGCGCCCAGGCGAGCCAGGAGCAAGATGAATGGCCGCCCATGGCCGAAAGAATAGCAATCGAGACCCTCAACTTCCAAACCGTGTGCCGTGCCCATGCGCTGAATGCAATGGGGATACGGTACAATAGGTAGGGGGGAGAGGGAAGGCAACGGGGCGTGGACGCGACTCTGGCTGCGGGCAGAAACGCGTGTGCATTTGAATCAATGTACACGTACAGTACATGATGCTGTGCACTGCAACGCATTCGACACCAAAGGCAGAGCACCTAGGTACATACAGTAGGTAGGTAATTAGGTCGCCATTTGTGCGGTGCAGCCAGCGTTGACGACGTCGACATACTGTGCCGTAGGCGGCTAAGCACAGAGGAGGGTGACGACGAAGCAGAGTTAAAAAAAAGTCTTGTCTCGGATTCTAGCTCGACCGAGTCGAATTCGCTGGCCGCTTCGCCGGCCGACCGGCGTCCTCTTTTGTTTTTCCATTGTTGCTACGATTTACAAAGTACAGTACTTGCGTGCTTTTGTCAATTCTTGCCTTGCCGACTTTAACCTCTGACTTGACTGACGACGGCGAGGCGGGACGTAGCCGCGGCGGGAAGCCCTGACGGAGGGGCGGGAGTAACCGGGAGCCACCGGATAAGAGGCTGGCAGAGCTCGAGCGCACCCGAGCTTATTCTATTGCCCCCAGCACGTCGAAACCATGACATCTGCCTGTTGCATCTACTGGCAGACTCGAGATTTGCGAACAAGGCATTCGTGTCAGTCGACTTTGGCCGTGGTGGGATGTACAAGGAGCGCGCCGGCAGACCCCAAGCACGCCATTTAAACAGCAAGCGCGGCCGCGTATCCATGGATTGTACCGTACAGTATCTCTGGGGCACAGAAATCATACATACAGATACTCCATCAGCGGGTTGGCTTGCCGGACGCATCAATGCTATGCCACGGTACACGAGCATAGGAGGCGTACAGTACACTGGCCGTGGCTCTCGTACGGTCGACGCCCGTCTGCACCAAGTATCCGTACCTGGTTACATGGTAATTATAGGCCTGGGGTATTAGCCGTGGCCGTGGAAGGCGTGTCCATGTCTCGAGGCGCCGCCCTCTGTGAGACAGCGGGGTCAGAGACGCTGCTGGTCCGTTGGCGAGAGGAACCTGGAACCCAGGAGGAAGCGGCGGGCGCCACGACGCGAAGCTCCCAGCTGAGAGCGTGTTGGTATCGAGCACTCCGAATTCGACGTACCGTGTGTGGGGAAGCCCGACACGGTCAACCCGGCGTCATGCCCACTGCACAGCCAACGCGCCGCGTGCCGGAGTGCCAGGCGACCTGCCAGAAGTCCTCGGGTGGCATTCGGAGATGATCCATTCAAAGTTGGAAGCCACAAAATGCACCGCGAGGGTAGGCCCAGTGCTTGGTTCGAGTAACCCGGCGTCGGGGCTTGCGTTCGCTGCGCTAGCCACGCGCACTGTACGCTGTCCCGCGCCAGCACCGACGTTTGGACGCCAGGTCTAGGTACCGCACAGTATGCGGCCGCAACCAAGGACGGCAGGGTCCGCAGACGGTACAGAGAGGCGTGTAGGGCGCTGCGACTCGGAGCACGACGCGAGTGCAGGCCAGCTAGCCATCTGCCAGGTTTGCATCAAAAATGCAACTCGACGTGAAGCAAAGTCAACGGCCCCCGTAGACACATACGCCATGGGCTCGACGAAACGGTCCACGTGTGGTTGCAGTCAATGGCTCGGCGTGCCGCAGGTTGGGCGCAAAAGAGGTCGGGATTCAACAGCGCACGCCTCCACTCCCCTCTGCGAACTCGAACTCGATACGCCCAGCGGCAGCCCAGTAGCGGCACCGTAGCAGCAGCAGCAGCACCGCAGGCTGGCGTCTGCCCGTGCTCTACAAAGCACCCTTTGAGCATGGCAGGCTTGGCCGTCTGTGTGTGCCTCCCTACTCTGCCTCTGCTTCCATCGTTGCTGTGCTCCAGTCCCTTTGGCCTCGAGCAGCATGCCACCCCGCCTTGGCTTCTGCGGTGCCTCTGCGGTCCCAACGAATCCGGACTGCCGCTCGGCTACTTTGTTCCTTTGCCTTGCCTCTTTGTCCCATTCGACACGCCGCCCGATTTGGCCGCTGACAGCAGCGAGCATGGCAGATGCGACGATGCGCGGCACGTGAGATGGGGCCGAGGCTGGCAATTCTGACGTGGATTGTCCCTGCACTCGTCTCCCAACTTACTCTCCTCGTACCTATCTCGCTGCGTCTCTGGCGCAGCCTCGGCCTCGAGCACCTACAGATGAAGCATGGGCAGCTCCCAGCCGGGGGAGGGGATGCCCGCGTATCGGGTACTTTATGCAGGTGCTAGCCGGATTGCTCGATGCGAGTGCGCGACGAGTACTCGATACCCGGCGCCCGTCGGTGCGGGTCGGGGATTACAGCTCCGGCCCGACCACCGGATGGACGCAGCTTGGTTCCAGCCAGCCCAGTGTCTAATACGGCGTCTTATCTCGCATGACATGTTCAAGTCCGTCATCCGCCGCCGCAGTCATCAGGCAGGCGTCGACGACGGCATCGAGCTGCTGACTACCACGGGCCATGTCGGCGAATCGGTTGCGTCGACTTTTGATGATGTGAGCCGCACATGGGCCGCGGATGGATATCCCCATATCGTTCATGCAGTCTCTCGAGCTACCGGAATAGAAGACCAGCCCCCGGTACGCATGGGCGCGGTTTTGGGCCGTCCAAGCTCGCTCGACGTCATGTTAGTTACGTGGGATTTCTGTACAGTGCAGCACAGGTCCGGTGTGGTGGCCGCGACGAAAACCCCGAAATAAAACGTCAAATCTCGTGATTTTCGTGGCGAGCAAGCACGGGCAGGCGGCGGCCAAGGCTTGGAGCGAGCTGCAAGGCGCGCGCCCGGAAGATGCGCGGCCCCCGGTCTGCTCTGCCTCTGCTCCCCCAGATTGCACACTCGGGCTCGCTTCAGGCTCACTGACTGGCTGTCCGCTGGTGACCGAGACGCCTCGTCGGGAAGACTCCGTTCCAACGACACGACGGCCAATGGCGGACGCGCACGCAGCAGGCCTTGTCCCTCTGGGCTTTCCGGGGAGCGAAGGCGCTCGAGATCTCGGGGAAAGTGGGTGGGGAGGGGCCCTGCCCGCCTGCTTGTCTGGGTGCAAGCAGAGCTCACGCAAGGGCTGCGTCGTGGACAAACGGATTGGGAAACTCGAGGGAGCCACGATTCAGAGTGCCATTCAGCGGCGTCGGCGTCTGTTGTTGGCGCGCATGCACGGAGCACCGAGACCAAGGGGTGATTGCTGGTCTCCTGCCTTTGACATGAACCTTGATAACCCACAGGGCTGAGAGGGGATTGAGAGCAGTGCGGTCGGGGAGAAGCCGACGGGCAGATTTAAGATTTGGCAGCACAGCAATGGGGAAATGAGGTGCCGTGCCGGTGCATCGTGGAGAAGAACCCGCCGACGATCGCTTGCGAGCCGTTCTTCTCTGCTCTGCCGAGTTCCCTTTATGCGCTCAATATATCCCAGCCTCGCTCGCTCGTGCGGACATGCGCCGCCGTCACTGCTCGCCCTAGCATCGAGCTCGGGAGCCAGGCTGCAAAATGTTTAGGGCAGAGCCCCCGTCACACGCACCTGCGAGGGCGACTTAGCGTCTTCCGTGCACAGGCTGTACAGTAGACTCCAGCCAGTCAAAGTAGAAGATAAGTACCCAAGTACCAGAGCAGCGTGAGCTCCGCATGAGCTGTGCTTTTGACTCCACAGTGCCACTCAATTGATCGTTTCGGGTCTTTGGCGTGGCCTAGAAGCTCCAGAGACATCGGCTAAATCGCTTCATGGGACCGCAGAGATCAGGGCGAGACGATGGCTCCAGACTACTGTATCAGCATCTTCCTGGAGCGTTCGACTGGGCCGTCGCAGCGGCAGGCTGTTCCGCGATTATAGCACAGCGCCATCGCAGCGCCTCCAGACCTTGGACCCATGCCATGACCGGTGGAGGTTTGGAGGTGTCGAGGGTCCTAGGGGAGGCTTCCTTGTACCGATACATTGTGTCTTGACTCCAGGATTCATTGCTCAAGGAAAAGCCCTGGCCCCACACGCCACGCTGTGCTAGGCCCTGTTTCCCCAGGCGCCTTTTTTGTCGTCTTTTTTCCTTTTCCGTTTCCCTGCGTGCTGTCGACCTCCTGAAGACTTTTGTTGCTTCTGGGAGCATTGGAAAGGGGAGGTGATGGGGAGATATTTGCCCACACCACAACTGGCGCCCGCCAAGTTGCTTTTCCTCAACACAAACAAGCAAGCCAACAGCCAACCACCTCGCCGTTGTACCAGGACCGTTCTTACACATTCTTGCTATCATGCCCCTTTGGCAAACTCGTCGTCGGTGCCTTGATTCGGAGAAGCGACTGTGCGGCTCGTTTGCCGTCTCCCCCCTACATGTTGACTTGCGGCCCTGTTCCTTCGAGGAAGGTCGAACAAAGAAACACGCGGGAAGATATGCGGTTTTCCAGTGCGCATCAGCGCGCCCGTTGAGCCCGTGGCCTTCCGCAGAGCCGAATAGTCGAGATGAAACAAAGACGCAGTTGCTCGAGATCCTGGATCGTTAGTGTCGCCTTGTCTCGGGCAGCTAGTGCCCGCCCGTCTCCATTTGCCGCCTTTGCCCGATTAAGGGGGTGGGTGTTGGTACTTCGTACAAGTACGAATACAGCAAATTGGAATACTACAGCTTACAAGACTCATTGACACTGTTTTGCTGTGTGCCTCGCCGCCTTGTCGAGCAGCGACTTGCAATATCCGTCATTGTCCGGGGCTCATCATGTAATATCTCGCCTTGCGCGGTTCGATTGGCTTCGTCCTACGCCGTCGGCCTGCTCCTCGTTCTCCTCTTTGCAAAGGCACCACCTTTTCGACTGGACAGCCTGCCCAAAGCCCGAGGACAATGGACAAATGCCCTCGGGAAACCCTGAGCCAAGGATACACAGCATGGTGGCGCCCTCGTCGTCATGTATCGGGCGTTTTCTTCTTCTCCGGGATCGTATTATCCCTTGGGGCCCTGATGCTGGCTCGTCTTCCGTTGCTTCGCCTTGACAACGCGCATCTTCCCCAGGATCGAAAGGGGCAGGCAACAAGCGAGGTGAAGCATCACTTTGCCGTCTTCAATCCATGACTGGGAACCCTCGGCCTATTTTGGGATCCTCGTCTCCCTGTCCCGGCAAGGATACGGCCTCGCAAAGGATTGTCCCGGTAGGCCCAACTCGAAGAACCTGACACAGCTCGATGCCCCCCTTCGTTTGCGTGGGACCAACTGCATCTTCGAAACCGAATGCACAGGCAAAAAGACCGCGGCCGCCTGTCCCCCAGCTGGCCTCGCTTCCACGAGCCATGGAATTTCAAGCTCCCTCTCCCGACGCATGGCAAGGGAGAGACAAGATGACGCGACTCGCACAGTCACGGCATGTCTTGGGGCGGAACTTTCCCCCCTCCTTGTTCAACTCAGGATCTGATCCAAAGCCCGGGTGCTAGGCTAGGGGTCAGGGACCAAGATCAAAAAGGGCAGGAGGGTCTTGTCAAGGGCTAAGCGGATCGGCGGGTCCAACGCCTCTTGCTGACTGGCAGAGACATGGCTCGGCTGTCGCAAGCGCCAACCGGAACCGGTGGTTCTCTTGTTCCGCCCCACGGATCCGGTCCAGGGGAGGGACTCGTGTTTCCTCCTGAGCATGACTGTGGTCCTTTTCCGCGTCAACTCGTCGCGATGTCCCTGTCGTCCCCGTCGCCAGGTGAGCCTGTGGGACGTGTGGATGCCACGGGACGCACCCATGCCACGCACGTTGCTCTGAGCCACTGCATGAGTGGGGGTCCCTTCCATTGCCCGCTGGCTTCAGATCCTTGGATACGGACCTGATCCGAGGCCTTGGAGGCGTATTATCGCGATCTTGCCTTGGCCGAGAGCGAGGCAACCCCATGGAAGGGCGTGGCCGGCTTCGCACCGCCATTGGTACACCATCAAGGCCTTGCAAGTTCGAAAAAAAGGCGTCTAATCTCGGAAGACGCAGCAAGAAACCGCCGGACCGGACGAGGCTTGTCATGTTGATCACCGCAATAGATTGCTGAGGGCAGTCCGCAGGGCAAGACACGGCGGCGCCATTCATACAAAATGGTTCTACACAACCGTCGTAAGAGCAATCGCCCTTGTTGCATCTCATGTCTACAGTCTCACCAAGCCTCGCGGCCGTGACGGGCGGGATCCGTCAAGGTCAGCCAATGCTCCATTTGGCCGACTGCGCCTGGCGCTTTATCAATATCGAGAAATCTTTTGCCGGGTCGTCACATGATGACTGGTTTGAGGACAGAATCGTTAACTGTCAACGCTCGTCGTCGTGATGATTGTTGCAGTTGCCGTGCAATTGGGCCCGTGTGTCATGATGATATTCTTACCTCGGTCCTCGACCGGCCAACGACAACGTTTGCTGATGTCATTGAGCGAGTAGGCACTTTCAAAGATTCCGAGAGAGACAAGTGAATAATCAAGTTCTCGCGCAGCCTGTTCCTCGGTGCCGGTCTCGGCAGAGGAGTCGCCTCGGCGTCTGTTGCCAGCATCGGACAGGCAAAGTCAACCCGGCAGCAACTTGGAGCCTTTGGTGCGTCTTCACGTGTTATGAGCAAGTTCATCTGTGTCTTGGATGAGCAAGGTCTCAATCTCGTAAGCTTCCCCTCTACTATCATCGGATTTACTACTTTCTCTCTCTCCGGGCGGCGGTTAGGGAGCCTGCCAACGCAAGCCGTTCACGAAACCGTAGATCATGTTGGATGTTGGGTACTTCTGAAACTTCATGAAGCGGAACCGAGTCGCCCAAGTCTAACGGGATCGGCTCAGGAGGGAACCTTTCAACATGCAAATAAATGACACGCATCGTGCAAAGCGGTCGTGCACCAGAATCTGTCCCATGGTAAGGGCCTGGATCTCGGGGACGTTCTGCGACTAACCTCGAATTCAAAGTGCGCGTCTGCTTTGGGACCCGATCAATTCTTACACTTGGCAACGGCTGAGCGCGAATTTGCGGGTTCGTTCTCCTGGGTGTAGGGGCCTTCCCAGCATTACTGGAATAGATGGCGGCTTGGTGGGCTGAACCAACGCCTCTGCGGCCTGTGTTGGAGCTGATCGGAACTGCGTTGCTGCGCCTCCTCCTTAGCGGTCCGGCCCGTCAGAGACACAACATCGCAGAAGCATTAGAGAGGACAAAGGCGGGCTACCAGGATGGCGTGACAGCAGCCAGAACTAAAGCTCAAACAGACGCGCGCGCACTATTACCGTGTCCTGCATCGGAGACTCGCTCAGCGTCCGGTGTCACGACAGACGAGGGTCACGCAAGAGTGCACTGGTGGAAGCGGGGACGAGAGGGGCGGGGGAGAATGAATGATTATCTGACAGATGGACAATATCCGCAGGCAGTGCGACCTGCAGGGACAGGACAGCGGCATGTCCCATGGGGCGTCGAGAAGCCCAGTCGATGGCATTGGCGATCACCTCTTCCGGCGTACGAAGTAGGGTCCTGGGCAGTTGGAGAATCACGACAATGCTTGGCGCTGCTCGGCACGACCCTCGGGTTCACCGCTGCATTTCTCATCGCCGAGGCCCAGACGGCAGGTTCGCTTGGCATCATGGACGTGACATTCTGGAGGCCGAAGAGAACCAGGACAAGTCTGGACAAGCCGAGCTCGCCGAAAGGCTGCTTTGAAGGTCACCGGCAGGACGCCCGAGCTTGCGTTGCATCTTCCAAGGGGCGCGGTGCCTGGCCTGGTGACACTGCAGCACTTGGAGAGAGATGGATGGACGCATGCGCGGATACGTATGGATATTGGCGCAGGCTGCAGGCACGATGCAGATACCGTGCGACCGAGAGCTTTGGCAGGGCTCATGAGAACCCGACGAACAAAGTACAGTACTGCTGCCTCGTTGGGGTAATGGAGTCGGGGCAGTCGAGGACTGTACATGCGTGGGATGTGTTTTGCGCATATGCCCTTTGCCGAGACTCGACGGGGTCCTCGCATTCACGGCTGGCCGGATGGCCTTTTAGCCCTCTCGCTCGCTCTGCAAGACGGGAGATGGGCAGGATTGCAGGCTTCGTGCCTCGATGTGGATCTGATTGGAAAGCTTGGCAGCTTCTCGGCCAGAGCCACGGCCAAACGGCCCATCCAACCAGGGCAACCTAGTGGATGGGTAGCTTGCATACAGAGAGGCATGCACCGTCGGTCGAGGCGTAGATATTTACGGTATAGTACAGTATTCAATGACATGAGGGTGTCGTGGCGAAGTATGCACGCGACTTACATGATTAGCATTCATTAATCTGCTCACGCTGGCCATCGTTTGGTCGTTTGCTCGGTTGTTCGTTTGTGCGTTGCCAGAGTTTTCTTGAGCTCTCGCAATCGCCATTACCTTTGGTAGTATCGTCTGCAGTGCGCCAACCGGATGTGGTGGCTTTATTGTTGGTGGACTCAACAACGTTGGTCGCCTTCCCCTACGGGCCGATATAGACTTTGCCTATGCTACAAAGGGCAACTCCAAAGGCCGTTATAAGGCAGTTCACTTCGCCTGGTTGTGTACCTGCTTCTGTTCGACGATGGACTTCCAGAAACGCAAGTCTCGTGCTCTTGGCGATGCCATCTCGTTCTCGCCTTCTTCACATGGCTTGTCTCTCCGTCAGCTGGCGGCCTTGACTTTTGCTCTGGCCGGCTTCTTCATCAACTGCCTTCGCGCAGCATATGCGAGCTCGGACAAGGCGTGGGCACGCGTCTAAAACTGGGCTCGTCGATCCAACGGCCGCGGGACCCTCGGCTTGCAAGGAACAGGCCCCGAAGCCCCCAACCTCGATCCATTCCAAAAGTGGCAAGTCAGAGAACGACGAAAAGAAAGAGAAGCTTCGAACAAGAAGAAAGCAACCAGTGACTGTGCACTGTCTGTGGCGAGGCATTTACCCCCGGCTGCGTACCTTGCATTAGTCGGACACCCTACCGAGTAAGAAAGCAACGGTTTGCAGCAGGATAAATTGGCCGCGATGGCATTCGCATGGCGGGCTGGGAACGCCCAGGATGCCCAGCCCGAGGCGAGCGGAGTAGGAGGGGCGGGCAAGCTTAATGTTGGTGGGCCCGAGGATGTTGGACGGCAGCGATCGGAAGGATTGGATGAGTGGACAAATGTGTGTGTGTGTCCGCCTGCATGTGAGGAAAGAGAGTGGAATGGTGGATCGAAGCAGAGGCTCGGCCACGCGTCGAGTGGGCATCCGGTCCACTCCTCGAGCCTTGGCTGGCGTTGGGACCAGCAATGGGATCCTTGAGGAAGTTCCTACAAAACTCTACGGCAAACCCCGAGTTTGGATATGGCACCGGCGGCCTTGTTGGCAACGGCCTCGAGATGGAGGATGAGTGAAGAGGCATGCAGACTCACGGCATCAAGTGGTTGAGGACCAACTTCGAAGCCCGTCTGGTGCTTATCACGTCGTTGCATCGGACTTGCTGCACGGGCGCATGTCGACACGCATGCCTCGGCTGTACTGTGACGCATCTTGTTCCGAAGACGACTGCGTTGTTGCTACGAGAAGCACGTTATTAGGATTGGGATTCCGGAAGGCAAGGCCGGAATCATATCCAACAAACCCGCATTGAGACGTCATGGACAGTCATGGATTGCTTTTTCCCCTCCGCCTTGTCTCAGTGGCTCCTAGTCTTCGACGGGCGTTGAGCTTTTGATTTGCGGTCGATGATTCCTGCTTTTGCCTGCAACTGGAGTATCCCGGCACGGCCGCCGAATGTCGTGCATCGTACTTGGTAGGGTTGATGCCTTGCATGCCAACAAGCACGTGCAACTCGTACTGTCGCGTGCGTTACTGGGCTCTTTGCCTTTGATTGCGAGCTCGGTCGCGTCATACACGGTTGCCCTTGAGCACCGTGTGTTGACTGCGCCGAGATTGCATGTTTTGTACGGAGCACCAGCGGGTGCATCCCTGCTTCTCCTCGAACCAAGCTTTTCACATGGCCGAGTCCGCATGCGATGGAAGACTGCTTCTAAAGATCCTTGGCCAATCCGCTGGTGATGGCATGGCCGATGTGCGGCATGCGGGTTGGCTCCGTCGACAGACGATGAAGCTGCTGCATCCGATCGAGTCCTTTTGCGCAGCATCACATTCACGAGCGACCAACTAAGCATAGGACCGGGCGATGCAGTGTTGATCAGCATTAGACGTCGCCAAGGACAGAATGAACCAAATGCAAATACAAAGTATGGACGTGAGAGTACAGTATGCAGTAGACAACCACTCCCTCGACGGAGAATCAACTTTTCACGAGCATCGGCATATCGACGACGACGACATGAGAGAGCGAGATCGCATCATTTACCTAATTGGGTTGAGTGGCCAAGTAAAAGGGATCTAGATAGTGAAGCCCGTATTACGCGTCTACTGTACATTCTTAGAAGCGGTCTTCCAGGGGCACTGCTTGCTGTAAACAACCCACAGCGCTCACTAGTACAAGAGGCCGTTTGGTTTGCGCCAACACGAGAACAAAAGGGCCAGCAGACCCGTTGGCCCCCGAAGGGTCGGGATCCCTGCGATGCTCCACCCCTTGCCGGCGTCGTCGGCTTTCCCGTGACTCTCAACATCAAGAGGAGAAGTTTCGTGACCGAAGGTTGAATGTTTGCTAAGCAGACCGGAGCAAACGAAACAGGCTCCTTGTGTTCTCTCCGGGGTGAGTCAAGTTGCTCTGCATTCGCTGATCCGGGCCGCGGCCGGCCGGCCAACCGTGCTCCCGGTGGGTCCCGCCGTGGACCCCGTCCGTCTAGGAGCTGATGGTATGTACAGCATCGTATCCATGCTTGCATTACAGTGCGTGCTGCATGAAATGTACCCTGTACGAGCTCGCACATGGTCAAATCACTGGGAAATCTCATCAGGCGTGTCCGAATCACGGAGCCCATTGGGCTTGACGCTGATGCCGCACGGCGAGAGTTGCATGAGCCGAGGTGAGCGCCGACGGCCGCCTCTCCCAATCACTTGACCGACGACTTGTTTCCGGGAGCCGAGTGGCCTTGGGATGGCATCCGGTTCTCGGTTTCAGGGCGGACTGCAGCCTTTGCCTGGGCGGCAGGCGAATGGGCATCAGGCTCGCAAAAGCTGTGTGCGGTCTGAGAAGTGATTGCCAAGAACTTCCCCATCGGCAATTCCAGCCATTGCCGGGGCGAAAAGGCATTTCGTAAAGGGGAGCCGTGCCGCTCTCGGTTCTTGACGGCACAGGCCTGGGCTGCCGTCACTCACTGATCGATCACAAGCAAATCTGCAGACGACAGACCACGCACATGTCATGGTGTAATTTGCCGTGCTTCTCCTGCTTCCCGAACGGAGGTTACGGAGCAGTCAAGTGCAGATGAAGTGATTAGACAAGGCGACATACGCACATACTGTACATACAGTACAGCATGCATGCAAGACGTGTGCAATAGCCTATTGGATCCGGCCTGCCCTTGCTGTTCGAACGTGCGGCAATCGCCAAGTGTATCGAGCACTGTGCGGTACTGCGTCCAGGCAAGAAACTGACAGCCCAGCACATGGACGGCGGCGAGGCCCGGCTGTTGTCATGAGGCGGGCAGCGTGTGGCCGATGCTTATTCGCCGGATCATGCGTGTTGCCCAGCGCCGATTGCGGCGCCGCTCCTGGCCCGCCCATTTTTCAGTGGATGTTTGTTCCTTCAAGAGTCACGGACCATGCTGGTGCTGCACGTTCAAGACAGAAGCTGAGGCCTGGATGGGCTCTTTGTTCCGACAGGTCCGCCTACGTCCGGAACGGTGAATTGAGGCCGGGATGGGTTTCGACGCAGCTCGTATCCCGCCCTCGACACGAGAATCACCAAAGGAACCTTGAAACCCATCAATATGTTGCTGCAGGAATGCGTTCAAGGAGTAGGAGCAAGCGGTAAGGTCGGTCCCGTCAACAGGTTCATCCATCGGCCCTTGACTGTCGTCCCATGAGCTTGGATTCGGCCGTCGTGAGCCCCGCCGATGCGAATGGATGAGGGATGAATGCACTGACTCATTAATCGACTGACGCAATTGCTGAGTGATGACGGAGAAAGTCCCGTCTGTAGTCGTATCGAGGTGTCGTCATGAACGCATGTGCGATCCAGTCGTCGGCGTTGCATGTCATACACCAAGAAACCAGCACTCTCAAAGCCTCGGCCGCCCATGAACAACACCAAGGTCGGTAGATCAGACGTGTGCCCACGGGGGAGGAACGTGGACGCTTGCAGTTCGGCCCTCTCGCCTCAGTCCCTACCTGACACGCCAAGCGACGCAGGGCCTGAAGCTTTCGGCAACAATAACTCGCGTAATCTGGCGACTCGTCGTTCATCACACGTTTCATCCGTGACCGCCTACCGCCCAGGCACCGAGGTAGGAGAACAATGCCTTGGCGGCTGCTCGCCTCGATTCTGGATGCAGAACTGTCAGTGTAGCCGCCCGTTGCTACGAATTTCGAAAAGCCTCGCACTCGTAACTCGTAATCTGCGCTCTGAATCACAGACACCCTGCAGGCTTTGATAGGCCAGCGAGACCGTATAATGCCCACGCCCGTGTGTCAAGATACCCTTGCTTGCGGTGTGCCCAACGCGCCTTGTTGGTGGCATAGTCGCCCAAAGGGCGCTTCGGAAAGACTTGAGCAAAACGTTGTTTTGGGGCCGTGGGAGAGCCTTTGCAGACATCAGACTCTACAAGGGTTCTTCACGCGGAGCCATATGTCTTGGCTAAAGCATTGCGCGCCGTGGATTCTCGTGACTACGTTCAGTTCAATGTTGGTAATACCGGTGGCTGCCTTGCCCGACCTGGGGCGTCGACGGCTGAAGTTCCTGTGTTCAAAGGCCTCTACGGTAACTCAACTTATATTGAACTTGTACCTTGTTCTTCGTGTACTTTGTTGCATTCTTTATGGCTTAGGAAAGGTCTTTCGTTGAGTCGTATGCGAACATGAACCAGCGATATTGACATATTAACGGCGTGATTTGTAGGCCAACCAAGCCAATGGACTGGAGTGGTCATGGTTTGCCCGCCGATAGTCTTACGCCCGTCTTGTAATCAAGTCCAGGGACTGTGGCTTTGACAGCTATGCGAGTATTGTATGCAGTAGCACCTGGGGGCCGCGTCATCGTCGTTTGTCTCGCATCTTCAGGCTCTCAGCTCGGGCTGTGACGAGAACCTGCGCGGATCTGCGACGGTCCCATCCACGTACAGCCGATGGAGCCAGAGTCCACAGGACAACGAGATGCCGTAGTTGCCAGGATTCTGCCACGAAGAAATTTTCTCCTTCAGTGTGAACTTGACCGCCAGACGTCAGACCGTGGGGGTGCCCGGGGCCCTGGTTGGCCAATGTAGATCGACAAGGGGCCCAATTCTTTCGCGTCGCCGTGACGTCAAAGGCGCCGGGCTGTCGGTGAGTCCTGGCCGCGATCCTTGGTCGACATGCCGCGGCATCGACCAGGCCGCGCCTCATCGCCATGACGAAACGTTGGCTGGCCGCCTCGCACGGCCACATCGCCGACGGGAAACTGGCCCGTGGGCGGCACGTTTAATGTCTGCCAAGATGCCCCTGACCTGTATGTATGACCGTGGAGCTGAGGTTTGCATAAGGAGATGAAGTTGGACGGCAGATCGGCCAATGCAATTTTTCTTTCCAAGGTTGTTGAGAGCATCATCGACTTTATTGGGTCGGATTCCGCTCATGTCATTCTTACAGGGATGGGTATTGATGAGGCCAACACTCGTATGGCACGTAAATCGAGGTCTTGTTTCAACGTTGATTCGGTTGAGCGCTCTTGTCCTTTAGTTAGATGGGCTTAGTGGGCGTCGCAGAGCATGGTAAATTGTATTTGCTCAAATACGTGGTTTGCAAATATTCCATTTTCCAGCTGCATTCAGTGGTTAAGATGTGATCTACCTTTCACATCTTGATATCAAGTGTGACCTCTTTGTGTTGACTTCAAGTGTATCAAAGGTCGGCTGGACCCTGATGATCCAGGGTGAATAAGTAGTTCAACCACGAGAGACATACAACTCAAGCGTCACAAGAACTAGGCACATAGTTTCTAAAGCATTGAGGCTCAGCCTCATGGCTCACGTAGTTGTTCTGAAGCCTTCACATCGACATTGAGTGCGGCTCTCTAGTAAAATGACTTCTCAATTCGGAAATGTCAAGCATGTTTGTACCTTCAGAGTGTGTTTCAACGTCTAAGGCTACGTATATATATTCCACTCATTGTGTAGCAGGAGAGAAAGACCGAAAGGCCTTCCGGATCATGAACGCACAGGGTTTCGCACTCTGCAATCGATGGGTCGTTACTAGCATGGACACCGGTTTCACGAAACTGTCGCCCTTGGACGAGCAAAGGAGATCATCTGGCGGGAATCTTCGTCGAATGCGCCGCACTCGTCTTGCATGTCCTCGCCCTTAATGAGCCGTAATACCCAATGCCGGGTAGGCGTCTCACAGCTTCTTGTAATGCTGGGTAAAGTCGTACTCAATGCTGCTTACCTTCTGCAAAGCAGTCAGTATCGGGCGACGGCAACATCAGCAGAATCGCGGCTCACCAGCAGAAACTCCCTCGTCTCGTGCCCATTTCCCTCCATCGATTTAAGCATCCCCAGAAACGGATCATGAGCAGCTTCGACGTCTGACTGGCGGATACGGGCCAAGTTCTTCCTCGATCTCTTGTCGATGAAGTCGAGATACTTTTGGCGACGAATCTCCGCATAGACATCGAGTATCTCCTCGTCGGCCTTGCCCTCGTAAAGGCCAACGAGGCAGTCTGCTAGGCCCCCGACATCCAGCACCGCAGCCATGCAGCCGTAGCCTCCAAAGGGATTGCAGACGTGCGCCGCGTCCCCAGCGAGGAGGATGCGCCCAACCTTCATCTTCTCGACGCAGCGGTTGTGAATCCGAAATTGGTCCGTCTGCGTTACTTTATACTGACTTGGGTCCGGGTGTCCTGGAAGCATTCTCTTAAAGGCCACGTCTCGCCTGCGAACGTATTCCTCATCGGACAGGTTGGACGCGGAGTCGCCGTACGTGACGCGCCACAGAGGCCCTTCATCGCCTTGAGGTTTACCTCGTTTTGCAACGAGGCCCCAGAACTCGGGATCGATCAAGTAATTGCCACCTTCCCAACCGTGGTCTTCGAAACCCTTGTAGAATACCTAGACGCAGATGAGCTTCCCCTTCAGCTTGATAGGACGGCCAGACGAACGTTTTGTACCATGAGCCGGCTGTCAAAGGTGTCGCCAGGCCAGTTTCGTTCAAAGAGAGACTGCCGCACAATACTCTTCCCTCCATCACACCCAATCAGGTAGTCTGCTTCGAAGGTAAGAATCTTCTTCTTCTCCTCCCCATCACTGGCATCTTCGACGACGGCCCAGGCTTTGGCCCGGTCCTGATGAGTGCCGATAACCTTGTGGTTGAATAGGATGGTAATGTAATCGCTATATTTTTCCCGACAGTGACGAAGCAATATGACAAGGATCTGATTCAGGGACAGGACAGTCATGCGATCGGGGTCGTCGTTGACGACGGATAGATCGATGCCGGCCAGGCGCTCGCCTGTGCGGACACTTCGCCAGCAAATGTACGGAAATCGCGAGATGCTAGCGGATCGAATGTCTTCGAGAATACCGGCCCTGCGAAAGATGCGCGTGGCCGGCACGCCGTATTGCGTAGCGCGAAGTCTCTCATCGACCCGATCCCACGCCTCCAGGACAGTGGAAGAGATGCCGTGTTTCGCCAAAAGTACGGCCAGCAACAGTCCAGCTGGGCCAGCACCGACAATGAGTATCTGCCAGCATGATCAGACGAGGTAGGAATGACCCGAAAAGGCTGCCTTACTTTGTTAAACGGCCTTTGACTTGGCTTCTGGCCGTGAAAGCTTTGGCTCAGCAACGCGTCATCATTCGACGCGCAACGGACACAAGCATCTGATTCTTGCAATGCTCCCATAATGGCTTTTTCCCCCGAGATTCGTGTATCCGAATGACTATGAGTCGTACAGGTGCGACAATAATAGCTGCGATGGGAAGCAGGCGTCCTACTGTCCCTTCTTATACTCTGATAGGCGCCCGTAACAATATTTGCAGAGTATCCCTGCTGCGCCGAGCACTAGGTAGTGAATGCGGCTTTTTTCGCGCCCTCTCAGGTCACGGCTCTTGATAAGGAACGGATGAATACTCGCCATACGGCAGCGACGACTGAGTTGATGCTAGAGCGTCTACCAAACATTCATGTTCAGTCATCAGGCCTGGGAACATGAACGGATGACGTGAGACCACTATGCATTAGTTTGATGGAATCATACGGTCAGTCAAGACACTGGTACCATCATTCATCTTCTGGTTACGGAAGGTTCAATGTTAGCAGTCCGCTTGGAGTCGGCATACATGCACTGGAATAGCCGAGGCTGTCGCGCTCTCGTGAACTGAAGGTAGCCAACCCATCATTCATAAGGAATAGGTAGGCACACGATGGACTTTTCGAGCAGACAGTTCTTACTAGAGATGATCGCACCTCTCACAGACGCAGTCAAAGTCTCATTGTTAAGTGCATAAGCTGAAGAGCTTACATGTAAATGTGCCCTTGTTGCATGCTCTACTTTGTGTGAGAAGAGCACGATCGAGGAATCGCTGGTCGAATAAGCTATTTATTACGGCTCAAGTATCACGTTCGGGCCATTCATCGACGAGGCACCTCCGGTTGGCAATGTCGCAACGAATGTAGAAAAGCAGTACCCGAACGAATACGAATCCCATGCGAGATTCAGGAAGCAAACGACTCAAACGGCTCAACCTAGATCGAGTCTAATTCGACAGCGCCGTTCCTTGTCCGGCTATAGAGCTCATCAACGGAGCGATCCATGCCCTCTGCACGTTCAGCATCCATGATGAATCTACATGTGGCTGCTGCCGTGCACATTTATCTCGGCTCGTATCCATCTGCAGAGGTATGCGTTCCTAGCCTTCTAGGAAGTAGCAAACGTGATTGCAAATTACTCACCGACTTAATCAAGAGTAGTTAACTATAGCTAATACGTAAATATCCTATAGATTATATACTTTATGGAGAGCATAAGAGCCCTATTATAGGTGCTTATTATATATACAATATATAGTCGAAATGCTTCTAGGCGTTAAAGTATAAGGCTCCTTAGTTTTTATACGGACGGACGAATTATCTTATAACTTTAGGTGCCTAAGAGTATATAATACTATTATATCGAACTACGTTTATATATAATATTTTATTACTTATACGTGCTGAACTTCTAGTCCTTATTGAGGTTTCTTATAGTTCGTATACCATCTTAGGTATTTGGTGAATGTATGTATGCGCTTAATCGAGATTTAAGTACTGTAATATATGTCTATATGGTTTCAAGTCCCCTACTAGACCCATGATATAGTGGAAGGATAAGAGAATAGTCATTTTCCCCGGCTCAGCTACGCAATGCTTCTACGGATAATACCACAATGAATGCTATGAGATTGACGCAACACACATCGCGACTCAAGTGATGATAGACGGGTACGCTTCTTGATAAAACGCTCCAGGGCTTGCTCGAAGCTGATATATTTCACAAGCCATTTACAGCTTCATCAATTGTGGCTGGTTACGGCATCGTTTCAAGCTCGCACAAGGGGCCGGGCTTAAATCGACAATACTTGAACTGGATGTCGTGCAATCGAACGGAGGCGTGTACATCAACATAGTCTCGATGGCACGATCATGAGATGAAACTACACAACTGCGCATCTTTGACCCTGCTCTTGACGCAAGCTAGAAATTTGACGCAGTGATTCCCGAAGTCCTTTGAATTATTAGGCCTAGCGATTTTGCCCGCTAAGTGCTTGCAGGGTATGTCTTGAATCCAGGACACGATCGGCAACCCCAATCACATGTTGGCGGCACCATCCCAAACATCCCTACTCAGGGTCTATCGAGATCCAGGACGTTGTAGGAGGATTATTGGAGTTGATTGGGCGCGAAGGCTTGGGAAATCAAGAATGGGTTGCACCGTAGATGACCAGAAGTTACCAGTCACTTTGGCGACAACTTGGAGCACTACGTCTACTGAGACTTCGGGGTCGTTCAGGCTGGGCAGGACAGGATTAGCCTGACAATTGGTGCGTGTGGCTCAGCTTACAATGTGCGACAGCCGCCAAAACCTGACCCAGCTCAGGGCTGTTGTTGGCCCAGATTTGTCGACGCAGCCACTCGATAGTGTGTTTTATGACGTCAACTCTGCGTCGACCACTCCATTTCTCTTGGTTACTCTACCTCGATGTGAATGAGCTGGAGCAAAACTAGAGAGCAGGACGTGTATTTGACCCTGATTCAATTCCGGGGTTCTCCTCCTCTTGATGCCAAGCCGAAAGTAATATCGACTTAGACCCCAAGAATGGCGTCTCCTACGCCCAGTTACGGCGTGGATGGCCTACCCGGCGAGAATTCCAGCAAAATAGAGCCAACTCAGTCTCGCGAGGAAGAGAATCCTACAGCCAGTCATGCCCTCGCCGACGAGAGCATACAGGCAGAGCCAGAGGCCAAAGGGGCCAGCCAAGTCCCGCACGATGAGATCGAGGTCCGGGACTTGGGATGGAATAGTCAGGCAGCCAATGTTCCACAGCCCGTGGTAGGCGGCCTGCCAAACGAGGAGCTTTGGACTTTGGTCCGGCGCTTCGACAAGCAAATGTTCCACGTCAAGAGCATAGACGATCCGCCGCTGGCCAATCTTGACATGAACATTGCCGACGATGAGGACTTTTCACCCGACAAGCTGCGAGCGCAGCTGGAACGCCTCTACATGACGATCGTTATCGGCCTCGTTTGCTTCTGGAAACACATTGCTCGACTGAGATCCTGGGGAGAGACTCGTCGGACAGCTACCTTTCTCGCCGTATATGCCGTCGCCTGGCTTGTTGATTTGCTCATTCCCACACTTACTGCTTTTCTCATGGTGCTGATACTATACCCGCGTGCTCGAACAATATGCTTCCCGCCGGCACCACCCGCACTCATCGATGCCAAAACTGGAGGCATCCAAAAACCACGAGCCGGAGTGCTCGCGTCTCAAGACACCATGATGGGTGCTCCCGAGAAGCACAAAGGCGAAGGTCTCGAGCAAGAGGCGCACAACTTCGTCAAGAGTATAACGGCAGTAGGCGGCGCGACGGTATGTTTCCCGAAACGCATCAATCCTCTTCCTGTACTCTCTCAATCGGCGCCTGTTATTGGACCTGGTATCCTGACTGTCTTTTCAACTAGCTGGCTGTAGGCTCGAGCGGTGGCAGGCGTCAAGATGCTCGGGAGGGCGGGTCAGACACTCCTGATCCCTCGGAGATTGTTAATCATGTTTCGGACGCAATGGATAGGACCAATGGCGACGAGACGAACGCGGCGATAGACCAGACCAAGAAGCCCGTATCGGACTCTGTATGGAATAAGGCCAGGCCGACTATGCACCTCATTGCAGACGCCGTCGATACCTGGGAGCGCATCAGCAATGCACTGAGCCCGACGCCTCCCTTTCCTCAAAGAGAGCCAAGATTTGTATTAGCCGGCTGTCTTGCACCACTGTTGCTGGGCTCTTGTCTTGTCACTTCCTATATGGTGGTGAAGGGATTCGGCTTCATCATCGGATTTACCTTCTTCGGGGATCCCATTCTGACTCCTGTCATCGCTTTCCTCAATCGGACGTATCCGCGATGGCAAAAGTATGTTGAGCTGCGACACTCGATTCTCAGAGGGGTTCCGACAAACGCACAGCTCACCGTTACCCTTCTCCGCATCGGTGAGCGAAACAAGGCTCCTGTGCCTCCGCCTCCAAGGACAGAGGAGCCACCCCCAGTTGAGACTAATGCGAATGCCGAAGACTTGGATTATCTAGGTATGTCTTTGGCGAGGAGTAAAGTGTCTGAGAAGGCGCAGATCACAGAATGTTAACGGATGAATAGGTGCGACTGATGACGAAATTCGGGATGCCATTGAGCCATCCACAGGTTCTAGCTCAGACGGAGAACACGAAGAGAAGAAGAAGCCGAATAAAGCACGGCGTCTCATCAACCTAGTTAAGGGGACTGCAAAGGGTGGTGTTGAGGCGGCTCTGACTGCCGACAAGGCCAAGGCTGCCGCCGGCGCTCGACATGCACGGGAGCGCCTGGGAGTAGTCAAGCAGAACGTGCCGGACGAGAGTACGGGCCCTGTACGGTTTCCAGCGCGGTACAAGGGTAAGAAGGGTTATGCATATGTCACGGCCACGGCCACGGCGCCGGCGCTTAGTTGGACGTCCAACATACGAGACGTCAATCCAGCATGGACTGTGCCCATTGCCGAGATTGACGAGCTGAAAAAGGTCGGCGGTCTTGGATGGAAGACCAAGATTGTGGTTGGCTGGGCACTCGACAAGCAGATTGTCGATGGGCTCGTGGTCAAGACGAAGCAGGGAGAGGAACATCATCTCACGGCCGTTGTCGTTCGTGACGAGCTCTTTAACCGCCTGATTGCCATGGGAAATCAGATGTGGGAGGTTTGGTAAACGGAAAACGGAAACGGAAAACGGCAAAGCATAGCATCAGAACATTTTGGCCGTCATCACTAGAATACATCGCAATATATCTTCAAACACCGACTTGATCTGTCCACCATATGCAGTGCGCAGCTTATCCTGAATCGATGATCTATAGCATCGCGTCTGTTGGCGCTCATTACTCGTATATGTTTGCCTAAGTGTACGGCATCACTGCGAGATTAGTCTCAACATGAGTCGAATAAGGAGTGTCCAAGTCCTGGGCATATCAATAGACGCCTGCAGACACGAAAGCACACGTTGACAAGGCAGGCGCGTCTTGCGAGGGAGGCCACTCGACAATAAGAGGCAATGACGTGTGGGAGTTGTGAACCTAGGAAGTTCATGGTCGCACCAGATACTACGAATTGTCATGTGAAGGAAAAAACAAGTAACAGCACACGCCTCCTGGCCTGGAAAACAGGTTTCCCTCTCTTTAGTCCTTCCGCCACAGCCCCGGCTCCAGCTACGACAGGTTGTAGGCTGGCCAAGCGAAAGGGGGCTTGAGGGTGGTCTTGTGGATGCGGGCCGCTATTCCCGTGCTTCGTTAAAGACACAACGCAGGGACGCGCGGTTGATGAGGAATCGCGGCGCAGACGCAAGACACATCCAAGCATGCCGCTTGTATTGGGCGTTGTACCGTGACGGCACACTGGGATACAAGGGGGATGGCTCACGCCAGATGCGCGGCCGTCCCTTTTCCCCCTCCATCCCTCCACCTGCTGGCTTCTCTCGCACACCAAAGAGACCATGGGCAAGGCGTTTATCGAGGACGAGCGGTGAAACTCCGCCACTTTTGGCGCGGTGCCGGCTCTTCCGCGTTCGAGGCAGTCGTGCTCTACCCCGTCAAAGCAACTCATCCACGGTTCTCTATATTGTCCGGCCGTTTTATTCCTGTTCGCGAATCATTGCGTGCCACGAGGCCCAGCGACACATGTAAATAACAATAGTTTGAACGACGCCAAGGATCCGTGAGTCTGGCCAAGAGAATGACATGGCTTGTCCATGCGTGACGTGCTCGTCTTGGCCGCGGCGTTGTTAGGTTGTGTTCGCGGCCTTGTCCTACAACACCTGCAGCATCATCATCGCCCTAACGGGCGGCAATCGGACGAAGCCAAGCCCCTACCCCATGCTTGGTCTCTTGTGCTACAGTTCGCCGTCGTTGACACGGCACGTATGTACTGGCACTTGTGCATTGCAGCCACCTTATCAGCATCTTCAAGTGCCGACTGCGAACCGTTCGATTCCTTGGTGTGCGTGTTCGTAGATATTATCAAGGCGGCCGATTCTCGTCCATTAGGTGTCGAGGTTGACGCCATGTTGGGGAATCACCGTGCGGAAAGTCAATCTCCAGCAGCCTCACGATAGCGTTTGCGCCCCAGGGGCCTGTTCTGGATCCAGACTGGCGACAGCGTCCAAAGTCTGCCTGGAGGAACAAGGGGAAAAGTAACAACTCTGCGATGGCGAATGCGTCAAGCCCCTGAAGTGCCTACATATAGTTTCGAGCTGGCAACTTCAGGCATTCCCAGTCCATTGCGACTTGAAGTCCCAGGATGCAATCCTAGAATACACCAGGAAAAGTTATGTTGGACTGATTCATTCTTTTGCTATGAAAGACGGGTATCATAAGTAACAGGACCAATAAGTCGGCAGACAACATTGAGTTGTGTATTACAAAAAAGCATAAAACAAAAGTTGATCCTGCCGTGCAAACGCCGTGCTACAAGCCTATTAGGCCAGAAAAGACAGTAACGCCGGTTTTCTTCGCTTGTGCAATAAAGGTATCGGGTGCATCTGTGGCACCTAAAGGGATCGTCTCTTTGTGATGGCTTCCGAGTTGAACACCTCGCCGTGTTTCAACGGGGCAAAACCATGGTCGGCCTGAAGAACGCGATTCAAATCCGGTTCCAGAATCTGAATCGAGACTTCTGCTTTTGTGGGCTGCCAGGAGGGCTCGAGCGCATCAGGCATCGATCCAACTTCTTCCATCCCTCTGCTGGGAGCTCAACAACAGAGTTGTTCAAGGTGTCAATGATGAACGGGTTGGCTATCTCTCCATGTTAGCACGGATCTCTGCGCTGGCTCTCTGCCAAACATGAGGCGGGTGACACTCACGCATGAGATGTAAACCCTCGTCGCCGGCCTGCACCGCCAAATCGATGCGCGTCGAGTTGTAGCACCCGTAGCGCCGCTGCAGTCCAAGCATGCACTTCCATAGAGCGCGCGTCTCGTCGACTGTCATACCCTCGCAGCTGCGACGACTTGGCGTTGATGCAGAGCTGTCTTGGCGGCCGTGGGGTCGGCGGCTGGCTGCGTCGTCGCTGTAATCATGGCGACTCCATAGAGATCGTAGCGAAGGGCGGCGCGTGCTTTGGCTGGGCGAAGATGGGAAACCTTCTGCGTTGGCGCTGGACGAAGAGGAGGACGATGATGATGAGCAGGAGGAGGCCGTGGACAGCCGGCGCAAGTGCTGGATGTGGTGGTATCTCATGATGGCGACGATGTAGAATCTGATGTTTTTGTTGGTTTGCTTCGAGTTCGAAGTCCCTGCTATCGTTGGTTCGTTTGTTCGTCACCACGGAGTAGGGAGATGAAGGTGTAAATGTCGAGAGGCTGTCAGAGTGAGGATGGTGGACTTATAGCATCACAGTGACAGAAAGTGAGCACGTAAATGCGGCGCTTTTCACTTGAGCATGTGAGCCGCGAATCCCAAGTCAGGCATATATTCACGATATCTCAGTGACCCATGTGTGACGTATCGCATGAATAGTTTCGACGGTTATAATTTGAGACGAATGGAGACGCGAGGGAAAAGAATGGGGGGCCCTCCGGGTTTAAGAAGGCGAGATGAGGGAATCCCAGGCCAAGCTCCTCATGGCCCCGTTAAAAAGAAAGGTTGCTGCACGCCTGCGCGACTCAAGACGGCATGGGACGAGAAGGCGAATGAATTCCAGTCTATCTGCTCGTTGGCGTCCTGTTGCCCACCCTTGTGCCTCTCTCCATCCATGCCCAATGGGTAACTTCCGACGACGACAGGCTGCGCATGTTCAGGGTCTGACTGGTGGCTCGAGACTTTTTGGGGCTGCCCTCCTTTGTGCCGCCTGCGTGCGTTTGTTGTTCCCTTGGGGCCGGCTGTACGGGGCCACCTCGATCGTCCTGTCTCGCAAAGGCCCGGCTGGGGCGGGTCGCGGCGATCGGCCAGGCCTGTCCTGTCGAAAGCAACATGCCACTAGCCAGTGGATATCAAACGGTTGATTTCGAGGGTCGTCCTGACGTTGCGGCAGACAGACTCTGTTGCCATCACGCAGCCGCATGCCAGACACCATTACTCCATGTCCCCCTTGACGGGACCCTTAAATTACTCGGATAGGCGACAAAGGCAAAAAGCAGGGCATCTCGGACGCCGCTCCAGAGTGTAACTTTGCGTACGCGGCCCTGTGGCGCCCTCTGTTGCCTCGTCTTGATTCTTGCCGATTGTCGGCAACGAGGGGGGAAGAAAGCCACGTATCACTCCAACTCAGAAATGATTGACCAGCTAGGACCATGACGAGCTTGGTGCCCGTCGCCCGATTCTGACTTGGGACTGGCCGAGTTCGTCAGTGTGCCAGGGCTCGCCCGCCTGACTAGCCCCTTCAGTCTGTCTTTACCACGGATGACTCTGCGGCTCCCTTAACGCCGGGCGAGGACCGATATCCCTTGGGCGGCACAAAGGAGCATCCCTCGGGTGCGGTGCCTTGGCCAGGGCCACTCGGCTTGGTAATCGGCATCCTACGGCACCGTCATGGAAAAGGGCGGCAACGAGTTCAACGGCAATCAGCCGACACCGGCGCCGAAAGCCTAACGGGGGGGTGGAGGGTGTCGTGGTGGAGGGTGGGTGAGAGTCATCCGCTCTCACATACGTCCATGACGCGGGACGAACGGCACTTGGGCGCCAGCAAAGACTTTGACAGGCGGACGTGAGCAAGCTAGCAAGTGAGGGAACAAGGCGGCTCTCTGCCTCCTCGCAAGGGGCGGGAGAGGACAGGAGCAGCGTCATGGCCGACCAACCCGTCCGGGCATCTGCGAGAAGAACCGCGTCCGCGGCATCATGGACGGGGCGCACGCCACCGTCGGGCACAAGACGGACCAAGCGGGCGAATGCAAGTGCCGCGATGCAGCGGCATGGCGGGAGCAGATGATGCGGCCACTCTGCGAGCCGGCACTTGGGCGTCTCTCCTTGGTGTTTGTGCCTGCGTGTCCTGTCTGGTGCTCGGCCGGACTCTGCTCAACTCGCCATTTGATGTCTCGCCCCCCGTCTCGCCGGAAGAGCATATCTCGTGCTGCTCGGGTCCATTGCACAGAACACTCAAGCATCGTTGATGCGAGTGGGCGGGTGCATAACCGTGCGACCACATGGTTGATGGAACCATTGCCAGCGCCTGGATAATGACTCGGCCAACATTTCGTGCCGTCACTTGTGCTTGACATGACTTGTCATGCGAGTTGAGTCTGCATATTGCCTGTTGCAGCGGCACCTCTCCATAACCAGAATGGTTTGCAGAGCCGAGTGCAACGCAAGAGAGTTGTCGAGTCGCATTCATACAGGAATCGACTGGTGTGTCAAACCCCAATCTAGCCGCCCCTGCACCCAGATGAGCCCTCGCCTGTGTGAGAAGCTTTCAATAGAAACGAAACTGAGTGGCTGTTGGTTGTCTGGCTGCCTCCACCGACGCCCCCAACATGCATCGCCCCATCTCCTGTCTGCCCCGCCCGCCGTCCGATCGGATAGAAACGATGCATGGCGGTGGGATGATCGGTTTTTAGCAAGTGAATCAATGGCATGGTCTGACTGGGGGTCGTCAAGGTTTTCGCGTGAGCCTACGTGGGTGTCCACATGTCAAGTTGCAGTGCATCGGTTTGGAGCTGTGAATAGAAGGCTGAGGGTAAACCGGCTCCTGTCACTGCCTCTGGTCTGTAACTATTGACAGTGTCCTAGTCGACTGAAGGACGGCAAT
Organism: Hirsutella minnesotensis 3608; assembly: GCA_000956045.1. NCBI lineage: Eukaryota > Fungi > Ascomycota > Sordariomycetes > Hypocreales > Ophiocordycipitaceae > Hirsutella > Hirsutella minnesotensis. Next base: position 1,051,342 of record KQ030500.1, read on the forward strand.
GAACAGGACACTGTTCCCGTGTGGGAATGGATGGGAGATACCTGACACGACCAATGTCAATAGTTGGCTACCTAAGCAGTATTAACAAGCCCGTTCAAAAAAACAAGGCATTGATGCTCGATGGAGTCTAAGAAGGATGGGTTCGCTGCATGGACGCATTTTACAACTGCGTGGTTTAATCGTTCGATGCCGAGTGTTCTCCAGCTCCATGTCCTTGAATAAATGCAATAGCCGATCGCAGATGGGTTCACTCTGTCAGATTATTCAAGAGTCACTTGAAAGTAAACCGACAAGTCATCACGAGGTACAACACAATATTGGGGTATTATGTTCGCTCTAAGATCGATCATGGCTGAGGCAATGTAGGCGTCGAGTCAAAGCCGACTTTTCCGGTCCTGTCCGTTTCACCTCGACTTACTCGGAGACCATTCGGCTTACATTAACCTGCTTTATTCGAAAGTTTTCGTCCAATGACCGACTCATTGAGCGATCTGAATCTCCGAGCCTTGTGGCGGCTGACGATCCGCCACCGCAGTTGACCATGGTCTCGTTTGTCTCGTGGCACGACACATGGCATCTCGACGGGTGCTTTGAGCAGGGCATCACTCCTTGGTCAGTCTCCCGTCTGGGTAGGCCAGGTTTTGCAATAACATGACGGTGTGATGGAGCGTTGCTCGAGCCAGCCAGCCGGGGATCGGCGACAGCGCCGACGAACCAACAAACCGTAAAATCATGATTGGCGAGCCTCGGAGCTCACGTCAACCTCTTGCGTGTACCATCTTTGGACCCCAACGCGGCTCGGTCTACGGTGAAGGAGCATGAATCCTTGCCCCGGCTGTACTTACCAGCGATCACGGCGGCTTGGGGGTCGCCCTTGACGGCTATGGCGGCGTCGACAGAGCCTTGTGATGACACGCCAGAGAGGCTAGCTTGAGCCGATTGATGATGCGTTTGCGTGTGTGCGTCCATATCACTGTCGTATTTTGACACTGACGGCTGTGCAGTTGCTCCGCGTCGACCATCACAGCCGACTCAAACACACTTCATGGTCTTTCTGCGCTGCTCGCCTCGATGGCCGCTTCTCTGGCTTTATGTCTGCGGACGCCTCGCCCCCAATGTCCACCCTTCACCTCAGGCATTGCAGATTCCCTGCCAAGTCGCGGGACTAGGCCGTTTTCAAAACTTGCCGAGGGCCATCTGGTGCGACACGCTTAGTCTGGCGTCGCGGCAGCACCCCATGCGGTCGTGTTATCGGTCCCTCCATCGAGTTTGCAGACGTGGAACGAATCGTTGTCGAGTGGCTTTCTGGTTTTGGACCGCCGGGTCCTCGGCTCGTGTAGGACAAGTCGAGTCTCGTCGTCATCCTCGGCCCTCCAGGGCGGATGGAGATCCGGGGCAGGGAGGAAAGCAAGCCCGAGACTCATGCAAGAGGGAGGAATTACTTGGATACGCTTCAGGAATTTATCCTAGCGCTTTGGACTGACGGCCGGTTTATTAAAGGCTCTTACCATGTGGGAAAAAGTCAGTAGACCATGCCCTATCCGCGTCCTCCGTCGGGAGCTCCCACCCCCTTTGTGTCCTTGCGGGTCTTGTCGAGGGAAGCCGATCATTTTGTCCCTGGCACAGCCCTCGGCCTCTTCCTTCTAGAGATACATTTCCGTCTCTTGGCGAATCCCTTGTCTCGACGCGCAGTCTCGGCTTGCTGCTAACGAGCCAACTCGCCTCGTCAACTGCTCGACGACAACCATTTCGACCTTGGTCGAGCCTCAATCCGTTTGACGAATTGACTCTAGCTCTAGACAAAGCCTCGAGTCAGCCCTGAGTTGGTTCCACTTTGATAAACGTCGCAAACGAAAAGAGGTGCAAGCATTTACTGCGTCCGCCACACCTCGACACTCGTCATCCCTGAGAAGAGTGGCCAAGCGACGACGCTCAACTTTCCCCCGACCGTTGCGAAACGCCACCACATTGGGGCGCCATCACACGGCGATTTCTCGAGAAGAAAGGCTCCGCTCGTCGTAAGTTTTGCAACTTTGACGTCCCAACTTGCAATCTGCGACGACCTGCGCAACTCAGTCATTCGCGTCGAAAGCACACGGTCGCCCTCGTGACACTGGCAGAACGAGGGAGGTAGAGGAGAAGCAAAAGACCTCCCTCCCTTGCAATTCCCTCGATTAGGCACCTCCACAGCCTCGAACCCGCCGCCAACATGTTCGCCATGCGAGGGCGTCGCTACGTCCTGCTGGCAGTCGTGCTGGCCGCCGTCACGACATTCATGCTCATGCAGGAGGGCGCGCGAGCGCGAGCGAGGCAATATGTCCACAACATGATGGAAAAGACGGGAACCGGCAGCAAGGGGTCGGCCGGGCCAGCGCCGCCGCGGTATCTGCCGGAGCCGACGTGGACGCCGCCGCCGATCCGGGATCCGTTTCCCGCCATGAGCAAGGCCGGGACTCAAGCGCCTGCGATCCCCGAATGGAACAAGCCCAAGAAGGACGCGCACAAGCAGTACGGGCTCGACTATGCGCCGCCGCTGCTCATTGGCTTCACGCGAGGGTGGCCGGTGCTGCTGCAGGCCGTCGTGTCCTACATCACGGCCGGGTGGCCGCCGGAGCAAATCTGGGTCATCGACAACACGGGGGGCGCGGCGAGGGCCAATGCCGCGGGCCGGTTGACGCTGCAGAACCCCTTCTTCCTCAATCACGACATGCTCAAGCGCCTCGGGGTGCGGGTCGTGGCGGCCCCCGTGCTCATGAACTTTGCACAGCTCCAAAACTACTACACCCACCTGGCCCACGAGCACAAGTGGCCCTTTTACTTTTGGTCGCACATGGACGTGCTCGTCTTGTCGCTCGAGGACGGGCTCGAGGGCGTGACGCCGCCGGCCTCGGAGCCTGGATATCGCAACGTCTATGAGCTGTGTCTGCTCGAGCTGCAGCGCGCGCGCAACGGCACGACGCGCTGGTCCAACGTCTTCTTCTCGTACGACCACTTGAGTCTCGTGAACCGCGAGGCCTACGACGACGTGGGCGGCTGGGATTCGTATATCCCCTTTTACACCAACGACTGCGACATGCACTCGCGGCTCATGATGCGCAACTGGACGCAGCTCGACGCCCGTTCCTCGATTGTCACCGACGTCAGCACCGTCCTCGACGACTTGAGTGCGCTCTACCGCAACTCATCTGCCGAGCCTGCCTTCACAGACCCGAATCCGCCGCCGCCGCCGTCGCCGCTTCCATCGTCGCCAAATAAGGGGGTGGCCAACGGCGAGGACTCGTCCCGGGACGAAGCCAAGAAGCGGGAACAGGAAGCGTCAAGGGGCGCCGAAGGGTCAGCCACGGCCAAAGTACGACGGGGGGCTGCGGCCAGGGGCTTCGACTCGGACGCCGCGGCGTACTACGACAAGCTCAAACGCGTGGCCGACTCCATGTTCCATTACAAGCACGGCGACCGCGGCCGCAACACGTGGCAGCTCGGACAGCAGGGCGGGCAGGGCGAGCCTTTCTACTACGCGGCGCGCGGCCTCGCGGAGGCGGCCGACGTGCTGACGGAGGCCGGTCGCGAGATCTTTCGTCGCAAATGGGGTCACCGGGACTGCGATTTGATCGGCGGCACCAAGCTGCGCTTTGAGGACCAGTGGCGCGTGGCCAAGGATTATGAATGATGAGCGTGCTTGGCATCCTCGAGGTGAATGGGAGACGTGTCTCCCTTGCTCTGTGACGACAAGAGTCGGCGGACAGCAGTGGCTGCCTGGAGATGACCGCCCGCCAGTCCGTGGTGGGTGTCCAAGGCTGACATGAGGCTCCTGAGACGCGTGCTTGTCCGTGGTCAAAGATCTACACTGGACTGCAAGTGGACATTTGCAATTCCCAATTACAACGATCCATCGAAAAGACCATCGTCGATGAACGCAGGCAACATCAAGGTTCGCGTGGCGCCGCGGGCAGCGTCTCAGACCATGACGCCTCTCGAATATCCGCGGAAGAGCAACTCGGCGCATGGCCACAAAGGGGGCAGGCTCAGGGTCAGCCAACCGGGGAACGGCGTCGGATCTGTTGCTCGACACAATGGCGTCATGCAGCGCACACCAAGTACGAGTAGTGCCGGTGTCTTGTCTGACATGTTCAGCAGACGAATGGGGATCGGAGCCCGTATGGAATCATTGCTTGCGTGACGGAGCATCAAGAAGCGTAAATGGCGATTTGTTGAATACAGCCTCGACAGCCGAGGCATCGGCGATATTTGAATTCAAGTTTCATGTCATGAATTTGACTTTCAGGGCGCCCCCGGGGCCCGCCGGCCATTGGGTTTCTCGGCTCCGGGCTGCGCCGGGCCTGTCGGCATCCGCCTCGCACTGGAATTTGCCCCTCAGCCAAGCCCCTCGGACCGCCGAAAGCGGCCGGTGCGGCTGCAATTTGCCACGGGGGTTTGCCGCCAGCCACACAATGCAATGAGAAGAGTGGGAAAGGACGGCAGATATGACGTGTGAATGTAAAAAACTTGGTATTCGCGCGGTCAACCTCAGCTACGTGAAGCTAACGAATCGATCGTCTTGCATTCGTATCCGCCGATTCCCGCGGGTTCCTGAATACCGCCTCCCAACTAATACGTCATCCTCATCACATCTGACATCTCCAGTGATCCTCCATTGTGGTATTCTCGGGACAAAAGACTGACCCCGTGATGGTTCGCGTGGGCGACTGTCGAGCACCATTGCTGTGCAATTCCTCGAGCCGCCGCGACGCAGTTCCATCTCGTCCATGGTCAAAACTCCCAAAAATAATGCATTAATCCCAATGCAGTGCAGAACCATGCAGACGCTGTCCACCAAGGGGATATTCCAATATACCGAATCAGGTAAACGCCGCGGATGCAGATCGGTGAGTCGGACGCCTGGGTAAATGTAAAGACAAATGGCAGACGCACATTGTGCTCCTTGGTTGGCTGTGTCAAGTAGGGATGATGATGCGGCCGGCAGGTAACAATGTGAATAATATGTCATGGCCATGAGGTGTGCGCAGTGTGAATCATCACACGGCATTCTATGTGGCTTCTATAAGCATTCTGAGGATGCCGTTTGGAAAAGTGCTGTATCGTGATATCGTTCGGTCTCGTCAACCCAGGAGGGATAGCAAGGCGCATCGAGCGCGGCCGAAACCGCGTGGGAAGACCGCGACGTCTTGCGCGCGATCCACCGCTGACGGTGAGTCATTATTATGGAAGCGGCCTGATTGAGCACGGCTGAATCAGGCGGCGCAGAGCCGGCCAAGAGCTCTGGGAAGTGGACGAAGCTCGGCGGCGCAAGGTGGCAGCAGATGCTTCACTTGCGGTGAGCCTTGGCAGCGCGGTGCTTGTGATGCCTGCGCGTGCGCTCTCGCCCCCTGCGCTCCTCATCGTGACTCGACTGCTCGTGCTGGCTGTGGCCGTCGTCGCTGCTGCCGCTGCTGTGGCGGCGACGCTCCTCCTCGTACCACGTGCTGAGCGATTTGCCGCCAAACGTCAGGTCGTCGTCGTCGATGATGGTTGTCTCGACCCAGGCGAACGAAGTGGCGTCGAGATCGTATGTGTTCTGCATGGTGTAATGATAAGTTGTGTCGGATGTCGAGGGAGCCATAATGTCGAGGTATGATTATGGGATAAGATGTTGCGGCAGAGACTGCGGTGTCGAGACCTGGCCAGCCAGTATATGCAGCGAGAATGAGGAGTCGCCCGTATTTGCAGAGTGAGGCGAGTCAGAGATGTGATGTGATTTGAATGGTTCCGACACTCCGTTTATATCGGAAAAGTCGGGCGGAGTGGAGTCGAGCAGGTTGACAACGAGTCGGTGTGAAAACGGGTGGTCGCGATAGGCGGCCGAGTAAACAAAGGGCTGGTTTTCCTTTATGAGAAAAAGCCTTCTTGGTTGGTCGCCGATGGGGATCGGGATCGCGCAGGTTGGGTGGAGAGCAACTGTATGGATGGATGGGCGGATAGGGGGGCCGCTACCTGTCAAAGGTATGGAAGGAAATGACGAAGCGCGGGATGGCGGGTTCAGGGCCGCCAAGGAAAGACGAAGGACACCGGCGACGGGCCAGAGACAACAACAATCAAGGTGCAGATTAGGCCGCGAGCCCCAAGTCAGATGCCGGATCCGACGAATGCGCTTTCAAGGACCGGGTGCCTGGTGCCACGAGGGAGGACGAGTCAGGAATTGGCGGGATGGGTTATGTATCCTTGTCGGTCAGATGCAGACGAGCGAGGAGCGAGATCGAAGATCGGGAGATATCGAAAGGAGAAAGCGGAATACGGAGCGAGGTGAAAAAAAAGGGGTGGGGTGGATTCCAGCCATACATATACCGCAGTGGGATCTGCAGATGTTGAACGGGAAAAGGGGGTGAGCGAGACGAGAGAAGAGAATCTCGTAGACAGAGTCGAGAGAGAGAGAGAGCTGCGGTAAAAGGGAGCCGGGAGTGCTTGTTCGGTGAAAAGGGGGGTGGGAGCGGCAGCCGTCACCTTTGTACGAGGCGGTAGCATACAAGCATATCAGACGACAAGTACCGAGTGAAGATGCACAAATGGCCCTTTTTCCCATCCACGACTCGTTTTGCCCCGAATAGGGAGCTCTGTTTGCCTCGAGTCTTGTCGGTGACGCCGGGCTGGGGCCGGAATAGGGAGTCAAAGACTCGAGAGTGGCCGACGCGAGGCCCACTTGTGCTGATTAGGCTGGTCAGCAGCGGACGCAGCTGGTCCAAGCAACGGCCTCGGAGCTGGGGTGTCGAGGTGTGCGTGCGTATGTGTGTGCGTATGCGTGTGTGTGTGGTGAACCAGTGAGCAGGTGGCAGCAGGCAGAGACGGTAGTGGTTGTCCAGCGGCTCCCGTAATGGTGGCGGGCCCTCCCTTGGCTGCCTTGGACTGTTTTTGATTTTTTGATGGTTGCTTTTCCGACTCGATGCTTGTCCTCTTGTCCGCTTGCAATATTCATCCTCACTCTCGGAGGCCGAGAGACACGGAGAGACGTCTCGCGGCGCTGCGTATATGTTGCTTTGCCTTGCCTCGCCTTGCCTCGCCTTGCCTCGTCTGTCTCGGCGGCAACAAGGACTCGTTTGATCTGGCTGGCTTGGCCTGGCTGCCTGAGCTGCTGCGGGTGGCTTGCTCGGTCTTGCCAGAATCAGAAGACAAGGGTCCCCTTTTCTCCGTTGCTTCGTTACTTCGTGCCCTCGGCATCCGTCTCTTTTTTGCTTTTCCTTTCCCAGGCCAGCTGAAAAGGGCAAGGCGCGAGGCCAACGATGGAGATGGCGAGGGATTGTTGCCTTTGGAACAGGGTCTACGCTTGATTCGTGATGCAACGACGACAGACTCGAGGCAATACAAGTCCAGCTCTTGTGATGTTTATCCCGTTGCCGAGCTTTGTGCCTCACCATCTGCGGGGGAAACCATGAACTATTAGACACCATCGATGGACTCTTCAATCAATCGTCGTCGATCTCCTCACATCCCCGACTCCTCTATCCAGCTGGACCCCAAAAGTACCGCACATCCCCGAGACAATGTACTGTACCTGGCGCTCGTGGCGTCTCTCGCACCCGAGGAGCCACCAGGGAGCGACATTCGCCCAGCCCTTGGCGACTTGGGGGCGCCCCGGAAGGTGACCTTTGCGCTCGGGCTCTCGGCACACGGCCATCTGCACCAGGGTTGCCTGGACCCTTTTTTTATTGCCCTTCTGCCTGCCAAGCAAGGCTTCGTTCGGGAGTCTTGCTCTCAGATGTTGCCTTGTGCCAAGATGCCTGGAGCTTGTTGCCACTCGGCAGGCTGGAGACGCGATGCAGTGACGACATTTCCGCCCGGAACTCGGCTTGTCTTTTGATTTGGTACACGTCAATCATGAACTTGAGACGGGCGTCTATATTTGTCTCTTGGCCGCGAAATCGTCATCTGGAAATCCCCTGACAATCGCTGTGCGGCCTTGCCAGAGCTCGAGCCAGGCCCCCTGACGACTGCCACGTTTTGAATCAATCGACTCGCGGCGCTCTCCACGTTGGATTATTGATTCTTTGTCCGATTCCACACGTCTCCGTACATGAAGTACTCGAGGCGCAGAGTTGCCACCGCCCGAGTTGTCTTCAAAACTTGAATGCGTTGCCGAGTTGTAACAGTAGTCTGGCCATCAACGGATCCTCGGGCCATGCTACTCTGCACATGGACGGGTGGCATCAAAAAGGGCCCAAGCACACGGCCTTGCCATGGCAATCGAAGTGACTTGTCCTCCAGCGGCAGGCCCTTTTGCCCCCAAACCTTGTTTCTCCGGGGCGGACCGTGACAGCCTTTGCAGACCACGGCCAACGTCACCATCCGCCGTCCACATTTCAATTGGAATCCGCCTCGTTCGGAACTCATCCGGCCGCAGACCGCCAGATGTACAGTTGTGTGTGTGTCGTGGAGGCGGCCAACGCCCCAAGCAACCAAAAAACAAGCATGCACGTTGGCTGCGTGCATCAGAAAATGCAACTTGCCTCAGATATCAGAGCACGCCGACTTGTTGACGTATGCACGTAGGCGCTGCCCTCACATCCTCAATGATACCCGGCGCATGTACGAATACGTATGGCCTCTGAGGCTCTCGACGAAGTAGGTGTCCGAGCCTTGGCGTCGATGCCACCGCTCCCCCAATCTCCTCCTCGGTGAGCCTCGTGTCCGCCGGGCGGCCAGCCATTCCTGTGACGGGCTGGCGATCCCCTTGTCCTGGTTAGCCGCGGGAATCCTCCTCCATCACGGCATTCGTAAGTACTTCCACCCGTACACAACTACAAATCAACGTGTTGCCAGTCTCTTGATACGCCACACGACGCGAATGTTCTGCTCTACACCGCGATGCCTTCGTCTCTCGAGTCAGCTGGCGAGCGCATTCCCCAACAGGAAATACCCTTGCCGGATCGCATGCGGAGGGCGGAATCTGCATCTGTCGTGTCGTTGTTTCCGCCTCCCTTCCGCCTGCCTCGTGTCAGCAGGGCCCTGTCGTTGCGCGTCCCTTATCTCGAGGGTGTGTGGATTTGCGTGTGCGTGTGTGGCCTCGGGTCCCCGACTTTTCCTTCTCCAAGGGCTGCGAGGCCAGCATGGGCGTCGTCCATGACCATACTTGACCGGCTCATCACGACTACATGACGTCCACGGCAGCCGCCGACTGGGGCGAGCGTAGCATCATGTACACTCGACATCCATTGCCCGTCCCTTTAGGCAAAGAGCAACTCTTCCCGCCGGGAATCCGCCTCACGTCAGGGCCTTCCCCACCCCCTTCATCGTTCTCCTCCTCCTCCTCCGCCCGGTTTAGCCTCCCGCCCTCCCCCGCACGGTCCCCGTCTGCGCCCGCCGCCGGCCCTTTCCTGACAGACCCTCCTGACAGGCCCTGCCCTATGGGTTTCTTTGATCTTCGGAGGCAATGACAGGCGTGGGGGTGGAGGACTCTGGCGATTTAGTCCCCGAGGCGCAGACGCTTGCAAACAGATGGATGGCCAGCCAGGCGTCCATCCACCAGGCCATGTTCCACGCACCGTCGCGATGGGGTCTGACTTTGCCCAAGGAAACGGCCGAGATCGTTGGTGTCGCCGAGGCAAACGGCGAGAAAAGAATCCCAGACAGCGCCATGGAATCAAGACGAGGAAAGGAAAGGAGGGTGCGTCAAGAGCCAAAGATGGCTTGCGAGAATCGAGACGCCACCGATCACATGTCTCAACTCTTCGTCGTCTCTGTTTGCCCGTGGCCACAGTCACGCTTCTTGTTCTTTTCTTCTTCCGTACCTTGGGCGTCCCAGTCTGGCAGCTCGCCCTACCAACACGCAGAAAGGGTGTGCCAAATCGTGATTCACGCCCCCTTATTCGCGGAGCCCCGTCCAGCCATCGGCCCGCGTGCTTTTCGTCGTCTTGTGCTCAAAACACACACGGGAGACAGACGGCGCGCGCTCGCTCCTCGCCAGGACGCGCGCATCGCGACGAGTCCGTCGCTCTCGTCGAGGCCAGTAGCTCTGCCTTGCCTACTTCGTCCTTGGTGTCCGACATGCAACAGTCCGGCTCGCTCGCCATGTGCCGTTTGGCCTAGCGAGTCCGGCGCATTTCTATAGATGGAACAGACGGGACGAGCCCCCGCGAGCTCGGCCGATGCGGGCTATTTTACTTTCTTTTACCTCGTCGTTGAACTACCGAACCTTCCAAGAACGAAGCTATGGATGCAGCTGTTCCGCAGCCTAACTCGGGCAGGTGAAGCGCCTCGAGCAAGCTCGTCGGCCGCAGTCATTCAGCGGCCGACCTGCTCGGCATCGCAAATCGAGACGCCGACATCCGTCTCCGGCGTGAGTCTTCTTGTGGCTGGAGCCGACAAAGGCCCCCCCTTCACGCTGGAGCTTTGTCGAGTCCGGCCGTGGGCGTAGACACGATCGATGAATGAGACGCTGTGGTGTCGTACCAGAACGTCTACAGCCCGTGCTGTGATCCAGTTACTCCATCATCCAGGCACCCAAAGGGTCATTCCGGGGTACACTTTACCCTCATCTACCCTCCCTTTGCCCATCTTGATAGTGGCGCGACTAGAATGACTCTCGGCTCGTCTCATTCGTCCTCGGTCGACCTATCGAGAACGGCCGAGTCGCGTAAAGGACGCGCACGCACCGCTCCTCGACTCCGTCCCCGCGTTTCTCTTTTCCCCTCTCGTGTCGATCTCATGATCCGCCACCGCCGCCGCGTTTCCACCCGTCCGGTTGATGTTGCCCCTTGTAGAATCGAGTCTAGGCGGACCACACGGCTCTCGCTTTTCTTCCCCCCACGCAAGAGAATGCCCTCATTCGCGGACGCGAAACCGAATTCGCTAGGCTCTTTTCATCCGCCTCGTGTTGCTTTTTCTTTTCCTTCTCCTCCTCCTTGGCAGGAACCCGGCGTGTTCCAGCTCGCAAATGTGTTGGTTTCTTGAGACTCGGCCGGCACTTTTCACGCTGCCAACTTCTTTAACCAGCGTCCATCTTGCTCTCTTGATCCTCTCTTGTCTCTTGTCACTCGGCCCGTATCAGCAGACCTAGTTTTGGCACTGCAAAGACACGAGACATCGTGGCTCTTTGGGCTATCCTTGGCAGAGCCGTAAACAGGGGAAAACCACACACACTTGGCTGCACACCGGACAAGTAGACCGCATAGACGATAAGGGAGGAGGGTCCAAGATCATCACGAGTCTCCCTTGGCGGCGGCGGTGGTGGCAGCCTCGTAGACTACCTCTCCGCTCTCCTACATACTCCCCGGCGCCGGATCTTGCTTGTGCGAGCCCCTTACCACAACTCCATGCTCATCCTATGGGGGCCGGCCCGCTGTCTGTGCCCCCGCCTCTTGCCGTGCACCGGCGTCGTCACTCTGCTCCCGTCTGAGCGTAGTGGAAGCATCCACTACGCCTAGCTGGAGCACATCATGTGCCGTTATGGGAAGGGCTAACGCTCCCTTGCTCCAAGTCGACATGCAAATCTGGCTGATTTCCATGTTTCTGGTGCTGCAACGCCGAGTCGAATCACCGTAATGTTGATGCCGAGACATAGGATCATCGCTGCGAGCGAGCTCCCTTCATGTTTTCCTAGATGCAGCTCGGTCTTTGCTCCGACCTTTGGCGGCTCCGAAGCGTGTATTCCACCTCTTCCTCCTCCTCCTCAAACCGGTATATGCACCCATTCTCCATGATGCCGTCAAGTCCTTTCTTCGCTCCGCCCTTCCGTCACACAGTCCCCACTCACCAGGCGTTTGGGGCCATGCACGACATGCGGAATCGATCTACACGATAGGTCATGTTTCCTCCCGTTGCTCCATGCAGCTGTGCGTGCTGTGCTACCGTAGCGTACCTTGGCGGTCTGCCAGGACGCTCCAGTTTTTCCCTTGCACCTTTTGGAGATCTACACTTCTTTCCACTTCAACGGCAAGGGCCGGCGGATGCAGAGCACAACAGCGGAGCAAATAGTCGAGTAGATCAGTCTTGACATCTCACCGTTCCCCGTTGCCACCACGTGCCTGCTGCGAAAAGGGGAGGCAAAAAGTCTATTCCCAGAAGGAAGCGGTAGACGAGATGAGAGTAGACGAGGCGGAAATCATCACGTCGACGTTGCAGTCATGATCCCACAGTTCATGGCCGAAAGAGGCTATTTCCCTGAGGCCCCCATAACAGCTCGGCCGCATCCCCCAGCCGCCTGGTGTCATCTGCAACCGACGCTCGCCCCTTTGTTAGCATGACAGGTCGATATATCCGTCTCCGGTGCCTTGTGCCACCTGACCCAGTGTTTCCCGGTTCCTCTCCCCCCCCTCCGCCTCTGCCATCTCCCGACGCCCGGCCTCCCTCGCTACTGCTGATGGCGCCGCCGCCACAACGAGACGGCCTGTGCCTTGCACTTCTAAGCATGCGGCCGAGCTGTGGAGTCGGTCCCATGGCGCAGTAGCACATCCATCACGTTGAACTGTCCATCGACACGACCGAACCCGGCCATGATGTCATGGATTCGTCCTCGCAGCCTTCATCGCCAGAGGGAGAACAGCTGAGTACTGTACTTTGCAGGACTCCGGCAAGCCCCATTTAGCAAACGTCTTCCCCGTCGCTTGCTCACGTGCACGGTGCGAGAAGATGATCCCAAGTTTGTCCTGGTGACCGTCAGCCCTACGGCATCCCCATTCGCTTACCGTCTTCGGAGCCGTCTTGGTTCTCCGGCTCGGCACCGGCGGCTGTGGCTTGGCTGTGTGCGCAATGACGACACTGTGGCCGAGGCTGCCTCTTGGCGCTGCCGTCATCGCACATGCTCCGTGTTTGGCCATGGGCTTGACGCCCCGATACATGCCTGCTTCGCCGCCGAGGTCGGCCTTGGCGACGGAACTTGGTGACCGTCTCGTAAATGTCATGCCAAAACTTGACGCAAAATTGTCGTGCTGACAATGTTTAGAGAATTCAAGACAGCATCCATCTAGGGAGTCTGAGCGGTTGGGAGACGACTTCCTCCAGTCGATAAAGCGCAGTCTCTAACCCCGGAAGCCGGACTCTCGAGAGGGTGTGACGGCCAGTATGGGCCCTCTTGTGAGTCTTGCGATAGCTCGTTCTTAGGTCTTCAAGACTGGGCAACGTCAACGGACGAGGGAGGCCAGCGAACATAGTATACAGAGACAGCCCAGCTACTCTACCGAGGCTTGCCCTTGTACAAATCATGAATGATATCAAGTTACATCATTGGCCATGGCGTCTTTTATGGTCTCCCGATCTTATATAGACTGTCCATGTAGGTTTTCGGAGACGGGTCTTGTGCACTCGAGGGCGACGACTGGTCGCTTGCCGCATCATCAATGCTTGCTGGTGCGGAGCGCATCTCTGCCCGTTCAATGGTATAGCGCGGCTCCGTGTCCTGCAAAATCTTCCCAATCTGCTGCCGCTGCTGCTCGAGCCGTTGCTGCTGCTGCTCGTGCTGCGGGTGCGGAATCAGGAGCGCAGTGCTGCTGCTGCTGCTGCTGCTGCTGCTGCTGCTGCTGCTGTTCGGTCGACCATGGTCTGGGGAACCGCTGTTGATAGGTGAAAGCATCGAGACCATCACAGCAATATGCATCAAATCAAAGGGCCTGGTCTTGTTCGCTCAGTAGATGCCTGCAGCATCCAATCAATTGATAAATCCCGGTTCTCGTTCCAACGCCGTGATGCCATGGTATCTTGCCAACTCCTTTCCGAGATATGCTCAAAGTCAGCCCATCTCCTAAACTTGGAGAGATGCATTCGCTCAACGCCATCGCATGCTGTACACATCATTTCGAAACAAGAAAACGCCAAGGACAGTCTCCTTCTCACTCCCGTCAAAACCGGTCTCTCCTCGACGACGCTCGCGTGATGCGTTCAGTTCGCGTCTCTGTCCTCATCTCTGTCCTGGCCTGTGTCTTGGCCTCTGTCTTGGCCTCTGCCCTGGTCGCCACTCTACTCGACGCTCGTTTGGCCGCAATGGCCAACCCTGTCGCCATCGCTGTGGTTCGTTTTCGCTGCGAAGCCACAGTCTCCAACCGCCCCTTTCGGACGCTCGTGTCGCCCCGGGTCGCCTTGGGCCTGGGAATTCCTGCCCCCTTTGGCTTCTCATCAACGGCGGCGTCTTTCCATGTGACGTGTCTGCCGGTTCTGGTCTTGGGCCCAGGGCCCCGCGTTTCGGGCTCCGAATCGAGGTCCATCTCATCGCCCGACTCCCTTGCCAGGCGCTCACTCGGGGAAACAGCATCGCCCTTGTTAAGGATTGTGTTGCTCTCCGTCAGCGCGGCGAGCGTCTGCACCTGCGTCTTGCTTTTCCTCGCCGGCTGGCGGCCGACAACCCCACGACCGGATTCCGATTGTTTGACCTCCCTGACCACCCTCGGAATGGAGGACCTGGGCGAATCTACCTTGCGATTGCCGTTGATGCGCTTCGATCGCCGCGGGCCAGGCGCATCAGTCATTGCCTCATCTCGCGGCACAAGAGAGCTCGCTGTCAAAATATGAAGTCTCGTTGGCTCGGCACCTTCCATTTCTTCATCTCCGTCAATATCAACTTGAGGACGCGCTTCCAGATGTTGGTGTGGTAGAGTCGGTGCAGCTCCTCTCTTAAAAGGAGACTGGGTAACCGGCTCGGCAGTCCGTCCGTCATGATAGCTTCTCTGCGGACTCGTCGTATTGGGATTCTTAGCCCCAAGCGGCGGTCGCCTCGCAGCGGGAACCAAAGGAGAGCCATTATAAGCACTCGAGAAATCTCGGGGCTCAAGGCGCTGTGTGAAGGGTGATGTAGGAAAGGCATTTACAGTCTGATGACTAGAAATGCCAGTGCCCGCATTTCGATTTTGAATAGGACCAGCCGATCCATGGCCGACGCTTGGCTGTTTATTGGTACTCGCCATGACATTCTTCGGGGTTGAGCCAGTAGCAACATCTGGTTGGACCATGATAAGACCCATAAGTGGTTGCGCCTGCCTTCTCGGGACCCCTTGAACTGTGGGCGTAACAGGAGTCGGCTTAGGTATTGCGGTTGGGACGTTGGTCATGACTACATTGCGCTTAACGATGGTCTGACCGGTCATCTCGATGTCGGGAATGCGAGGCGATGACATTCGTACATCTGCCATATGCTGCAAGTTCTCTCTAACGATGACTGGGCTCGTCTGTTCGATGCCATCCATGCTCGCCAGATCAATGAGGTCATGCGAAGTCTGACGTTCGCCAAAATGCCGGAATTGTCCGTCTTGGACATTGTGGTTATGGAGGTCGGGTGACGAGAGCTGCATCATGTCTACGTCTTCCGAAACAGAAATGTTCCTCGGATGCCGTG
The DNA here is from genome assembly GCA_000956045.1 of Hirsutella minnesotensis 3608. Classification (NCBI taxonomy): domain Eukaryota; kingdom Fungi; phylum Ascomycota; class Sordariomycetes; order Hypocreales; family Ophiocordycipitaceae; genus Hirsutella; species Hirsutella minnesotensis. Next base: position 1,066,646 of record KQ030500.1, read on the forward strand.
CGGCAGGCCCATCGTCAATTGATGCAATGGACATTAAGTCAGCAGCTTCGGCGCTCTTATCGTCAAATGACTGGCCTTGTGTCGCGATGATCCGATTGGCAAAGGGCGAAGGCGCAAATTCAGGAAACACCAGGGTGTCGTCGTGATTGGTGGCGGTGAAGTTTGGGGATCGTCCCGGAGACGGTTGGAGGGCCGCTAGAGCAAGTGAAGGGGCATGGAGTGAGGTATACGGCGACTCATTTCGAGCCGCGGGCGTGGTGAACGATGGCCCATCATCGAGACCCTGGCTAAGGGGAAACTGGGAGGCATACTCAACCGGCAACTTAAACCGGACAAAGAGCCTGTCGCTTTCCTGCTTGATAACAACCTTTGCGTGACCAGCGCATCGATCCGCGGCCATGGAAGCCAGCTGAGAGATGGCTGAATTATGCCTCTGCTTGGGTGTCTCCTGCTCGCCCGTGAAGATATCGAACCTTTGCTGGAGGTTCACGCTTCTGGTGCCGTTGCCTGGACGGATCGCGTAGGGGGTGCTCTCAACGGGAGCGACATGGCCAGTCATGGCGTTCCACGACACTGCGGGAGTCGCCATCGTATCTTTGATTGTGTCTCTAGGAAGGTGTGGCGTGTTCAATCTGATCGCCTGCTGATGCTGGGCACTGATGCCAGTAATTAAGTGGCTTTCAACCGGAACAGGTGTGGCAGGACCGGGGCTTGGTCGTGTAGGGGTACGTTGTGCCAATTCATCGGCAAGGCCGTTTTCTTCGGTGAAGACCGTAATGTGTCCCGCTTGGTTTAAACCGGCGGCAACTGTGGTGCTCGTCTCCGTCACCAAGGTCGACGAATGATTAATCGTCTGTGGACGTCTGTCTCGCTGCTGAAGGCGCGCCATGTATCTCTGCAGAGTCAAAGTCATGCTTTCCTTCTTGCGGCGATTCAACTCTCTCTCTCTCTGGGCGATGTAGTAACGAACTGGAGGGGGAGGGGGTTGGACTGGTGTTGAGGGTGATTCGAATGTACGCGAAATGGGTCCAAAATCAAACATTGAGCTTTGTCCAGTCGACTCGTCTGCTGAGTGTGATTCCTGTTGCTTTCTGGGGACAGAAACAGGTAGTAGGGGCTTGGTAGGCGAGGGCTCGACGCGATGACCAGCGGCGGGTAGTAGGGGAATCTTGGTCTCACTCAATCGAGACTTTCGATTTGCAACCGGACTTGCAGGTTGTGCCTCTCTCTTCATGGGAGATGTGGTATCCGATGTCTTGTTCTCTGGGCTCGCGAGTTGAGGATGGTTGGTCAAGACATTGGAGTTGTCCGAATCTGTCGAGACTTGTGAAATGTGCTGCTGGCCGTCTGTGGCTTGAGCCTCGGGCGCTGGATTCTCCGTCGAATCAACCTGGGCACTCTCTACTGCCTGATTCTCAGATTCGGAAGCCACTGCTTCGACTTGTGAGTTGTCCAGAGCGCTCAGGTCGGCCTGGTCTCTGGACTCCTCTGAGGCGACACCCGCATCCCGGGAGCCTTGCTCGTCATTCGAGCTTGTCTCGGATTCCGCGTCAGTCTCTAGGCTTGAGACTTGCTCTTCGACAGCGACCTTCATCCCCAATATGAGTCTTGCGCTGTTTTCGTCGAGCCGTCTGCAGGGCATTTGCTCTCCTTTGGCCAGAAGGGGCCAGTTTTGCTTCAACGTGGCCAGTCGATGCCCCCCGGCACGGCCATGCTGCTCAGGCCTGCTCTTTCTGTCGAGAACACGCTTCGCTGGTATGGCCTGAGTTTGCTCCTGCAGACGGCTCCATTCCTCTTTCAACTCGGCATCCGAGTGCGTCAACAGGCCGTTGACAACATCGACTGGTCATGGTCAGCTACACGGACAGGTCTGGGTAACGCGAGGAAATCAACACACGTCTTGCAGCCAGGATCATATTTGCCATGTCCTCCTCGGACAGAGGGCTGCCTCCCGGGGAGGGGGCCTCGCCGGCCACGTCCGGAAGACGTGGTCCGACCCGCCGCCTGCGACCTCGGGGCTCTGGGATTGGCCATGGGTTTCCAAAGGGGAAGAAACCCATGGACTCCCCGATCTTCTTCATGATAGTCCGGGGCACTTGGCCCCGTGATTTGGTCTCGGTCGGGACTCGCGTCCACAACCGCTCTTCAGGCCATTTGGCCGTCCCCATTAGGGAAAACATCTCGCTCCACCGCCTGGAAAAGGAGTCAGTTTGGGTTTGGGACCAAGGCCTTCGCAGCTCCAGTCACTCACACGTCAATGAAGTCGTCGAGTACGTTTCGTTGCTGGGCGGCTCCTGTCTTATCTGAGGTTGCTGCCGGAACGCTTCTGTGACGTGCAAAGTTAGGTCGAGGTCGAAGGATGAAAGCCAGAAGAAAACTAGGGCAGGGGTTTTTCCCGTACAATGGGGTGGCTGGCCCGGCCGGGCCGTGCACCAAGTCTTGGGTGTCCATGGTGAAAACGCAGTCGTCCAATGCAGTCAAGAGGCTGTTCAGTCGACGTCAAAGGCAGATGGAAAACGCCGGGGCCGGCAGCTATGAAAGAGAGACGGCCAATCGGGCACGCGTGTCGGGTCAAAGCTCAAGGCAGCGCAGTGAAAGCAACTCCGCAGATAATCGAGCGAGAGCGCGCAAGGACAAGGCATTAAAGAAGGTACGCGATGATGATGGACGTGAGATGAGTTTTTGAAGCTCTCGCTGAAGATACCGAGATTCAGCGGCAAGCCATTTGTTTACAAACTGCCCGATTGATACGACCCACCGTAGTCGGCGCTAGTCCTAATACAGCTAGTGCCAGAGCCCCCGCCAATGGGCTAGTGAATCTGTCAATGACATTTGCCATGAATAAGTCGCGAAGTTTACTGGTGCGCCGACGCCTGTTCGCAAGCCATCGAGGGTAGCGACGACTCCTGTACTTTCTAACACATGCACACGTGCCCTCGGTATTGTGACAAGTGCCAGCGCCGAGCGCGACAATCGTCAGTGCAATGGCACAGCCTTCTTTGTATTCGCCCGTCCATCAAAAGAGCGTCTTGATCGCCCGGTGCAGCGTGAGACGTGCATGATGAGACAGACCATGGGGGGGGAAAAGAAGCCCGTCTAGTTCGTTCATTTACTGCATGTATCCTCACAAAGGCGCCTGGTCTTGCATCACGACATCCTCATCAAATGCAAACGCAAAGTGTGGCATTGATGAATGATGACCCTGGCGGAGGACTTTCAGTACGTACCTTGCCTACCTCTACCTAGGTACTTTCAGGGCTCCCTTGGAGCCTGGGATCCTCGCTGACTCATCTCCCGGTCGCCCCTCAGTTCCCGGGGAAGGAGATGCACATGTTTGTGCATGCGCGCAGGCACCACACTCCCATCCACCGCCAACGTCATCCCTCGATAGCCTCGTTGCGCAACACTTCCGACCCTCACTTGCCCAACTCTGCATGCCGCCTCTAGTCTAGCAAAAATCAATCTCAAATCCCCTCGCGCAACAGACAATCAGAGTCAATACACCAACATACTCTCCCCGCCCCTTCCATCATGAACCGGCTCTTCGGCGCCAAGGCCACCGCGCCCAAGCCCACACTCACGGGCGCCATCACCAACATCGACACGCGCATCGCCTCCATCGACACCAAACTCAAGGCCCTCAACGGCGAGCTGTCGGCCTACCAGGAGAAGCTGACGCGCATGCGCGACGGGCCCGGCAAGCAGGCCATCAAGCAAAAAGCCCTCAAGGTCCTGCAGCGCCGCAAGGCCTACGAGGCCGAGAAGGACAAGCTCGAGAGCCAGGTCTGGAACATGGAGCAGGCGCAGACGATGCAGGACAACCTCAAGAATGTCATGACGCAGGTCGACGCCATGAAGACGACCAACAAGGAGCTGCGCAAGCAGTACGGCAAGATTGACATTGACAAGATTGAGCGCCTGCAGGACGAAATGGCCGACCTCATGGACGTCGGCAACGAGATTCAGGACAGCCTCGCCCGCAGCTACGACATTCCCGACGAGGTTGACGAGACGGAACTCGACGCCGAGCTCGAGGCCCTCGGCATGGAGCAGGAACTCGAGCAGGAAATGGGCGGCCAGCTACCCGGCTTCCTGCAGGACGAGGTGGTTCCCGACTTTGTCGACGAACTGCCGCAAACAGAGGACAAGGTCAAGCAGGCTGCCGGCTGACGAAACAAGAACGTTGTTCTCCGCTTCTCTACATCACGCAGTGACTTGTACGCACCCACCACTCGCCACCGTCTAAACCTTTGTCGCATGATTGCAAGGCAATTGCACAATGCTCATCATCTCGTCAATATCTCTACCCGTCATGTCAGTTCAAGTATAGTCATGTCCGCATAACCCGTGCCATTGATCAACTGCTGCCCAACTAATTCAGCGACCCATAAAAACACCAGAAATGCTCGACGGAAATGAAAATACCATCAAAAACCCCGATCCATATCTGCTCTGCGCGTGCGTCGTCTCGTGTCGTATAGTAAAGCCGAATGAAATTCGTTGCGTCATGGCCATTAGTCTACCGTTGCAAAAAATCGCGCCGTTTCTTCCAGATCAGCCTCTCCGTTGCAAAAGTCCCAACCCACAATGACTGGCGCTTGGCTGCAGCACACAATCTTTCGTGCGTCGAATTGCAGCTTGAATACCCGCGCCGGCGCGTTCTCGGCCGCGGCTATGTGCGGATGATGATGCACCGCCTGAGCTGGAACTTGTCCGTTGGCGGCTGGTACATTCACCGGCGGGAGTTGCTGCTGCACGGGCATGAAGACGGGTTGCGCGGGGGCGGGTAGGGGCGTAGGTATCGCGGCTGGGATGGCTGGGATGGCGGCCGAAGAAGATGGGTCGGCTTCCTGGCCGACGGCGTTTGTTGGCGTTTGGGCTGGATGGGAGACTTCAGGTGGCGCACCACCAATGTCGCTTTGTTCAGATCCCGCATTGCCAGTGGTCGACGTCCGAGAATCCGACCAGCCGGCCGTGGCAGCGGCAGAGCTGCCAGCGCCAGCGGACGACGTGCCGTAACTCTGGTGACGTGGGACTGCGACGGGCCCGAAACGTTGCCTCGCAGACTGACCATTTTGGATCGTCGCCAAGGCTGCGGCCACGACATGTCGGAGCTGCGAACGGACGAATGGCGAGGGCTCTCGCTCAATGGCGGATTGGAGATAGGTCTGGTAAGCCAGCATTACCGGATAGTTCTCGAGCGCCTGCTCCAACGCCGCAGCTCCAAGGGGAACAACCTGGTCGACCAGGGCCATGTACAGTCCTGCCGAGCCGTGAGAGTTCTCATGGGCATCACGGGCTTGAGGTGGTCGTCCTCCGCCATGAGCGGCGCCGGGCAAGCTTGCATCCCTGGGTCGTGACGAGAACCAGGGCCCAGGTCGAGGCGCGCCTGGTGGCGGGCGATCGGAGGGAGGTGATCCGGCAGTGCCTTGCGGTGGAAACACAGTCATGCGCCGTTGTGCCGCAGCGGCCGCCTCTTCCTGTCGTAGGTGGTGCGCAGGCTTCCAGACGCCTTCCTTGTCTCGTCTCCAGATAATGATGCTCTGGTCGTACGAGCCAGACACGATGCGTCCGTACTTTCGTCCACCGCCACCACCAGGAGGGACCTTTGCTCCATAGGCCTGTATTTCCGTCGGCCTCGAGCTTCCGGCGTTCACCCTCCTCGTCCGACGGCTACGCCGCTCGTTGTCGTGGGTGATTTCCCCCGCCTCGAGCGCCCTGAAGTATTCCGCATCAACGGCCTTGGCCTCAGCTTCGTCCTCGTCCTTGCTATACGGGAGATCGCCGAAGCCGGCCTGAACGGTGCGAACAAGATGAGAGTGACCACGCAGCTGCGCAACCTTGAGGCCGGTGGGAGCGTCGAAGATGCAAACCTCGTAGTCGCTACTACCGCTTACGATGCGTCGCTCATCAAACTCGACACAAGCTATGCCCTTGTCGTGCGCAGGTATAGTCTGGATGCAAACTTGATCGGGCCAGTTCCAAACCTTGATATGCCGATCGCCAGAAACTGACACGATTGTTCTGTCACGAACCTGGATGGCATTGACCGCTGCTCCGTGCCCCTCGAGACGCCCAATCATGGTATATGGCTCCTTAACAGGCAGTTCCTGCGCAAGATCAGGCTCGAAGCCGTATCGCTTTACGCTTGTACCGATCGGATCGACCGCCGGATCGGGTGTGCCGTAGCCCAGCTCACCAAACCGTAGCGGGCGACGATTAAAGATCTTGATTGTCTTGTCCTTGGACGAGGTGACGAGGATGCGCTTGTCGAACCTGACATTCAGAACCGACTCACGGTGCGCCTTTGTAATCTTTTGAACAAGCTCGCCCGTCGAGAATTTCCAGATGAAGATGTTGGAGTCGCTGCTGCCGGACACGAGGATGTCCTCGGCAGGGTCCGCATCAAACTGAAGGCACAAGACGGAGCCCTGGTGACCGATAAGAGGCGGACGTACCAGTCGCCGAGTATGCATATCCCATATGCGCATCGTTTGATCGCGGCTACCACTGACGAGGTAGTTGGCGTCAAACTGCAAGGTATACACGCACTCCTGATGACCCTCCTCTGGATACAATGGATGCGGCAGCTGAAATGTTGTAAACTTGCCCAGTTCCCAATTCGACTCGAGGCGTCGCCTCATGTTGTAGAGATATTTCCAGTTTATGCGAAAGCGCATGTTGCTGTTGTCCCAAGCCCACAAGGTAGACCGCAGCAGCGATCCCAGACCATCGCCGGGGGATAATGTCCAGCCGGGGGATGGCTCTGGTGAGCCGCCGGGCTCTTTTCGCTTGGCGCGCACAACGTGGTCGAGGGAGCCAAAACTCCTGTCTACGCCTTTGCCCTTTCTGCCTATGCCGCTGTTGGTCATCTCGACATCCCCAGACGCAGAAAAGGCGTGGCGGCGAGGAGAGAGAGACGCTTTGGCGGGTCCAAAGATGCTAACAGCAGTATTGAGTCCCTCAATGGTGGAGCCAAGACCGCGATCATTGTCAGTCATCTCGAGGTCCTCGTCGTCGCTGACGATGGCCCTCATTTTATTGGCGTGGCCGTCTGCTCCGTGGAGTCGGTGCGCATATCCTGGTTGGCCGCCCAAGCCAAGGTTGACCTTGGCCTCACAGACGTCTATCTCGGATGTGATGGCCTTCCAGCCCTCCAGGTAGTATAGCTTTTCCCATAGCTTCCGATCCAAAGCAAGGTCATACCATGGACGGCATGTCTTCATAACACTAACGAGGGAGACGGGATCGAGGTATCCGAGAATCTTGAGGCAGATCTCAGCCGGTAGGTATCGTATGAAGTCGATGTAGAGTCTCGGATTCAGACGCTGGACAATCTCGGCAATGGCCGATGTCGGCAGGTGATCCAGCAACGCCATGGTAAGCTCTGTGGCGGGTCAGCTGTTGTCACCATCATGACAAGATCAACGACATTCAATGGCTCGCGAGCGGGTTCACGGACCTGTCCTGACTGGCAGCGGGAGTGCTGAGGCATGGCTGGCCAACCAAGATGGCAGATCAGCTGTAGACCTCGGAGGCGGTAGGTTCGAGGCGAGAGTAGGATTCAGAGGGTCCTCGGAGTAGCCCTCATCGGTCTGGTGGGCAGGAGAGAATGGATCCATGGTTGGCGGCAAGCGCGGATCGCCCTTGGTCATGTCGGACGCCGTCGGTTCCAGCAGTCGCGGAGACTGCGGCGCACAGGTGAGGCTGTCAGGCACAATTTTCGGTGGCTGACAACGGCGGACAATGTGGCGTAGACGCGGCTTCAGGGTGAATGCGACGCATCAAACCTCGACGGTGACGAGCAAGCAGCTAGGAGCTCGGGTCCCGGGCAGACTTGGGCGTGTCGAGCTCCGGCGTTGGGGGAGGGAGCGTGTCTGGCGCCGATGTTGGAGACGGCGACGATGCGGTAAGCGTGAGATGGGGAAAGTCAGGGAGAGGGTATCGGGAGACGGAACGCTGGGTCGCAGACACGGGACAGCAGGTCGTCGGTTGCCCGTCGTTGACAGGATTACGCGAAGGTGAGCAACTGATTATGGAGTGATGGCGATGTGGCGGCGCGATGCACATGTGGAGTAGCATTGGGCTGAAGGTATCCACGGGGAAGCGACTGGGGCCGCAGAGCGAGTCCAACAGGGTGTGCGAGGGGATACCCGGAGATTTTTGGGTGTTGCATAAGCCGTGGGGCTTGTTGGCTTGTTCCGTTGCGGCATCTGCTGCACAAGAGTACTCGTCTTTGGGCTTGCTTTTCTGCCGCCCGGCGTGTACCGGCACTTGTCTGGGCCAAGTCTGCTTACACCACGTACCCTAGACTCCGCCCGGAAAGCAAAAGCAAATGGACAAACAGGACAGACGACACGGGATGATTCACTTGCTTGCAGTACGCAGCTGGCTTTTTTTTTCTTCAGTGTGTAGGGCCTTTCCGTGTCTATTGTCTGTGCTGTTTTTACCGTCGTGAGCGATTTCATGAATTTGCTCCGCGTGTTGGCGTCACTCATTGATGGGTTGAAGCGTGAATTCACGCATGCAGGATCGATCAGGCTCACTTGAGTAACGCCAGCGCATTTGCACAAACATGGAGGGTTCATGGCTCCAGTGAAGCGAGACCATTTGGCAACAGGTCGTCACTCCATCTTTTTGTCATTTCCTTGCACTGACACTCGGTCCAGCAGCAATCCGCATCGGCACTTGATCGAGGGTGCCGGTGGAGCTGCCGGGCACTAATGCGCGTCAACAAACAGCCGTCAAAATGGGTCCCGTATCTCAGATGGCAAAGCCGAAGTGACCAAGGGCACGATGGTCTATCGGCATGAGCGTAATGACGAGTTCGACATGTTGTCTTTCAATGCCTAAGAGACGATGCTTCATGCCAATCTTGGTGCAGACGAGTTGCCGACACTTAGTCATACACAAATGCTATCCTTCGAGATTCAGCATCAGTCTAGGTTTATGAGGAATATCCTAGGTCAAGAGGCGTCATGAATGTTTGAGCAGACCGCCATAAACTCGAGCCCAAAACGCATTCATGTATGCCCGTTTCGCTTGGCAGAGCCGGCTTGAAATGGGCTCTATGGCAAACAGCACGAGTCAACTGTCGAGTCTGTAACTCATGGTACGCCCCGGCTCTGCCTTGCTCCCTCGAATATTCACTGCTACACAAGTAACGTGCTTCATCAAGTCCATGTACGCAACACCGTTTGCGAGTCGAGAGAGGCGCGTACAGCAAGGTCGAGTCATGGGTGAGGGGGGCCGCCTTTGACACACGGCGCGCCTCAAGCCGCCTGAAATGGCACCACATCGCCTCGGGGCCAGCATCCCGTGGTCCAAAGTCGGCCCCGGCCTTCGCTTAGCGGCGAGGCGTGTAGCGGTTAGGTCGCGGTAGCGCCAGATCAAAGAGTTCGTCGTACATCCGTCACATTGGCAGCGCTCCGTGCGGTGCGACAAGAAGCATCCGATCCTGTGGCCTCTTGCCATGGCCCCGGCCATCTGGACCTTGGACGGACGGCAAGAGCCAAGGGCGTTTGCATGCGTTCATGGCGGTGCTACACCCAGACCAGCTCACTTCAGCTGATATCAATCATTATTCGCGTCTGCAGTCTTTGTCGATTCCTTTGAAGCCAAGAATACCACCCACTTGTCGCGGCTTGGCAAGTCATGTGCCGCGAAACCGGAGTCGAACTCGGTCCCCATCCAGGAAGCACCGAGCATGCAATGCCGCGCCATGATAGGGACCTGCCGAGGACCTGCCTGCGTGAGTGCAACGGAGCGGAGAGCAGCGTGGAGGGAGCATGTGCAGACGGCGGCGAGATGCATGTCGAGGCCGACATCCTTGCGCTCCCCGTGACGGACCTCTCTCTGGCCCTGAGCCCGTGGCATCGAGACCCCAGAAGTTGGGACTGAGAATCCTCCCTAGCGGGTCTGGCACATGGCGCACGGTCGCCCGTCCTGGTTTGGTTGGTATTGAGCCAAAGCGGCCCCTCGTCAGCGGTGCGTCGCTGTCCGAACCGCCGCCCTCTGCCCTGATGTCGGCCGTCCTCGCTCCCTCGCCCTCGTCCACTTGTCGGCTTGGATGCCGGATCGCGGACGCGCATGACAGCTTGCGGCGTGACGCAGACGCCAGCACGGACGACGAGTATTGGTTGTCGAGCCCCAGAGCTAGGCGCCAGCAGGGCCGCCCGAGCATATGCCCTCGATTCGGTGTGGCCCAAGACGCCATCCAAGTCGGCCATCCCCGGGCCTTTGTACATGCGGACTGGCAAGGCTCGCAGACGTCCGGCTCGTGTTCAAGCGTCGTCCTGGTCGATGGGCCCACTGGAGTGCCTATCTGTCTGTGCGTGCTGGCTTCTGCTGATGATGGCGAAATGGTCAAATTGACAAGACGAACCAAACCCTCTTGCTGCCCTCTCTGCGCACCTCCACTGAACGGTAGCTCGGGTAATTGGCGAATAAGTCGGGACCCTTGGCACGGAGACGCTGCACTTGATCCACGAGGCCGGCATCCGCATCCCCCGTGTCGCAGCGGATGCCAGCAGCACACGAATGCTACCCTACCATTCCGCCTTGGCCCAGACCATCTGCCCAGCATGGCTGTCCGAAGCACCTGTCGCTGCCTTTCTAGAAGACGGGCACCTTCAGCTCATCTCGACCCGGTTCGCCCTCGTACGAGCCTGCAGCGCTCCGGCGCCAGATGCGGTCCGACAAAGAGCACGACACGCGCGCCTCTGCCAACCCTCCCAGGGCCGGCGGCTTGCAGAGCAACCAGTCTCCGGGCGAGCTGCGCGCCGTCCACTCACCGTCGCTCGTGCAGTAAGGCAAGGGCCGGCTCTTCGGCTGGAAGCAAGGCGTGCATCGTCGGGGACGGGGCATGGCAGGGCCGGACAGGGGCCGTTGGCGTCTTGTTACCCGAATCATTTTAAAGTTGACCGCCTCCAGACCGCATACTGTAGTGCTCTATGGTCGGGCCGGCCTTGATGGATGCTTCCCTGCAGCTGCGCCTGCGAATTCCCAGCGACTCCACCGCGGCCAGACAGCTCCTGTGCGATGTGACGCCATGCCATGCCTCGTGTCGACACCGGCGACCGTTGGACCCGTCGAGGTCTCGGGACGACGCCGTCCTTTCGTAGGCAGCGAATGGCCATGACGCTCAACAGGGCCATGGCCACGCCAACTGGCGCCGTTGTGCGCTTGCGTGGTGGATTCGTCCTCGGAAGCCCGTCCTGGCCACACCCCCTTCCCAAGTCATGCAGTCGAGGCCTTCCCACTTGCACCACCTGGTAGCTTACTTGGGGTAAAGAACTAGCTTTGTTCTCGTCCTTCTCCTCAACGTCACCGGGCGACTGTCACCTATTGCAGACGCAGACGGAGGCCCGAAACTGTCGGGAAAGCGGCGATGGCGGCCATGACGACAGACGCCCTGCTATGTCGACGCCCCCCAAGAGAGGGCAGGGTCCAGAACACATACGTCAGTCGTACAGGCGGATTGCTGCTGGCGACCGGGGGCCTCGACATGGGATTTCGGTGGATTGATGGCCTTTCCGTCGTGTGTACGAGATACTTCGTACATGCCCCGGTAGAGACGGCTCACGAGCATCCGTACCGTCGATACTGCAAGCGCCTCAACGGCCGGCTCTTGGGAGTCGCCGAAATGCGGAGAGGGCCCCAGAGGAGAAATCGACCGATCTCTGGTTGCGCTTCTGCGACGAGAGCTTGACTTTGCGTGTGGCGTGAGGTGGTCCATCCTGTCCATCTTAGCGTCTTCCACGACCCAGCATGAAACAGCCCAGCAGGCAGACGGTGGATAACGGTGTTGGATTGCTGCTTGGGGCGGTACCGATACCTGGCAGCTCAGCCCGAGCATCGATGCCGCCATCCAAGTTGACTGAGGAGAGGACGTGCTGGAAAGGAACATGACTTTGGGCCTGGCAGAGCCGGGGGCGGCGAGTATAGCGCTAACTCCAGCGACCTATCAAGAGTCCTTTCGCCGGCCCCCATTCTCGCCCTCATCTCCATCCAGCCCATGTTGTACAGTACCTCTGTCCGGTGCCTTACTCGGCGTACAGTACTGTCGTCTCCGCTAATTCTGCGCGTCCCTCATCAGGATTCCCCCCTAACCCCCCCCATCCCCAATCAGGCCGGCCTTGTGCCGGGCGTTGTCGCCAGCCGCCGCCCAAATCACTGCCGGGGCTAGAGCCAGGAGGCGTGCTGCAGGTCAGTGGCATCTGGGAAAGGGGGGGAGGGGGCAAGGATGAAGTAGGTACCTGCTGCGCCATGGCAAGCCGACGAGGGCACGAAGTACCTTCGCGCAATCCCAATTGTCAACCCCCTCGCCGCCGCCCCGGCTCCCCTGATGCGCATTCAGGCAAGGTGTGCTTCGTGGTACTAGTAGGTACACATGCGTACTTGTCCTATAGCTGCTTCATGGCACGATACTTGGCTGTACGGTACCCAGACCTCAGTCGCGCCTGCACCGCTCCCAGTCTCCATGTCCCGTCTCGTCTCCTCCATCGTCGTCGGACGGGTGCCACACTCTCTCATGTTTGCTTCTTCTCCACGCATCTGCTCTCCTTTCCCATCCCCTTTCCCGCCAGGCTTAACGACGTCTGCCAGTCACTGTTCCTGTGCATCTCCCCGTGCTCTTTCTTGTCACCTTGTCTACCTACTCGCTCCTACGCCTCCATCTTTGGCGACTGGCGATTCTTGGTACGGAGACCCCCACCCCCCTTCCCCTCTGACCCTCTCCTTACTCCTCGTCGCCGTGCCCCTCTACCTGCCCGCTTGCCTCCAACTTACCTGCTACCCTTTTCGCCTGTCTTCTGCCCCCTGCCCCTCATCCCTTATCCGCTGCCACCGCGCATTTGCACCGAACAGTCTTGCGTTACCAGCGTCCTTTCTCGACCCACGTGTTCACCTCTTCAGGGCCAGCCACCAGAGCAGCCTTGCTTGCTCCGACGATCTCGACGACGACGACGACGACGAAAGACGACGCCGCCTCGAGTCGCTTGCATCCGCCAGCCTGCAGCCTTGCCCGCCTCGATTGGCGTTGCCGTTTCCCGAACCGCGACTGCGACGACAGTGGCGGAAAGCCACATCGAACCCGAACGAGCCTGCGGCGTCACTCATCATCGCGATTTCCTCATTCTTCTCGTTACCCTACCTCGAGTCTCCAAAGAAGAAACAAAGGAAACACGCGACTTGTTCGCCCCGAGATTCGAGTGATTCCTCGTTCCTGTCGGCCACTACAGATATCTCAAAGACTACTCGCCGCCGCTGTGACCGCTCCTCTTCCGAGGCTGCCTATCGTTCCCTTGGCCGAATAAGGGCAAATTCGACAAAGATAAGAGTCCGCGACCGCCGATAAAGAACGATTGATCGGGACACCTCTGCTTCTATCCGCACCACACGCTATCCCCGCGGGAATTGTTGCCAGCCTCTCGTCTCCCTCAAGGATTCCTTTGTCACTCATCGGCCGTGCTTTCCGGGGCTCTTCTTACAACGGCCCCCCTTCCCTGACGGATGGAGTAACAGGACATGGCCCATGCCCCATTACTTAGAACAAACACCGCCCCGGTCTTCGAGTCCAGCAATCTGAACCGCACCGGAGGTCTGCAGCAGAACAGCATGAGCAATGCGCCGCGCATCAGCCAGCTGTCGGGCTCCACGGCCTACGCTGGCTCCTCGTCGTCGTCGCTCAACTCCCTGACCAGCGGTGGAACCGTTGTCCCCGGTCAAAATGGCGGCCCCGTCATCGCCACCGCAAACATTATCAATCAGAAAGCCGACGCCTCCCGATCTCTATACCAAATATGCATTTCCCTAAAACAACGCCTCGCGCAGGTTCCCGGCTTCGAGCCCTTCCTCGAGCAGCTCGACCCAAATGACCCCGTCGATCCCCTATGGAACCTCTTTCGCACAGGGTATCCCTTGCTAGCCATCTACAACTCTCTTCAGCCTGCCGAGCCCATCAAGGTAGAAGATGCCAGCGCGTCAGAGGCAAAGAAATCAAAGATTGCCATCTTCAAGTTTGTCCAGGCCTGCATGAAGGAACTTCGTGTGCCCCCATCCGAGAGTTTCGTCATCACCGACTTGATGGGCAACGATACGGGCGGCTTTGTCAAGGTAGGTTGTGGCTTTGGCACTCCAACGCCCGCAACTCACGCGACACAAATCTGACTGACGGAATGCTTTCAGGTAACTCAAGTTGTCAATTTTGTGCTCGATCTCGCCGAGAAACGCGGTCTTCTCTTGCAAAGCCAAGCGAATCCCGAAGACGAAGACGCCAATGCAGCTGGCGGCTCTCAAATGAGCTATCGGGATCACATCGTCAAGGAACTCGTTGACACGGAGCGCAAGTATGTGCAGGATCTGGAGAACCTGCATGACCTGAAAAAGGCACTAGATCAAAAGGGCGCTGTCCCAGGCGACATTGTCCACCAGATATTCCTCAACATCAATGCCATCTTGGATTTTCAACGCCGTTTCCTCATCCGGGTCGAGACAACGAACTCGATGCCCAAGACCACCCAGCGATGGGGCTCCCCGTTTTGCCTGTACGAAGACGCTTTTGATATCTACCAACCCTTCATTGCAAACCAGAGAAAGGCGGCGCAAATCGCAAATCAAGTTTTCGACAAGATACAATATTCCGAACATCCGGTAGCTGCCGATTTCAATACGCTGGACGGATTCTTACTCAAACCTATGCAAAGGCTTGTCAAGTATCCGCTTCTCCTCAAGGTGAGCCTCGATTAGTCTACGACTCCAGGAATCAAGACGTCGCGCTGACTGCGTTACAGGACTTGCACAAAAAGACAGAGGACCCCGAAATCAAGGAAGATCTCATGCTGGGATGCGAGGCTGCCGAGCGAGTACTACACAAAGCCAACGAAGCCGTGAACCGAGATTTGCTCGACGAAGCCTTGGAAGATTTGATCGTTCGTGTCGACGACTGGAAGTCCCACAGGGTGGAATCTTTTGGAAAGCTGCTCCTGCATGGCGTTTATGGGGTCATCACTGGCAAAAGCGACCAGGAGAAGGACGTGAGTCGCCCTTACTGGCTCTTCGCTCATCAAACAGCACAACTGACCGAGTTATAGTACGAAATATTTCTGTTTGAGAATATCCTGCTTTGCTGCAAAGAGGCCTCTGCGACCAAGAGTAAGGATAGGAGGGATCGAACGCGGTCAACGGGTCCCAAGCTTCGCAACAAAAGCGCCAAGCTGCAACTCAAAGGCAGGATATTCATGACTAACGTGACCGACATAGTCTCTCTTTCCAAACCCGGTACGTTCTTACGCAACCTCCCCGCCTGGCTGGTGAATGACTGACTTGTCGGCCGAGTAGGATCGCACAGTGTTCAAATTTGGTGGAAGGGCGATCCCGGCGTAGAAAACTTCACCATCCGATTTCTGAACGAGGAGAATATGAGAAAATGGGCAGTCGGGCTTGAAACACAGCGCAAGGAGAATGCACCGCGCCAATCGACAAGCTCAGAGGGTATCACTACCGACTTCAGCTGGACGCGAGATCACGCTGGCGGACTCGAGAATCCATACTTGCATCAAGATGACGACGACGACGAAGACAACGGCCCGGCCACTGCCCCTGCGCAGTTTCCCATGCCCGCCCAGAACGCTCCTCGCCGACCCTCGAGCGCGAACATGAGACAGAGATCCGCGACTGGCGAGAGCACACAATCTCTCGCGGGCATTGCTCGAGCACCCCCGCCGCGATTCCCGATTCTCGCACCGCCTCCATCGCTTAGCCTCCAGACACAAGGCAATGAAGTGTTGTCTCCCGGAGCCCGTGCCGAGGATAGTTACTTCTCCCCCGTAGCCGAATCGCCCGCCTCCTCACGGACGAGCGCCGCCAGTGGCATGTTCCCGGGCCCCCCGTACACGTTTTCCAAAACGGGAACACCGCAGCCTGGATGGGACGACAGCAATCGCTACACTGCTCCGGCAACGCCTCGGGCACCTTCCCGCGATGGCTCGTCGCCTAATCCGCAATCAATGAACTCACGGAACCCTCGCGGGCCTTCTTTGCCTGCCATGGCTACGCACAGCCAGAGCGCCGCCCAGCAACAAAGGAGTCGGTCCTATAGCACTCCCGACGTCAATGCTGCTGGTATTCCGCGACAACGACAGCCTAGCCAGAGCCAGATACCTGCCGTGCCCGGAATCCCGCAGCACCTTCACGCGGGGCACGATGCCAACGTATCGAGGTCACAGGCTGGTTCTCCTCGCAACGAACTGCCCATTCGGACAAGCGCTCAAAGTCCTGGTCCTCGTGGGATGCACAAGCACTCTGGTAGCTTGGGGGGCACAATGAGTCACTTTCCTTCTCAGCCGGCGTATAGACAAAACACGACCGGTTCGCACGGCGGAAATGCACTTCGCGTGGATCCTGCGGCCGCCAACTCGAGAACGGCATCTCCCGCCCTCGGAATTGGTCTCGCGACGCCTCACACTGCCAACACCGTCGGGTCCGACGTGCCTTTGCCGACACAACTCAAGGTTCGCGTCAACTGCGACAGCGGCAACTACGTTACACTCGTCGTCGCTTTCAATATCACATACCAATCACTGATTGACCGCATCGATGCAAAACTCGCTCGCTTCATGAACAGCAGCATTGGTAAGGGCATGCTCAAGCTGCGATACCGCGACGAGGACGGTGACTTTGTCACGATCGAAAGCGACGATGATATTCAGATTGCCTTTACCGAATGGCGAGAGGGCGTCCGAAGTATGTACTCTGGAGGCGTGGGAGAGATAGAGCTCTTCTGCGTTGGCGAAACATTATAATACCCGCTCTCGACCCAGGCTACCGCTCGGTCAAGAGCTCGAGCTTGGAGAGAACGCACAGTCAGGATAACTACACAGCATTCGCATACCCGGCGCACGGATTCATTTATATTTTATAAACCTGACGAGTACGGCGGACGGATCATTTGCGCAATCGGATTACCAGTAAGGCCCTTGGTTGCGTCGCCACGCGAGAATCAGTGAAGCAGGAAACCGTCGCCGAGGCATGTCTGGCGGGCGTCAACCTCATTGTTACTGCCCGCCAATGGCTCATGGCGTCCCCGGTGCCAGAGCAGAGCAGAAATAGAGCATCGCTGCAATCTGTCGCAAAACGGGAAAGCGGAAGCGACGAACTGGTGCGGCCAAGGGGTGTTTGAACTGTCTTCATTTGCGGAATGAAGGCGGCGCCATTGTGGTGGAGGTCTGGAAGCGGCCGGACAGCACTTGACACTTTGGAATGGTTTGCTAGCAATTCTTCTTTCCTCCGTCGTCGAAATTCCTCGGAGCATACCCTTGAGCGGAGAACGACCTGGGGTTGTCGGTGCTCAATTGCCGTACTTGTGGTTGCATAGATAGATTCAGGAAGGTGCGAACGCGGCGAGCGCTGCACGAGCTCGAGGCTATTGATGCGGGCGTACGGTGAATGGAGATTTGGACGATGCAACGTTTGGATGCTACTGCTTGCTTCCTTGATTTGGCCGTGTCCTGAAGCGTTTCGTAGACGGTAGCTTGGCTGACGGTCGGGCCGTAAGGAGTTTCATTCATGTGGCCCTTGTGCCCCGAGACAAGATATCAAGAACCTAGTTGGTGAAACCTCTGGCTATTTTTACAAGATATATTACCATTGTCCGTGCCAATCCTCAATGCAAGCACTTTGATTGATGTTGGTCTTTTCAGACATGACCGATGCACGCGCGGCGAATCCTTGGCAGCGCCGCCTCGAGCCTGTTCTAGACGCATGGGCCAGTTGTGTTTCTCAGCCATGACTGCTCTCCGCGGCGTCCCCGGTCCGCTCTGCCAGCGGCGGCACAAAGGTGACGCCGTCTTGGCAAAGGCCTGTCGGGGAGTTTCGTCGAGCGCGCGAAACCAAAGCCCAAATACCATGTATCCGCGTCGTCTGGTCCGATCGGACTCCCTCTCGGCGAAGAAGGAAGGAGAAGAAGGGGTCGGTATTCCTCGACTCGCGGCCCAACCCCTTGTTTTTTCCCCTTCCCCCTTTTCACTTGTGCTTCCTTGGGCTCAGGACGTGCTGCTTCATCCGGCCGAGGTGGTAGTTGATTGTCTTTGTCGTGGGCGGGGCGACGGGGGGCCCGTCCATGCACTGGCGCAGCTGGTTCTCGACGGCGGAGCAGCCCGCGGCGTTGTACCCGGCCGATGCCCAGCACGCTGTTTTTTCCCGCAAGAGAGAGGCGCCGTGTTAGTCTCGAGGACAATGTCAAGGGAACTTGCTTGCGTGGAAAAGAGAACCGATCCGGCGGAAGTGGAAAAACAAGTCGGGGTTGGGGGCTTGGAGATGGAGCAGACGTACCCAGGACCGTCGACATGATGGCGATGCACGGGTTTTCCGTCTTGCGCTTCGGGTCCTTGACGCGCAGGACGTCGAGGGGCGGCAGCCGGATGGGCTTGTGGCGGCCGGTCATTGTGCGAGGAGCGCGGGGTGGTGAAGCGGAGAGATGGGTGTCACAAGAGACGAGCGAATTATGTCTCTTTGGTACCAGCTTGGTCCACGTCTGACGTGATAATGGAGATATCTCGAATCTCGAGATGCAATGGCTGCTGCATAGGCTTCAAGCTTGGCGTACGAGGTTTCGCGATGTCACGTGCGCTAAGAATCCTTGCTATGCGCTTGTATCTGCCGAGGAGCAGAAGATCACGTGATCTCATGGAACATTCCCTGCATGGCGGATTTGCATCATGTCTAGGAATGCCAATGCTCATATCACCCCAAGGCACGTCTTTCCATGTTCAATCCATTACACGAGCAATGAGCGACGGCTGTTCGCTTTTGCCAACCGTCTGTGCTCTATATTGCGTCCGAGTGGGAACCCTGCCGTGACGTCTAGGTCTAGCCTTCTCGCCTCGTATCCCGTACACGTAAACGACATGCATGGATCAACCTGAGATGAGCCAGCTGAAATCCCATCATACCACATCAAACTTTTCGTCATCCAGATCCATGTCGTCGGCCTGCCGTTTGCTTCCGACCGCTGCCCAGCCTTGTCTCAAGGGCACCTGTGAGGTCTTTGCACTGGCGGCAGGTTCCTTTTTGACCCTGGGCTTCGGCTTGGCTTTGGGTTTAGGCTTCTCTTCTTCCTGAACTTCTGGTTCTTTCACTTCCTCTGTCTCCTCGGCCTCTTGCTCTCCATCGGCCTCTTCTTCCTCTTCGTCGTCGTCCTCGCCTTCGGCATCGTCATCGTCGTCATCGTCGTCATCATCGTCACTCGAGTCGCCGGATCCCTCACTCTCGCCCTCGCTGCCCGGATCATAGTCCTCCTCATCCTCGTCTTCCTCGTCATCTAATTGCTGATCGGCCTCGAGCTGCGCGCGAGCAAGCTCAGACATGCCGTTGACAGCAGATTCCTCGCCGTCACCGTTTTGACCATCTTCGGCACCCTTCTTTCCGACCCTGTTTTCTGCCAGCTGAAGCTTGCCCTTGCGCTGTTCTGCCATGCTGCGATCCTGAAGTCTGTTCAGCTTGATGTAGTTGTCTATGCTGCCATAGTCTTGTTGGTCCAGCATGTCAAACTCAACCTCCTCAGTGGCATCGCCCTCGCTGCAAAAGACCTCAACTACAATGTTGAAGGTAATTTGCAAGATATTGGTATAGCTGATGGCGGCGATACGGGCAAGTGGGATGAATATCAATGGCTTCTTGAAACCCCAGAGTATTCCGTTGCCGAGAAAGAACAAGTAGCCGTCTTTGCTACCCCTGAACCCGTTCACGTGCACCGCCTTTTCGTTCGGCCGATGCGGTTGGCGTATGACACTGTGGAATTTGCTTGCATCGGCGGAAATGATATCGATGGGGTTGCCGGCATTCTTGAAGCGCTTGCTAAACGCCCAGTGAAAGAGCGACCTGTAAGTGTCAGAGACGGAAGCAGCTGCGCCTGCCTCGCTTCCACCAATCGTTCCCTCCTTAGGAGTAGTGAAAGGCACAGTGAAAGCTAAAGGCTCTGCGGCTGGCGGATGAGGCGGCTGGTTTGCTCTTGGGGGGAGACCTGCTCCTCGTGGGAAAAGTACGTAGTTGTGCTGGGCCTGCGCCTTTTCAGGAACAGGGAGGAAGAAAGCATACTCTGACGTTTTCATTAGCACAATATTTCGATGATGAGGATCACAGGGCAACAAACCAATGTCTTTCCAGGCATAGATTATTCCAGGAATCGGAGCCGTGGTTCCCGGAGCCCGCGCATAGAGAAAGTTGGGGGTGATGCAGAGCTCGAATTTTTTCCGCTGAGGCACCGACACTGAAATTTCCTTGACACTGAGCAAAACAACTTCGTCGGCGGCTTTGCCATTGTCTATCGGCGTTGCGGCTCCGTTGGACGGTTCCAAACCGACTCTCCGCCTCTTTTGCGCCGGTTCCTCGGTCCCATGAAGTTGGCTATACACATGGTTCGCAATCTCGTTAAATAGAGCTATACTGCTTGATGAGTCTGCCAGCCGAGTCAGCGCTGAGATGCAAATATTTCGATGCTGGTGCGTGCGGAATGCCAACTAACCTGCTTCTCTTTTGATGCCTTCAATGATATCGGGACGGGACTGGAAGACGGCACCAATCCTCTGCGAATCGAGAGTGCCAGCCATGATCTAGAGATCCAGATGGGTGATGGCTCGGGAACAGCGTCAATGGAGCTCACAGGGGACAGTTCATGTCCCATGTGGAAGCTTAGACTCGTCCGCCGGTCTTTGGGAGACGCGACGGCACTTAATCGCAGGGACGTGACGAGGTGCTTAGTCATTCGCAGTGACATCAAAGCCCCAAGTGGCGTCACTTTCGCAGAGCCCCACGAATTGCTGCAGCTACCCTTGACGACTGTCCATCAGAAAATCGGCCTTTTCTAATCAAATGTCGGCTCCGTTTCCCAACCACTACACGCATAGAAGAGTTGCCGAGGCGTCGGCCAAGGCGTGCGATGTCTGCTACAAGCCGAGCACGTCGGTGCTCATTACCCCTGACAAGAAGGTGTGTCTTGACAGCCGCTCGCGCATTCCAGCCGGCTGAGTCTTGTCGAGGATTTCTTCTACATTTGCCCTATCCATTTAAAGGACAGGTACTTTTGCACTCCCAAGATTGACCAGGATGCTGTCAAAGCCAAGCGGGAAAAGGAAATGGCCGAGGAGATGGAGCGAGTAAAGAAGGAATACGAGGAGAAACAGCGCAAGAAGAAAGATGACGAGCCCAAAGACAAGAACGAATCGAAGGACAAGAGCGTGTCCAAAGCCAAAGACGAAAAGGCCGAGGATGAAGATAGTCAAAAAAAGGACAAGCCTGAAGACCGGGACGACGAGAAGGTAATTCTGTTTGTCGTGCAATCATGCCCTGCCATTCACTTACATCGATTCAGAAGGACGACTCTGAATCTGCAAAGGAGGACGATCCTCGCGTGTTTGAGCTCAAGAGGTGCGCCCTCCCCCAGGCTGAGCGTTGGCTCACTAAACTGATAGCGAACAAGCGCTTTCTATCAACAACGCTTGCAACGGAAGCGCCAGGCCGAGGCTGCCAAGAGGGATCGAGAAAGGGCCTCACAGCCAAATTACTTTCCATCCGTACCAAGCGACTTGCCACGGAAATGAAAGGCTCATGACTCAACGATATTACCGCCGGCTCGTGATGCTCTAGAAGTTGAATACAATGCTTCAAGGCTTATAACTCATCCAAACCCTATATCCCTAGATGAAGATTTAACGCTGGCAGAATTTAACACCAGCCCAGATATACTCTTACCCTCTCTGCACAGGCCTGCCTGATTCCGAAGACAACCTCAAGCGTCTGGCGGTAGCGTTTGCACCATTGGAGACTCCGCGATTCTACGCCGTCTTATAGGGCAAGATGGCAATACTTCTCACGACATACTTGAAGTTTCGTCCCTACCTACCAAAAGATCTCTCCCCAGAGGTTGGAAATTGGGCCTTGGTGACAATAACCTGACAGATTCTAGGTTTAATACGAATAATACTAGGATCACCGAACCCCGAAGATGCTGATAAAAGTGCCCGAATGTAGAGTTTAGGCGAGGGCATGTGATGATCGCATTTGTTCCAAGGTCTTCGTGCTGCTCCTATCTTTTGTTTACGTGTGAATGTGGAAACAAGCGACTCGGACAGCCGTCAGCACCAAAGACTGGGAAAAGGTACATTTACCCACGATCTAGCGCTGCGTTCATCACCAAGAGTGTTGAACGTGCACGACTATTCCATCGAAGACCATGGGTAGGAGCCAGCCTTCGCACGATTGCCACAACATAACCGCTCGAGATTGCAATTGCTCTCTCCGATGACCGTAACCTGAGGATTCGTCGTCGTGAATCACGTCATTATTGCTCAAATGAGCTCACATATTAAAGGGCTGATTGCATCGTCGTGTGCGGAATTGGGCGTTGCCTGGGCCTTTTCGGACGTGAGGGAAGATGGCATGGCCATCGATGCTCACAAGACGTACTACGCGGTGAGAGAGCAACGGTTCATGGGTCGAGATAAGCTACTTCTGCTTGATACTCTAGCAAGATCACCTTGGTCGTCCATGCCTTGCGGAAAGCTTGGGATCCAGTATCATCATTACGACTGTCCAATCATTTCGACTCCATAGCAGCTGGACTATGATGGATGCTGTCGGCTAGGAACCTGACTCGTGAAGGTAAACAACGGGTAAGGGATGTTCAAGACCACACCACAAGCACCCAGTCAGCTCTGACCGGTGCAACCTACACTGGCAGAATCTATGCTCCCATCCACGTGTACTCCGAGGGCACCTGGCTGTCGACATTCAAGACCCGGCTTCTGTACCATGCTTCGATGGCTTGGTCGAATAGAAGGATAGGGCTGCAAGAAGTGACTGAAAGGGCTGGATGAGGAAGCGGCCGGGGAGACAAGGTGGTGACTTTGTTCGCTCCTTGGCCGGCTGTGCTACACCCGGCCGTGGGATCTTTCTCAATATACCGGAGACTCTGACAACAAATGATATTTGATATCGCAGGTGTACCATCGTGGTTGCTCTCGTCTCGGACACCGACCTACCCCATGGCGTTCGCACAAAAAGTTGATGATGCAGTTGGCCGCCGCTGCACCCACGCCAAGGAGTCAAAGACGCGAGGCAGTGCAACCGTCTAGACTACGTTTGACTACCTTTGCCATGCCTGACGAGTTGAGCAATGGCATGATACCCAACCCAGGCATGCCACGCTTGCTCTCATCGGACGCATTCTCCATACTAGGGGAACATGTCCTCTTGAGCGACGGTTCGACTTGGACGTTCCAATGGCTGCTTCCGTTTCTGATTGCAAATCTCATAGCCAGTGCCCAAGATGGCGAGATCGCAGGTCTTATTCCACTTAGTAGGCGTTGCCCACCGAGGCACGGAACGAGGCTCTGCGGCATCAAGAATTTGTCTCACATCTGGCCGCGATTTCAGAGGGAAATTGTACACACATCAGTTTGCAGCACGACATTAACGGCTGAAGAACCAGAAAGATTCTTCCACGCCCCCACCAAAAGCAGGCGAAACGTGGCTGCCTGGAAAAAGACAGTGAGGGTGTCGCATCTCGTCGTCCCCCGTGTCGAGGATGCTCTCCCGTTGCATATGCAGTCAGACTCAAGTGGTGCGAGGCGTTAGGCCCGCAGTGGGAAGAAGGGCTTAAGCAAAAAGGAGGGCAGTGCTGACACGAGGCGTCAAATAAGCAGCCAACGAGGCAGCAAGGGCCTTGCAGGATCGCGGTTCCGGGGACGGGGGTCCATCCAATCCTTCGGCAGACGGCCGACCCATAAAGAAGAGGAGGAAAGAGAAAAGTGTGCGCACTGGTGGCCTGAGTAACGTGGCCAAGGGGGAAAGTTCCGAGGCATTGAAGGAGGTCAGCCAAGGCAGGGGATGGCATCCTGCGTGTGTCCCCGAAAGTACAGGGAGTTTCTGCCCACGTCATGTAGAAATGCTCACAGGGCTGACATGATTTGCACCCGTACGGAGCAAGAGTGGGATACGACAAATATACTCCATGGGTTCGACAGCGCTGGAGCGGAAGTTTTGACGACTGGGAAATTCGGTCGCGAAAACAGACAGCTGGATATGGCGGGCGAGCATACGAAGTGCCGAGTTCCCTTCAATCAACGCTTCTGGGTCCAAGTTGAGGCTGCCACTAGGTCCATCACGTCTCACCCAGAGTTCAAGGCTTTCAAGATGTTCTGAATCCTTCCTCAAGCTTATCCTGTGAGCGTTTATGCGTTGCCGTTCTGTGAGAAGCCTTCCAAGAAGCGCCCTTGCTCCTCACCCGTCATGTATATCCATACCTGATGAATACATAGCCAAGTGTTGAGTTCCGCCTTGTTTGAATCTGCAGTTTCATGTCTGCGATTCCTCGCATCCGAACCGTGTGGCTTTTATTCACAGAACGAAAATTTGAGCGTCAAGCTACTATACACATATATACGAACAACACGACGAGCGTTAGTAC
The DNA here is from genome assembly GCA_000956045.1 of Hirsutella minnesotensis 3608. Classification (NCBI taxonomy): domain Eukaryota; kingdom Fungi; phylum Ascomycota; class Sordariomycetes; order Hypocreales; family Ophiocordycipitaceae; genus Hirsutella; species Hirsutella minnesotensis. The sequence goes on from KQ030500.1 coordinate 1,091,109, forward strand.
TTGACCTGGGTTATATGTGACTATAGATGGAGGCGAACAAGATCTTATGTCAGTTCCTGAAGAAAGAGCTAGACTACATGTCGACCCAACCGGAGTCAAAGTTCGACGTCTTCATCTCTACATGTTTTGGTCGTCATCGAGGTAAGGGTAGATGTAAGGACCTTTTCAAAGAGACACGACTTCGAGCCTTTGGTATTTTTGGCCGCACATGGTGAATGTCTCATAACTTCTAGAGCGGATGCACGGGCCTTTATATCAATGAGAAATGAGCCCTACATTACGTTGAATCTACTCGAAATTGAGATACGGTATACTTCGTACATCTATAAGCAAAACAAGGGGAGTGATCTAAGGCCTGTGGTTAGCTCAAAAGCGAAAATGCGGCGCACTTTCACAGTGCACGCTTGAGTGCTAGCGGTCACACCTATTTGCGCATTCACGTTATTTTGGTTTACGAGTTTACCTGCGTTTTTAGTTGGAGTTTGCCACCTGATTACTACCAATCCCTTTAACATTCGCACGGAAGCTACCGCAAGTTTTCAGGCAACACAACTGCCTGGTTGGTAGAGCGTTCTCCGAACTTGTGTAGAGTAATGCTCATAAGAAAACTAGCCAAGCCTAGTTATGGAAGACTGTAGTTTTGACTCTCGCTATCCCGCCGCAGCTAACCCCATGTTTCATGGCATCGGACCCCTACGTAGGTAGTATCTCGTCAGAGTATAATTTCGGAACTTACTTGGTGGAAGCGGATCGGCAGCCGTTTCGAGAGTTGCTGGCGCATAGACAGGAAATCTCTTAGTATCTCGCTATATGTATCAACAGTGCTATATGGCGACTCAGGGCCATACGAGTCTGTTGAAGCAATTCCGCTTTACTCCAACGGCTACTGCGAGAATGAAGAGATACGGCGGTTCAGCCATTTATTGCCGACCTTTTTCCGTCTGTTGACATCACGTGCAGCAGTGCGCCTTGAAACATCGGCTGTCTTCTTCTTCCCATCAATCTTCAGCCGCGCATCTCGTTGCGGCCATGGGGCAGTCCATCGGGTCTCTCTTCCCCTTGCGGTTCCGCCTCTGGCTCGGCAGGCTACTCTTCGGCCCCCTTGAAAGCGACAAGGCAGTCAGAGTAAGCTGGCACCGCCTCATCAAGGGACCATGCTATCCCCCCGAGGTCGAGGCCATGCAGTATGTCGCCGCGCATACGACAATCCCAATACCAAAGATATACGCAATTCACACACAAGACAATGGATGCATCTACATTGAGATGGCCTGGATCCGAGGCAACTCCCTTGACGGCGCCTGGAGTGGCCTCTCAAAAGACCAGAAGGACGCCATCGTTACCGATCTCAAGCAACATGTGTCCAGTCTCCGAGAGCTTCCACCTCCCACCCCAGGTATGGCCTCGTCGGCCTTTCAGAATCCCGGCTTTGACTGTCGGCTCGGGTATGGGTTCTGGGGCCCCGTGAACCTCGAGGACTTTCATTCATTGGCACGTGGCCACTTGATAATGGAAGACGTCGCGCCTTTCCTTGGTGAGGAAGTAGCCAAAGTGCACACGGGCTGCTACCAAATGCGCTTCACTCATGCGGACCTCGCTCCGAGAAACATAATTGTGAGGGACGGGCGTGTCGCTGCAATTATTGACTGGGCTTACGCAGGGTGGTATCCGGAATACTGGGAGTTCACAAAGGCGCACTATTCCTGCTTCCGCGACGAGCAGTGGAAGGACGAGTACCTTCATCATATTCTGCCTTGCTATGACACGGAGCTCGCGGCAGAACGGGTTCTATGGAGGAAGCTGCCGGAGCCGGCCACACGGACTTATGTGTACCGCGATGGAGTTGGGCATCAGCTCCCGGGATCCAGGCCTTCAGCAGCCTGGTTCAATGCAAGAGCAGGCCATCAGCTGAAAGACCTGTGGTCTCTGGTCCGGTTTTAAAGTATAATGGCAATGACAATGTGCGTTGGCACAGCATTATTGGGTCCCAAATAGACGTGCTCAGGAACAGGAGCCAATCCTTTGGCAAGTCTTCTCATCAAACTTCCGTTCTAACCCCAAACTCCAAAATCCAAGGCGAGCTCTCCAAGTGCCGTCCTACTGTATGTATTTGGTTCAAGCCTGATACTGACAATAATTTGTAGGAACGCTAATAATAGATGTTACCTCAGCGCCTCGCGGCAGGCCCAGAAGCCTGTTGCTCCTTCATTGGTTGATACTCTCTGCATGAGAACCAACTCCCATCCGCATGTACCGTCCCAACGGTCACTCGGCGTTGGATGATGCTGCACTCCATCTTAAGCGCCCGGCATGCAGCATGGTTTACGAGTTGCGTGGCCCACAATTGGATCTGCGAGTCGAACCAAATCCAGCAGCTGCAAGTGGAATCAGAGAAACTACCCAACGGTTAGGATGTAGTGAATCATGGAGCCCATCAGGCCAAGAGATGCGATACAAAATAACGGGGCTCCTCACACGTTTATAAAGAACCCAATGCCAGTGAATCTCGCCTGTGCTTCGTAGCAACGTTGATTTCTCTTCATAGGCGTACGTCTGGTGGATTATAAGTCATCCGGGGTTGCGCCCAGACGCTTAGCTATACTCTTCAGTCAAACTACAATTACATCACCGGCCGACAAAGACGCGACTCAACTGTCAATGCTTGAAAATGACGACGCCACAAGTAGTCGCCGTGGCCTTGTACCACCGAGATCATTTGTCTCGAGGGAGCGCCCGGCAAAGTCTTGGCTTCGAGGCTTTCCATTGGAGCATAATCATGACGCCTCCGGTAAGCCAAGGCAAAGAATGCCTGGTCTACGACGCCACCGACGCCTGCTACATCGACCCTGAGACGTTCCGAATGATTAACCCAACCATGGACTGGTGGTTCCGTGATAAGCCTGTCGATCCTGAGCTCAGTAGCAAGCTTCTTGGGCGTCTTGTCATCGGGCGGATACCAGACGGAGCACACGTCTCGAGCGTCGAGCTCACGGCCTTTTTTAGGGAAATTCCTCTACCAATCAAGAACACGCACCCGCAGCAGAGCTGCGTGACGTGGGCCACGGACGCCATTCGCAAGATGCAGAGGCAAGGTTGGGTGCCGGAATTCGAAGTCGACCAGTTCAAGCACTCGGCGCTCTCATATGCCGACGATAGGATGAAAGGGCTAGGGTCGGTTGAGCCGAAAGTAAAGCATTATGAGATCTAGAATCGAGGTCTCGCCGCGGTATGGTCGCACATTAGCAACACTCCGCAAACCATGCAAATGCCGATTTATCAAACCGTCGGACCGAAAGGCAGGCTTTTTCTTATAAAGGCGGCTATTGCAGGCAATTATAAAGGCAGCTATTATAGGCACTTATAGAGGTAGCAGGCTTGTAATTATAGGCTATTGCAAAGGTAGCTATTATAGGCACCTGCAAGCCTGCTGCCTTTGCAAGTGCCGGCAATAGCTGCCTTTGCAAAAGGCCTGCCTTTCGGTCTAACGGTCTAACGGTCTAACGGTTTGACGGTTTAACAAATCGGCATTTATATGGTTTGCGGAGTATTCCTAATATGCGACCATAGACTTGGCGCCAGGCGAAGAAACCGCCGTGATTGAAATATTTGGCAGCATCTCGAACTACAACACTTCCTGTCCTCTAAAAGTTGTCGATTTAATGCTTCACGTGGCCCCTTCCAAGGGTGTCTGCGGACCCTTGAGCTCGACATGCTTGCAGACATCAGTTATGGCTCCGGATCCAGGGTGGACGTGTGCCTGCTAGACGGTTAAATTGCAGCCAAGAGACATTGTTGCGCTGAGCCAAGTCGAAGAGTCAAAACTCGTGAGCCAGGCTGCAATGAATTTGCCGGCGCTTTGTGTCTATAAAAATCTGCTACTCGACCGATTCGGTACAGACAAGCCTAACTATCATCGGCGGTTTTGATGCCGACAGTACGTGAACGCACCGGATCAAAATATACCATCGGTTCTTGGCTAGTCCTTACAATGGCCCTGGCAGTACCTCTCGGACCGGCCTCGCCTCGCAGCGTTGTCAATCATCAGTACCTGGCTTGAACAGGCCGATCGGACGTGCTTGGCAAGGCCGTCAATGCCAGTTTCCTTCCAGCCAGTGAATCGCTGTGAGTTCCTGCCGGCCCATACATGACTCTCCAGGGACGTAGTACTTTGAGCATGCCATGAGCTCAGAAACCTGCTCTTGACAGTGCCGTATCGGCGACTGACTTGCGACATCGCAGCTCATGACGTCGCATCGAGCCATGGTCAGGTCTTGGCCACTGAAGGGTGGCACATGCGCGAGCAGCGAATAAAACACCATTTGTCGGAATGCTGCTCCTCGCTCAAAGATTCCCACCCCGGCCCGGAGGCATGCGGATGCCCAACCTCAACTGCGTTGCGCCGTCGAGCCCTCCAGCGCCCGCCGCCGGCCTCGGGATGGCAACCTCCTCGTCGACCTTTGCCCGCTGAAGCGATAGGCCGGGCGTGACCCAGTCGCCGCAGGCGCACCGGATGCCCTTCCAGTCATATCGCCCCACACCTGCATTGCACCGCTTATTGGGGCATGAGAGCCGGCCACTCAGCTCGCCCTTCTCGAGCTCGCTGCGCATCCAGCTGAGCGGCTCGATGAAGTAGTGAGGGCACTGCTCCCCCTTGGCCTTGGACGAGGCGTGTGGCTGGATGAAGGCTGCCGTGGCAAGAGTGCGGCGGCACTTCTTGCATCGCAGGGCAAGTCCAACAGAGGGGCTAGTCCCGCTGGAGGATGATGCGTGCCGGAGATGCGGGCTGAGGCTCGACTTGTGATCAACGCTTTCTTGGCCAGGCTGTGGCTGTTCGTCCTCGAAGCGCAGTCGGCTCGGGGCCTGGCCGACCGCCACATGTTGCTCGACTTCACGCTTATAAGCCCATCGCTGGTAGATTGGTTGCGTCTCGACGTCTGCCGGGCATCCCATCTGCCACCATAGCTCCAGCTGCTCCATGAAGCCGTCGTTTGGCTCAGCCATCGGTCGCGTGCTCCTAATCAGGTCAAGGGCGGCTTGGACGGCTTCCTTGGCCGTATCCACGCGCCCCCGGGTCCCCAAAGGGGCAGCAGGCTGCGCATGTTGGCGACGATCGGAAGACTCGTCGTACGATCCAGGAGGAACAAGGTTTGGATCAAAGCGGCCGGGATATTTCCAGAGCAGGTAGGCGATCGTGACGGAGACGGAGCGCGACTTGCCGGCGGCGCAGTGAACAAAAACGGCGCCACCTTTGCCACGATCCTCTGCTCCTTTCTGGTCTTGTGCGTCCAGCTTCAGATTCTCCAAGCCGCCTTGCAGGGCTGCTCCCCCGTCATCCTGGCTGGAAGAGCCAGAGCCATCGGCCCCAGGACCCCTCAGACCCTCATCGATGAAGCGAACGGCGCGTGGCAGCTCAATGAGCAGGTCGGCCTCGTCAACGTCGTCAATGTCGATGACCAGATGCCGAAAGGCCTTTCCATACTCTGACCAAGGCTCGTCCTTGAAGTTTTTGAAGTTGACGTGATTGAAGCCGACAACAGATAGGACGTGAGTGATTCCGAGCTCATTCAGTGAGTCTGCCCGACGAAGTGCCCAGATCCTACACGAGTAAAGACGAGACGAGACGGGTTAATCTTTCTCTCGCGCTCCAACGATGTGCAGTAAGTGAGCAGCAGCGCGGCGACTGAAGCAAATCAGGCATGACGGGATTACTAGACTCACCCTCCCACGTAGAGCTTGTCCTGCCCTTTGATTCGGCTGAAAGCCATGATGATACCGGCGCAGAGCTGGGATACTCGACAACAAGTCCAATCGAAGCGGTGTCGTCGCTCCTTTCCGTCGCCAGACGGGAGAGCGTGAGGCGCAGGGGTCACTTCGTAAAGCTCTCCGGATGCACAATTGACAGCGGGGAGGATGCCGTTTCGTAGCCCTCTTCGACTGCTTCGTGGGCCCGGAAGGATTGCCGGCGACGCCTGGTCAGAGGATTTGAGCCAACTCGTGCGACTGGGAGCCTCTTGCAGCCGCGTCTCGCCTCTCGGCGCCTTTGCCGCGGTCTCTTGAATCTCGGCTCGCGGATAGGCGAGTCTGACACCCAAGGATCGCAATCGGGAGGATCGGATCGACTAGGACAACACTTGCCAAGTAGAGACAGTGCTGATGCCAGGACAATCGGCGTGGTCTGTGAAGTTTGCTCAGAAACGTCGTTTCGCAGAGCGTAATGTCGAGCTGTCGTTGAAGCGCAGGGTCTTTTTTTTGGTCAGTGGAGTTGACTCACCTCGCCGGTCGACAACATACCTGCCTGCCTAGGTACCTTTGTCACTGTGAGTCGCACACCGTGTGGCGGGCGGCGCACTGCCACGATGCCACTGGAAAGCTTTGCACGGCCACAGATCCACCTAGGTAGCTAGACCCTTGTGGCTCAAGAAAATTGCCTAGGCCTACCTAGGCCTAGCTCCCGTCGCTTCCGTTGCGGCGTTTCGTTCCGACTCGACGGCGCCAATGACGGGGGTTCAAGTGCGAGGTACCTGCTACCTCTTGCCCAAGGATTACACGGCATCACATCTCTCATCTTGGCGAATTCAGTCAGTGGGATTTTGTCGTCCAAGAGGATGAACATTGTTTTAATTTTCAATTTTTGAAATAATACTTCTTAAATGCTCTTTCTTCTCAAAGCCGTTCCAAGAAGACGCAAAACCGTCTGTGCACCACGCCCGTCGATCCTCCGACTCGGGCGTTCGCTTTCTCGGCCGAGAATGTTTGGCCGCTAAGCCCCGGATAGACGGTACATGTCAGGCTCGATCGAGAGGTTCCTGGACGTCCGGCGTCTTTTGCGATGGGCTCGACACGGCGTCCCTTCCATGGCGAGCTCTCAACCTCACGGCCGACTTGCAACAAGACGCTTCTTCTATTGATGCCGGAACTTGTCCGGGGTATTCTACGATCTCTACTTTGAAAACAAGAGGCGCTCGATCATCAATGACCGGATACTTGTACCCTGTTTCACGTCTACCTGCCGCTCGCCCTCAAGACCGAGGCAGCGAGGGTGTATCACGAATAGAAGCAGACGTTCAAGAGGCAGAACCAATCCTCTCCCGCGTGGCATGCGCGTATGCCAGTCAGGAGCACAAGTCATACCATCCTTCAGACGGCTGCCCTGTGGTGCTACACAAGCCCTCGAGCCCCCCCTCTCTTGATGAGCGCGCGATGGAGACGCGACAAAAAGGTGACGCTTACGGGCGCCGGCGCCGCCTGACCGCCAATTGCCCCTGGGGTGAGAAAATGTCGCGAGTCTTTCACATCCTGCGTTGTGGCGCGCCTCACGGAGTGCGTCGTATCCTCACCAACCAAAACATGCCAGGGCAGCTGGCGTCAGCCATGCTCGCCTGCCATGCCTCGCCGCCCGTGGCTTCACCATTTCCCTCGAGTGGGCATCGCTGCTTGGCCGGGAAGGGCTGTTAATCACTTGCGACGTCATGGCATGTGCCTCGATCTCGTATCATTTTCAGACTCGGCTTCTCGCCGAGAGCCGACCGTCATAATCTGAAGGCAGCCCGCGGTGACGAATGAGCATCTAGTCTTCTCCCCTCTTCCGCCGACCATGCTCTTGACTGGCAAGAGGCCGGGATTATGGTCTTGAAACCATCAGGAGGCGCCGGACGTTGATGCGTCTTGCAGCACCAAAGGTTGATCCCGCGTGTCGAGTCGCCCTTTGTATCCTTGAAGAGGCAAAAATACCCTTGACCATGAGAAAGGAAATTGTATGGGCGATCCCGAAGAGCCCCGCCCATCCTCTTTATAAGACAGCGCGGCAACTTCACTCGCACATGTCCATGCTAAACTCTCTTTCCGTCGCCTTCAAGCGGCGACTGGCGTCAAGCCACATTGCTTTCGCGCCGACGGCATCTGCGTGAGAAAAGGCTTGTGCATGTTTACAGCCCGCCTCGTGTGCCGAGTAAGATGCCCGCCTGTCCTCTCCCAGGGTCATCACTGACCAAATCGGTGTGCCCTTACATACCTCACAACAGGGGTCGACCATTCCAGCAACCTTCTCCAACCGCCCGGGCATCTCGACAATGCCCTCCCGTATTTGTTCCCATGCGAACAAGAAGCGTGGGGGATAGTCGATAAATGATTATGTGACGCGGGGGAAAGGTTGGCTGGACGGCTGGATAGCCCGGCTCGGAGTGGCGACCACCTCCCTTGCGACGCAAAAGTTGGGTACCGGGTCGCTGGCGAGAAAACGAAACGCTGTGCGCAACAGCGCAAAAATCCAGAGACGCCTGGCAATGTGACCACAGCTCCTCGAGTCAATGAAAAATGTCGTTAGATCGTTCCATAGGTAGGGTACCCATGTGCCATGCCAAAGTGCAAAGCATCTGCGCCGAGCCGATCCCAACAAAACCGCCCAGCTAAAATCACCATCAAGCTCCATTGAGGGGCCACCTTGTCCTCTGTAGCTTGCCATCACTGCATCACACGCATTCTACCGAGAGGAGGCTACCATTGACGCCATCTGCCCGGTAGAAGTGCTCGTCTTGTCCCAGCCGCGCCGACAAGTTGCGCCGCCAGGCCGCCGCGCATCTTCACCTAGGCGATGGTTCTTCTTCCACCATACATGCGTTCTCCAGCATATTTGTCCACTTCCCGCTCGTTCCGGCGTGACTGTGCTTTAGGTGTTGGCGGAAATGATCTGCTCGGTAAAATTTCTTGACAGCGTTGCACTCTCGAAACTTGTGCACGTCTTGCAGGTGCCGAATTCTCTCGTCCCAATCCTGTTCTGTGGCGTGCTTCGGGCCGACGCCGCCGCTGAGGACTCCGCTGCCGGGACTGTGTCCAGACCGCGGGAATTCGTCTCCGCAGTAGCCACACGTGTCGGCCTCACCGGGTCGGTTTGTCGAGTCGTGGAAAGCACGATCGTATCCCGACAGTGCCGAGCATGACCAAGAATGTCTTCTGACGTGCAAGGAATTCTGGTGACGCTCGGCTTCGTTCTTATTCTTGAAACGATTTCCGCAGAACAAGCATTCGTACTGTTTCTCGGCCTCGTGCGCGCTGGTGCAAGTCAGCACAATGTTGCGGATTTCTTCGACGTCCAACCCTGGCGGGCCACTTACCTGAGTTCTTCTGCCGTCTCGAACTTTTTGGGCTTCTTCGGACAGCATTCGCACATAAGAAAGCCTTGAAGTTTTGAGCTGCCAGGCTTTTGCACATCCGTTAGCTTTCTCGGACTCGCGGCAGGGCCTGTCCTGCCTTGAGCCGGGACCCTGGCCGTGGCCGAGGTTCGGGGGCTGTGCGTCAACGAGGCGGGCGTGGCGTAGGGAGAATTGCACGAGGTGGGTGAGACGCCACCTGGAGACACACCGCCGGGCGAGCGGCGCCCGTACGAGTTGGCTGGAGTAATACTGGTGGCGGGCATGGAGACTCCTGACATGTAGGAGCTGGACCGAGACACAGCTCCCGGCACCATCGACAAGGCCGGCGACGTCTGGGATGCGATTGCAAGTCTCGGCGTCGGGGAACCGCGCGAGGCCACGTCTCTTAGGCGAAAGGGATCGCATTGGCCAGCAGAGAACGAGAGCGTCATCTCTTCGCTGGGAGGGCTCGCTGCCCTGCGCTTCTGGCCAGCGGTTGCACATGCGTCGTCGATATGGAGCTTCCTCATCGACGTCGATTCGTCCATTTCCATTTCTTCCATGCCGGTGAACTCGCAGCCTCCCTGCATCGACGACGCATCGTCACTGTTGTTCCGCCGGGTCCGCCGTCGTGGGGAGCGATCAACGTCGGATACATCCGGATGCAGGCGATGGTGCTCAACGGGGCTATGATGGAATGAAGTCGCAGATCTCGGAGACGCGGCGGAAAAACCCGAAGTGTCAGTAATTCGTCCGGGCGACCCTAAAATGGAGCGTCCATGCATGGGGGTCTGATCGGGCACGTGGAGCGCCGGAGGAAGTCGCGGGTCGACGGGTCTGCGGGACATGTCGCCCATGGACGACGTGAGCAACGATTGTGGAGGCGTAGTTTCGGAAGTACGCAGCGGGTTGAGTTTTCGTTTCATGCTATCCGTGTAGAGGTCGGCAGGCGTTTGAAACTTGAACCTGAGCGGTACGCTCATGTCTGCGGGCAAGGACTCGCGGGATCTATAAGGCGAATGTCAACTCGGTGGCGGGCAGAGGGCAGGCGAGATTCGGTGGCTCGATGTCGACTCAGGCTCACTCGGCAAAGGCTAAACATGTGGCATACCTATCGATGGACGCATAGCTAGCATAACCTTCATCAGGGTTGACGTTGTCGCCAGTGTCCCGCCTCTTGAACGTAGGACGCTCGTCACCGCACGATGAACTCATGCTGCCGTAGCCGCTGGTAAAGGATGGTGCTGGGTGGCCGCGCCAATGGTGATCCCTCCTCGACTCCTCGGCGGACCGTGGAAGCTCACCAAAGGGAAGTACGCGAGGAGGGGGCAAAGGCGGTGGCACATCCTCCTTGGACTCGAGGCCTGGAATAGACATGGCCGGGCTCCTGCCGAAATGTATGTCGTGATGACCTCGGTACCGCCCGTTGCCTGGCGCTATGATGCTCGGCAAGGTGGGCGGTGGCTCCCGATACTGGGGAGGAAAGGCCATGACGCGGGTGCCTGGTCGGCAACTGCGGAGCTGGGCCGAGCTGGGAAGCTGGTGGGTGGCTGAGGATGTGGTCAAGTATTTGAACAGCTGACGGATTACTCGTAGCAGTTGGGGCGAGGCTTGGCGTTGGAATCAAAACGGTGGCATCGGCATTGAGGGTCGTGACGAGTGTCGGCCTCGGGGAAGATGAGGCGGCCGGGTCGAGGTATCGCAGTAGCAGGCGCCGGTGTCGGCGTCCGACTCGTCGACGAGCGAGGCTTTGAGTGGCGACAAGTTCGGGGTATCCGCGTCAGATGGCTGGATGAGGGCGGTTGCGATGTCCGGCTAGCGTTACCAATCAAGACGACGGACAAGGTCGGACGAGAGACGCGGCCGCAACGAGGCAAGAACAGGCAACGGAGGAGTAATGGCTGACGGGGAGAAGGGGGGAAACGGGCGGAGGCGCAGAGGAAAGTGAGGAAGCGAACAATGAGGAAGACGCAAGACGATGCAACGGAGGAAAGAAAGGCAGTTGGAGGGGTTCGGCGAAGGTATAAGTGCAAAAGCTGGCGGCGGCAGACCCAAGTACAAGGCAGTCGAGGGACCTTGATTAAGGTTTTGGCACAAGGGCTGACGACGTTTTTGCGCTGTTGTCTGCGAGTGGAGCAGTAAAGTACCCTCTGTAAGCGAGTACCTACTGTCCGACTTACAGCGCGCTGTAGCCCAAGGGGTCAGTCATGGCCAGGCCAAGCAAGGCCCAAGATGGTGACGATGCTGCACAGGGTGTGGGCGCGAGAGACGAGCGTCGGGATTTGGTGGGAATCCAGGTCAATCCGTGTCGAGGCCGACCATGGATGTGCAAAAGAGCGTGGGTGCGGGTACCCGTACGCTGCCCGTCCCCACTGCAGCCTGTCTCCGCTGGAGCAGCACACGCCCCCTCCCCAGACGTCTGATGTGAATAACGCGCTGCAAGGTTTCCCGTTGTACATGCATGCTGGGAGCTCCACCGACCGGGTGATGAGGTAAGGCGGTGGAGGTGGTGGGAGGGGGGTGAAGACGGTACCGAGGGGTGGGGGGATTAGGGAGGGGGCCTCAAGTCAACTCCCTACAGTATGCCCCGTTATTAGGGCCTGGCCGGTAACGATACAGCAGGGTACGCAGGAGGCCTACGTTGGAGGTAAACATAGGCGCCAAAAGTTTACGAACGCGCGCCCCGCACAGCAACACCACGAGACATTGAATAAACTTTAAGAATTAATTTCTGTACAACGAAGCTATAAAAAATAAAGCTGGCGATACCGTTGGAAAGCTCTATTCTTGGAGTTTAATACCGTGTATACCAACCCCGGGCTTTTCGTACTGCCGCGAGCCGACGAGGTAGAGAAGATAGTAGGCTGTCAATCCGATCCTGCGGAATAGCTTCCCACGCAGACCGCAAGTGCGCTTCTAGTTCTTCGATTGACGCCTGGTTTTTTTTCAATTCTGCGAGATGAGGGCATAACTCCGCTAGCTTGTCTTTAAGAAGCCGCCAAACGTGCTCAATTGGGTTGAGATCAGGCGAATGAGGCGGCCAATCAATATACTCAACGCCGTGAAGCTGGAGAAACTGGGGCGTGCCGCCGAAATTGTGAATCCTCGCGTTGTCTTGCTGGAAACGCCTCGTACCATCGTATACTAGAAGAAGGCCTTCGGATAGAGCTTTCTGATAGCTTTTAGCGGTATAACCCTTCTTCTTTGCGGCGCTATCGCGCTCCATGATTACAAGGGGTGTCCGGCCGCCTCGCCAGATGCCTGCCCAGACCATAATCGAGATTTCCGGCTTCCCGTGAACCGTATTGTTAACGAGATCACGGTTAAATCGTTCGTGAGGCTTTCGGAATACCCATCCACGTGGATTATTCGGTTTATTTTGTACGGAGCACTCGTCAGAGAAGATTGTCTAGAGAGGTGGTAATCCGGGCGTGTAAGTCAGTCTTCTCGGAAATATCGCCTCGGGTTTAGAAGCCCATACCTCAGCCAATTCGTCTTCTTCTCCAGCCCAACCTTTTGCAAATTGTAGCCTCGTTTTTGCTGTTTCTCGTGATAGCGGAATTCTTTGTATTGCTTTCCATTTGCGCCGGAAATCTCGTCGGAGAATCCGACGGATAGTTGTACGGCTAACGCGACACCCTGTCGCACCGACGAGCGCTTTATATGTAATGCGACGGTTCCTTTTAATTAATAAACGTATGTAATTAATCTCTGAAGGCGTAAGCTTCTGCGGACGACCTTTTCTAGGTCGAATTTCGACTGTGCGGTCACTTTTCCATTGATTGAAGATTCGGTGGACTGTCGAAGGTGACGTGTTGAATTCGCGTGCGACATCGCGGAAAGACAAACCTGCACTTTTCTGGCTCACTATTACAGCTTTCTGCACCGGACTAAATTGATAGTAACGCTGGCGATTGGCACTTATTTCAGTGCCAAAGGCACGCTCGTCCGGCATTGCAATCGCAAGTTATGAAGGAATGAAGATTAGACGCGTATACGAGTCATGGACGCGACGCGACGAGTGGGGTCAAAGTGTTCGCAGACTTTTGGCCACGTTCTGTAAGTTGCTGTCTTGGTCGAGAATCAAATGGCTCGGGCATTGATGGCATGGCCGGCCAACAGGGCTCGCAATATCGCGAAGCCCCGGGTGCGCCGCATCGTCAATGCTCACCAGTCTGTTCAGTCACTCGTCGGAGGGCGCGCCGCGCGACAGCCCGTGTGCTCCCCCAGCCCGGTGCTCCGCATCTCGAGGTGTCGAGCTGTCGAGCCACGAGCAGCCAGCTGGACGCTGTCATTTGCCGCCCTCTCGGCCAAGCCCAGCCCTTGCCCTTGATACGGTCCCGCAATCGTCAATGGCCGTCGAATGCCACTCGTCCTGTGTCTGTCGACCCTGTTGTCCGTCTCGTCGTCCGCCTTGTTTTCTCGCCCGCTACCCTGCCCTAGAAGCGGGAATATGTCGACGGCGTGGCGCCGGCCTGTCAGACTTGGGTGGCGCAAGGACGCAGATCTGAATGTACGTACAGGCTACGTGTGCGAGTCTGAGCAATGGATTCCTTGCCAGGGCTTGCCCCAAATGCAGAGCCGACAAGCAAGGCTACGAATACATTCGGCGCTGTACATGGCGCCAGCTCGGCCCCTTGAACAGCCTCCAAGCCCCATGGGGCCCGACAGGACTGCCGTGCCCCCAGGAACGCAAATTCTCTTCAGCTCGGCCACAGCGACCTCGAGGGCTCCTTCACCGTGGTGCGACCGCGGCGCGCATCATCGACGGGCGAGCGAGCAGTCGCCCAGCATTCGGCGAGGCGAGGTATGGCCGTGTATTCGTACAGGCCACGCAATTCCATCGCGAATGAAGCAGGGCATGCGTCGCATGTGCCATGTATCGGACCAAAGGCTTGCAGTAGCTTGCCCGTCCCTCGTGGACGCGCAGAAACACAATGCAAATGCACGACTACCCTGCCCAAGTAGATGCTCTTTTCCATCTTCCTTGCGCCCGGGTTGGAGCTTTGGCAAGGATCATGAATAGCGCCCGTGCGAGGCAGCTCAAGGCATCGGACGAGCAAATTCCCGAAAGACTGGACACGAGACTCGTCTGGTTACGTCGACAGTGTCAAGTCGGATGTGCAAAAGCTTTGTCAGATCAAGAGGGCTGCAAGGCTTGCGGAGCGGCGTGTCTGGGCTGCGCGCTCTCTCTCTTGGGTGACTCGGAGACCAGGAGGAGCGGCGGCGGCAGCGGCAGCTCTAATGGGCAGTGGAGGCCTTTAGCGGCGGCAGCAGCAACACACGCGTCAGTTGGACAATAAACCTATCATCAAGTGGAGCTCTTGTGTGGGCCCCATCAGTGGTGGGGGTGGAACATGACTCTGGAAGACGGTGTGGCGGTAGCAGCTGGGTGAAGAGGTCTGGCGGCGTCAGGTCACAGGTGCGATGCGGCGCTGTGCCTGCCCTACGGTACAGCATGCCGCCAGCAGGTCTCTGTCGGCCTGAGCGACTGCTCCGTTCGCCTTCCCCTTACGTACCTGCGTATTATGCGAAAAGAGATGCGCTCATGAGACTGCTTGCACATGTGGTGCCTGAGGATTGGTACTGGCCTGGCTCTCACGCTCTGCGTCCCATGCACCGTGTGACGGCGACTGCTTTGGCTGGTCAGAGAGGCAAACGCCAACAGATGTGTCGACATCAAGCATGCGCATGCGTGACTTCGGGGCTTCAGCCGCCGATGGAGAGATCTAGTAGTCCGGCGTCCCTTGCATGCAGCTCGCTCGTCCTGCACGAAACTCTCCACGATGCTCGTCAAGCCGCTGACAGAACCGCAGACCAGGAAATTAAACCACAAGACCGAACCCAGGAGGCAAAGGACCCTGTCCCAATACCCGAAACGACCAGACAGTCTCACCGGCCTCCCTCTAACGCATGTTCACCGAGGATGCTGTGAGCGGATTGGAACGACATGCTGCACCCAGCCGCGCGAGATATCAACGGCAAGGTTCGAGTCTCTGACCGCGCCGGGCTGATTTGCACACGACATGGAGCGTCACGTCCTGCGAAACACCGTATACCAGTTGGCCTGGTAATGCCAGGTCATGGCCAATTTCGCACCAGGTCCTGTCTGCTTCTACGTGGACACACGCAGGCATGAGAAGCCAGGCATGAGGAGCCAGGAGAGCTCGTCGAGCTGTCTCTGGCGCAAGAGGATTGGCTGTCGCTCAAACTGAATGACCCCCCCCTCCCCCTCCTCCGGGGATCCGCCCTGAACTCGGCCCTGATGCTGCCGAACGCCAGCTGCTTGGCTGGCATGATGCAACAATCAGACAAGGCAAGGCAGGGCCGTTGACTCCATGTCGCAACAAGGACAGCAGCTGCTCGTTATGCTTCCCCAGTTGCCCCCCTGAGATTGATTGAGATGTTGCGGGCCCCAAATCACTGACAAAGATATAGAACAGTACCCAGCGCGGGCACGACTGCAATGAAACACCGATCAAGTGCGTGTCTCCATGTCGGGCGATGCTATCCGATGCTAGAAGCCGAATCGACAGCCGATATCAAAGACCAGATGGTTGGGCTACAGCACTCTAGCCTACGTCGAGTCTTGTACCCGGATTCCTTGGCCTTGGCCTTGGGACGAGACAAGAGACGAATGGGGGGCGTATAAGGCCAAGCGTACCCATAAGTTGGACACGCCCCTGGGGTTTTGTTGGCTCAGCCATGTCGGTAGTCCTGACGGCCGATGAACTTAGGTAATCTGTGATAAGCAGCAACTCCGAGACGTGGCCTGGCGAGGTAGCCCGTCGTACCCCTTGGCGCCTCTTTGTCTGGAGGGATACAGCAGCTAGACACGTTGCTATTCCTTACCGAGTACAGGCCTGCGGAACGCTCCGTGCAGCCCGAGGCAGTTGCGTGGGGCCCTTGAGGATGTATTCAGCTTTTCGTGTGCTTGCCTCAGTCTGCCCTAACCGGGCAATCGGAGACCATGGCATGGCAGGCCGAGTCTATTCCCGCAAGATTTCTCGGCATCGTCTCGAACGTTCCCGAGGGCAGGGCATGCCTCGCTTGCTGAACTTCGTGGCTGTGGAGCCGACCCATTCGAGAGCGCCCAACGCCGAGCGCCATGCAGCCCTCAGCTCCCTTTGCCAGCCATCTGGAGCGGAAATGTGCCCTGGAAATAACAATGGAGGAAGCCAATCGGCCAACCTCCCAGGCGGCAAGACCGTTATTGGATGCCTTCGAGACGTTGCCTGCATCACGGCCACAGGGATCCCGGCGGCCAGGTCCCCTTTCATGCGGCGAATGCTTCAAGCTTCGCCAAGCCGTGCGACAGGGCAGTCGGCAGCCCGTCGGCTGTCGAGACTCTTTGCCCATTCTCGACTCCAGCGCACGCCCTTGAATGGCGATACCGTCGTATTCTATAGACGGTCCAAACGTGCTGGAACCGCATCGGGATCCATGTGCCGTACATACACAAAGCACCTACAGTACTCCGTATGCTCTGATTCCTCACACAGGAACTTACAGCGCGGTCCGGCATGGCCAATTTTGCATCAAGGGCAAAGTGACCTCGAGTAAGGTGCTCCTTGCGCTGTCGTTTGCAAGAGCCACATTGATGGAAGGCGCCAATGCACAGGACTCACGTGTACGTTGTGTGTGCATTCAGACGACCTCGCGAATGCGTCGTCCTTCGACACCGGGAGTTGAAAGGAAGTTTGGGACGACGGCCGCGCCAAAGTTCTCGGCGATTCATCGTCTGAAGTTTCGGCCTGTCGATATCCCTGCCAAGCGCGCATGGGCTCAGCTCTGTGGAGCCGCGACGCTGGCAAACAGAGTCTTATCGAGAGGGGGGTCCGCGAATTGCTTTCTCAGCCCTCTCGACGTACAGTACTGTTCGTTGCGGTTCGTGAAGGAAGTAGGGTACCTGCCTCGTGGCGAGGACACGACTCGAGTCAAACGAGCATCTGGCAAGATACGAAGCAGGCCGTAATGCATGCCTGAGTTCTGCATCGGGCTCCATCACGCCGGCCCAGCCTGGTCAGGCCTCAAGCTGATGCGGTCCATCTATTGGACGGAAGCCGGACTCGACAACGGCATCAGCGCTTACGCATTGGCCAAGCCCTACCGACGGATAGATGATAACTCGAACCTTGTACGGATGCTGTATCGACCAAGTTACCGCATTGCGTCCCACTCATTCACAATAATATCATGGAAGATGGCCCTACCTGGCGACGGCGGAATTCACACGGGGGCGGGGGGGGCGCTGGGATCGACGCCATGTCTCATCGAGACCTCCTGTCTGCCAAGGGCCCTGGTCAAGCTCGAGAAAGTCGACTCTCGGGGCGTGCTGTGTTCGTACTCGGTACGGCAAAGTACATACAGAGCCAAAGTTGAACCGACAGCCTGGGCTTGCCTGTAGGTTTCGGCCTGCAGGACAGCAGCAAACTGGTCGTCCACACAAAGCGAGCCAAGACATGCCAGACCAGACGCCTCTATCGAGATGACGCCAGCCTTCCAAGCTCTTGGGTCGTCGAGCGTTTGCCTACCAAGCTGACATTCCGACGCATTCCAGCTCCTTTGTAGTTGATCTACGACGTACTTTTTCACCCGAAAAGATTCGCGCGGCACATAGCTGCGGATGTCTCGAATAGCGCCGGCCACCTCGAGGTGCCCACCGCCTACGCAAATGCCAGGATTGCGCCGGCAGCATCCGGCAAGTCTATCTGGACGGATGGCCAGGGTCGAAAAGTAATCGCCGACCACTTTGAGGTGGAGACGTTTTAGCGTCCTTGTCCCGACGAATCCTCCGTCAGACTCGAGCAGCCATGACAGCTAGGCCGTCTTCTGCCCTTGTCCCAACGATCAGTTCGGCAGGACGCTCGCGCAAGCCACGATGCCGGGTCGGTCGGTAGTGACTGAGCAATCAGAAGGCGCTGAGATGTGCGCTTCTCCGTCGACATTGTCCTCGGCGTAGACGAAGGATGGCTGGGGTTGCGAACAAGAGTGGCCGAGACGCCCAGCAGCGCTCAAAGACTATGTCGCAAGATGCCAAGGGCCAAACGCGAATCGGGGCCTCGTCAATGGGGACCGGTATCGCAAATGGCTCCGTGAAAAGTCAAATGACATGCCGGCCCAGTATCGTGGCATCATGCCGTTGAAACTCAGCGCGAGCTTTCCTTTTTGGGACTGGCTCGTATCAAGGGTCGTTTTTCCTCGGGCAGGATTCGCTCCCCCGGAAACTGGCACAATCCGTAAGGCTGATGGACCGCGGCTCGCCTTCTTACAATAGGATTTTGCAGTCTCCGCCAAGGCAAAGCGGGCATGTGTCTCTGCATCCGGTACGGAGAAAAAAACACAGAAGCGACTTATGAAAAGTCGGATTTTCCGGCTTCGGACACGCGAGCAAATGACACTTGTCGACTACTTTTTTCTCGCTTGCACGAAGATGGCCGCGCCACTTAGGGAGGGACAGTTGGCAGCCTGCCGGGGCAGCAGTCAATGACGACGAGCCAAGGGCCGCGGATTCGCCAACGCCAATGCCTTCAGCCCTATCCATGAGAGGGTACATGCGGGTGGCCTGGCCCGAATCGTCAGCCACAGCGCTCGAGCCGTAAGTTGGAGACCGGGAAGCGGGGGCACGACCCGGCCATCTGGCTCCACAGGCACGACGCCTGTATTCGTACAGTACAGATGTAAGAGGCGGAAAGAGGACTCAAAACGGCGAACGAGGCTTACCGCTGACGTGGAGAAGAGATCGAGTGCCGTGCCGTTTGCCAAGTTTTTCGCCGGCGACGACGTACAGATTCGCCTGCTCAAGATAAAACTTACGTATAGCACGTCTGATCGACCGACAACGAATGGGATGTCGGATTGCCGGGAGAGTGCGGCAACGACAGCGGCAGCCAGCATGCTCCGCCCAGCCGGCCTGGATCACCGCACGGGACGAATGGCCCTCCCGTGCTTGGCCTTTGATCGTTGTCACATGCAGCCAATCGTCCTTCATTGTCAACGTGAATCGGCGCTCGATGATGCTAGCGTCGACATTGGCTCTGGGCCGGAACATACTTGGATCCTCGAAACAGTGTGGGCTGAGTGCCGTCCGAGGTCTATCTGGAACACTGTTTGCAACCATGGCCTGGCTTCCATTCGGCCGGATCACTGAGCACACGGGTCGGTGGCGTGGATGCAGAAGCCTGCTCCAACGGCGGCAATGGTCCGGACAGAGGTTATTCGGGATATGCAACCCGACTCGGCCATGGCCAATGCCGCGACCCCGTCCCGTGGTTCATGGGCCGCAGGGAGGCGGTCACGCTTGGATTGTACTGCCTTGGTACCTCGGGACTCGTCGGCTTCTGCAGAACCGGCCGGAGATGCACGACTCGGGCGAGGGGAATGCAGTCGAGTCGAATCCTTCTTGCATGGTACTATGGCACAAGTGCTCACTCCCCTCGCAAGGCTAGCGTCTCTCTGCAGCAAATGAAGAAGGGAGACGGACACCAACCTTGAGCCGAAAAGAAGCAACCAAGAACACGGGGCACGACAAATACCGCCCCAAACGCGCACCCTCGTCGTCCTCGTATCAAGATGCAATGTCTAAGCTCACTCGAGGCGCGCTTGTTGTTGAAGCAGAGCCTCGCGGCCCCGTTGCCCGTTAGCTACCGCATCTGACAGGCACGATACGAGCTCCCAAGAGATTATATGTGGGGGGTGGTTAACAAACCACCTCCTCCCGCTAATCAACCACCAAAAGTGGGTCAAGTGTGGCTTGAGTAGGGCAGAGCTCCGATGCCGCAAAGTTCCCGGCCGCCAGCTGCAGGCTGCCGTAATTGAATTAAAGCCGCAAAGTGAAGCAGGGCGCAATACATCAATACGCGCGTAGGGGCACATTTTTTGATTCGTAAGAAGCGTAACTTAAAAGGACGGGCGATGCAGGTAGCTACAAGAGGCCATCCTCATACATTTCCTGCCGTACGCACTCCTCTTCCTCTACCTGCTCATCCATCTTATCGAAGAGGTATCGCGAGAAGCTTCACTTTGATGAGGTTCTAATACGGTATGCTGCGGGCACAGCTAAAACCCCTGCTGTACGATACGTAGAGGAAGGCCATGTAAATTCTGCGGTATCGGCGTTGTGCCATGACTTACGCCACATCGACCCACTTTTGGTGGTTGATTAGCGGGAGGAGGTGGTTTGTTAACCACCCCCTATATGTGAGAGCCCTGCCATTACCTTATTTGCTTGCCCTACTGGGCTGTGCGCACGTTGCGGACGTCTTCTTGTCTCGGCGCGGCAGCACCGCAACTACAGTATGAGCAAAGCCAACAAGTGCACCCATGGCCACGGGCGCCTTGGTTCCCGATTGCACCGTTTTGTTCAGGCGACATTGCCCGGCAGCGGTGCGAGATTGGTCTAAGCTGGAGTGAGCGGACGCCTGGGCGAAGCGCAGTATGCAGCGGAAGGGATTCCGCTTTCTAGATTCGACTGAGTACACAACTGGGCATCTCGGGCCAGAGCGCTCGCTTCTCATAGAATCCGTCCGGCGGATGTCAAGTGTCTCTCAAAACTACACACCTTGCTCTTTTCGCGTAGCCTAAAACGAGGCGCCAGTTCCAACACGCGGGGGCCCATGTCCTGCTTCCTCTGCCAACGATCCCTCGCCCCAAACAGGCTGTGGTTCAGAGAGAGGAGAGGTGAGGCGAGAAGAAAATTGACTCACCTCGCCAGCTAACGACGAGCGACTTGATCTTGTCATTTTGTGTTTTGGATTGCGTCTCGGGATTAGTCTTGCAAGTTGAGGAGGCACTGGCTCTGGAATCGGCTCCGCAAGTGTCATGCCCTGTGGCGTTCAATGGTCTGCCGGACTGCTTGGACCGAAAAGCAACATGAAAGGTCTCAGAGGCTCATCATGGGAATTCAATTCGCCGTCTGTAAATTTGCATGCCTGCACGGATGAGCTGATGCCAATCTCAGCGGTCGGCTCGAGTCATGGAGGCGCCCAACCGAGCGCAATCGTGACTCGATGCGCGCGGATCATGGCAGTCCATGCCATCGTGCTGTCAAGTGGCCGAGCCCACGGTGCCGTACAACACTGTGCGACGATATTCCTGTGTCGCTACATTTGGGGTCCATCCAGCCCGGCAGTGACCGGGAGGCTTTGCTGAGGCATCCCCATGTCGAAGCCAAGGCTTCCTCTCTTCATGCCGCATCCTCAACCTGATGCCCAAGCGGAAGCGGCGGAATGGGACGCCGACCGATTTCTGTACTGCATGTTGCGACACCATCAAGACTCCGAGACCATGGGGCCAAGACGCAGCGTCCGGAGGTGACGCTTGCGGGAGGCTCTTCGGCGAGTTAAGAGAAGGCCATATAGCTGCACCGATGGGGCACGACACATGGCAAAAGCACGTTCCACAAATGGCCCTACGGAGTGTGGAATATTCGCCCTGCTGCGCAGCTTGACAGGAACCGATGATTTGATGCCTCGGACATGAGCATCGCATCCACGTCATCAGGGTGGACCAAGGGACCGCGGTGTCGAGTCGCATGAAAGAAGTGGGCGCAGACCCCCTGAGGCTCGGCGGGATCGCCAATGGATGTCCAATGATGATGGTACAAGCGCTCGGCCAATGGATCCATTGGGGAAACAAGAGAGAATCTGAATCTGGTCCCGCGCATGGCATGAAAGGACCCAAGCTTGGAGGCCGGACGCTCGAATCACCGCCTGCAAGCAAGGCGTCAGAATCTCAGCGTCAGCCTGAGCATCAACTTGCGTCTGCAGCCACGCCCACACTCAGGCACGAGGTAAAAGGGCTGCCACGCTCGGCTTCGACAAGCTCACTCTCGAGGGATTAGCGCAGTGGGCAGCGAGTTGCGACAATTGGTCAAAACCCGAGACAACGCCGTGACGCAGCACCTGGGCCTAACAGCGATAGCCTTCGCCGGCCTGGGCTATGGCCGGCCGCTGAGCAGACACCTGTCTCGTCTCAAAAACGAGGACCGGCAATCTTAGACGCACGACAGAGTCATGTTCTCGGCCGACGGGCTGAGCTGGCGATGCCGGACGACAATCGGAACCGCCGCCTTCAGTCCGAGAGCGACGAACCGCAAATGCTCCGCCGCACGATGTTCGGTGCATACGCGCGCGCCGTCGCATCCATGCACGTTTGCGAGCCTTGTTCTGAGGGATGAAAGAAGCAAGGATTTGGCAGACGCCGCAGCCGGTGTCCATCCAAGTCGAGGCACTATCCAAACCGGACCCAGAGTCCCCACGAACCCAAAGGGCCTGCACGAGCGAATCAAAGAAGTGCCATTGGGAATTGGAGAAGAGTGCTAAGCAGGCTCATCAGCGCAAGCTGGCTGACCCGAAACGGTTTTGTCGCCCCGTCCTTCGTCCGGCTCCAATGGCTTCTCCTCCCTTACACCCCCTCTCAGTAGTGCCCTCGAGCAGAGACATGGCGGCGAGCTGAAGAAGAAGACAGGAAAGATTGCCAAACCTGTTTTGCTCATCCTCCACGCGGCGAGCTAGCGATTGGTCTGGCAAGCCCCTCTCTTGTTTATTCGTGTCGAATTACACCACCAGACACGCCCCCCCTTTCCTCCTACAGAACATTCTGCCGACCCTTGATATCCCCGCCGGCTGGCCGGGGCCTCTACCGAGGGTTCCGGGATGCGGAGCTGGTCCAGTCGGCCGCGCCGCCCCGTTTTGCACGGCCCACCGGATGGCAAACTCCCCCATCGGTAGAGATGCGGAGATCCGGCCCGCTGCGGCACTGAGGGCGCCGGGGGTTTGCCCTAAATGAGAACAAGGGGTATCCCAAGTGTGACCTCCATTCTCCACGTGCGCTTGCGCCATGTTTATTTGATTTCATTTTTCTTACGCAATCCGAACCAAGCTCGCGGAAGGGGGGAGGGGGGGGTGCACGGGCCCGGACGTCTCATGCTACTGTCTTCGCGTGATCCGGGAATCGGACCCGGCTGCTCATGACGAGGCACGAAGACGGTCCTTTGTACCTAGCACTGCCCGGAAGCTGTCCCCTTGGACCATCAAGGCCATGGTCCGGGAAGAAAAGCCATGTAAGACGACGACGCGGATGCTATGCTCGACGCGTTGTCGAGGATGCCGCGAATCATGTCGCCGCATTTCGGGCACGCCAGTGGGTGACGAGACATTGGAGCCTTGTCCTTATTTGTTCAGAGGCGAGCCTCACAAGATGGACCCAGCGTGGGTGCATGGTGACATATCGCATTCAAATACGCCGACGCCACGAGGCGCCGACTTTGCTTTGGGTATGGCCCCAGCCGACAGCGAACATCTCCGTCAGCACGGGTCCTCGAGGCTGGAACTATTGCCATTGCGTTGCAAGGCCAGCATAGCTGATGCCGGTGCAGGACGCTGGGCTGGCGCTCTGCACCGACCATTCACCACTCGTTCAAAACAGTTTACGAGGCTGCGTGTGGACGAGGCATAAGCAGGATCAGCGCCAGTGTTCACTGTCTCTACCCTGACACCCAAGCAGACGGGGACCTCCGCTTTGGGTACTTGGCCGAATGTGCCTCGACGACGTACAGTAGGGGGCCGCACCAATAGCCGACCCATACGCAACATGACATGTCACAGAGCACGCCCTGCCCAGCCCTACGGCCGAGCTCGAACAGGGCTGAAAAGGGGAGAGGTGTGGTGCAAGAACCAATAATCTCTACGCGCAATCTAACTTGATCCGAGAGAACTTGGGGGAACCCCCACGACACGGGCCTCGGGACGAGATGGGGCCTAGAGGGCAACTAGCGATGGCACAAATCGCTACCGCAGCGGGGGGAGCGGCGGAGAACTTGTCACGAAACCGGGGCAAGTTGGCAAAGCTCACAAAGGCTCAAAGGCTCGGCGCAATCATCCAAGTCCCCCAGCGCAGACCGGGGCCTTAATTACGTCGAGCTTTCTCGGCAAACCCCCGGCCCGAAGTCGACGAGGCGGGCGGGAGAAAAGGGGAAAGACCAGTTTGGATTCATTCATCTGCGTCCGTGGGCGAGTCTCGCAATGGCGATGACGGACCGCGGCTGATGTGCCCTTGTATCGGAGCTTGACTCAATGTCTCTCTGCGGAGGCGACTGGCCGGTGCGATGTGATGGTGAGACTGGTTTCTCGTCTCTTTGCCACTCCTCCCGGGCTCCCGCATCAGATCGGCCGCTGACATGGCCTCGTACTTGTTCCGGACGTAATCTGAATGGGGGCATTCGGCTCTCCGGGAAAGGGGGGAGGGGCGTCTCGGTTAAGAGCCGTCCAGCAGCAGCTCTGGGCCCCGAAGCAACTTCCTTGAGACCCGTCTTCCAGTGTCTCGAGACGGATACAATCCTCGTCGGCGCCAGAACAGCACCGGTAGCAAGAATTATGGCGCCATGCCCCGTCGATCCTTTGTCCTCGGTAAAGTATGCCCCCTCCACACCGAGCTAGCCCGGCGGCCGACCCCTATCTACGGCCAAATGTCGAATCAGCTCCTTGGCAGCTCCTCCTGCCGGTTAAGAGGGGAAGAAGGGATCGTCTACGCGTGTCCGGCGCAAGTGCCTCATACGTGCTCCCTGACCAAGGCTGGGAGAGCGACAGCATAATTGGCAACATGAGGCCCCAGAGAGGCCGGAGATTTGAGCATGTTTCGCCTGCCAACCCCGCTTTCAGCTCCAACGAGGATGAGGAGAAGTTGTCAGCGCTCCCATCCTTGGGGGGCCGCTGATGCTGCAAACCGCAAAGGGCCATGATACCGTCCGCCAACGGTGCCGTCCCCTTGGCCGGGATGTCGGAGGCGCGGAAGACGCGGATTCGCTGGGGAGAGACATTTCTGTACGGTATACCAAGATTCCCGGTCGAGAGAGGAAAGGCCACGGGCAGCTATGCGTTCAGGTCTCTGGGACGAAATCATGGCAAATGCGACTGCAAGGACAAGTTCAACGGCCGCCGGACCGACGACGCTCCATCGTGAACGCCACGATGGCATGCCCTTCCATATGTCACTTCGGGCTTTTTGAATATGCGCGTCGGGGAACGTTGGCGACGTTGCACATCATGTTATGCTCCCCGGGCCAATCTGGGCTCCAATCACCCATTCCCGATGCGACATGACGCGTACGGCACAAGCACACACCCGTTCGAGGAGACACGGATGCATATGGCGAGGCACAATGGACACGGCGGAACGACGGGACGACGGGACGATGTCGGCGTCCAAACAATGGAGGCAGCATACTGTACAGACAGTGCTGTACAATACTGCACGCAAGCCGCATGCGTCGGTCAAGTTGGCCGACACGCGAGTCCCGGGAAATATTGAGCGGGCCGAGGGCGTATCTGGACGCCCCCGATGCGGCAATATTCGCCACCCGCTTCCCTACCTGCAGCTGCGGTTCGGCCGAGCGGCGTTGGACGACGCCGTCAGAACACCTGCGCGGGCCGAAGCGGCTGACGGAAAGAGAAGGTTTCGAGAAGACGTCGAGAATGCTTCTGGAAGCCACCGCCATGTCGCCGTCGCAGAGCCTGGACGAGGCGCATGCTGAATACGTGAGGACTGTCCGGCCCATGATCAAAGAATACGCCGACGACATGTTTAGGACCTCTTCAGCCATGGAGCGAAACCAGTTGACAAGGGGGCGTAACTGGCTCAGGCCGACGGGAAGCGTGAGAACAGACACCGACCAACACGGAAGCAGAGTCTTTACGAATTCAGGAGATTGTTCTCGTCGACTTTCATCTCCGCCCTACCATGCACCATGTGCGTGACCGCTGCGGACGAGTCCCTTCAGCCTGCCAACCGCATGAAGGCGCCGCTCTCCTTCCGTTTTCTGGTGTCCAACGCTGCCTCGTGGGCGAAGGGAACGTGGTAGGAGGAGGGCATCAAGGTTGCATCTTCTTTGCTTTTGGGGCCATGCCGTTGGTCCAGCTCGGCCACTGAAACTCATGCAACAAGCTTCTCGTCTCCCTTGTACGCGCATGCCCCGGCCAGCCTCGCAGGGCAGTTTGAAGTCGGCATTGCCATCTGGCACCTCGCTTCGACGAACCGGGTCGCGTCATAGGGATGCGCCGGGTCTCGACTGGGCAGGCCTGCTGATTCGCTGGTCTGAAGTCTATCCAAGAAGGGCTGAAGCTGCATCTCGGCGGCATCTCGTCGGCTTCCCTGCGATGATCCTGGCACGATATTGATTGCATGTCGCCGCCATGCCAATGGTTTTGCATTCGGGCAGGACTGGGGGAAACGTCCATGGGGGCTAAACAACTTACACGGCCCCGGCATGCGCGTTGGGAGCCAATGAAGCCGGCGCAGTGACGGTTGGCAGCAGGGCCGAATCCTCCTCGAATGCAGCCTCGAGCGTCTCCTCCAGCCCTCCTCCATCAAGGGAGCCCCCCCCTTCAATCCATACTGCGCGTGGCTGCCACAGGGTCGCTGCTGCAAAGCTGCAAGCTGCCATGGCCCGGCACATGCGACGACGGACAATGTCCGACCAGGGGCGCCATCTTGCAGGCCTCGATCGCCGCTGTGGCACCACTGCGACGACACACGTGCTTGCCTCTACTCTGTGCAATGAGAAACGCTCGTCCGTCGCGCACGGGGCTGATGGAGTGTGGCCGATGGATGGATCGCGAGAGATGCCATCGGGATCGGATCTGGCCACTGAGAAAGACGACAAGCCACGACCTCGGCGGAGATTTTTTTTTTCCACGAACGAGGCAAAGCATGATGTGCATATCCAGCCGCGGACTTGCCCTTGCAAGGAATCGGGCTGTGTATCAAGCCCGTCGTTCGACGTTGGATGACTTGGGGACTTCAGGCGAGCATGCCTGCTTCAGCTTCAGCGCATAATCTGCATATAGCCGGCATCCAAGGCACACCAACCATCGAGCCCAAGCTTAGCGAGTCGTTTTCTCGCCAGCCTTTTTTTTATTCAATCTCACTCCAAGTTGACCGAGATGATGCCGTCGCCGCATGTGTGTTGGCGATGCAACCACTTGGCTGCGACGCCAGCCCTGGCTTTACGTATTTTGCGTCGTCGGTCCTCGGATCAACTCGGGCTAATGGCCCGTCCTGGACGGCATAGCGGCATGCCGTGCGTCCCACAGCCGCGAGGTGGTGAGCAGGTGAGGTGATGGTTGGCGGCATCCCCCGTTCGTGGTCCCCAGACTGCCGGTCAAGATCCCGTGCCGCACCCGCGTCGGGCTGCATCGTCTGGACCAGCCGTCTTGGGATGCCGTCGGCCTGGCAGGGCTAGTGTGCATCTCGGGGGATTATTCTCGACATCATCGTTCTGGTCTCGGACGACCTTGTCTGGCATTGGCTGCGCAGAGTCTTGTTGAGCGCCCCCCCTGGCCAGCCGCGCAAGATCCCCCGGGGGATGCAGCACAGTGACGGGCAGCAAGAGAAGAAGCTCCGGGCATACCGGCAACAGAATTCGCAAAGAGGCGAGACATGAGGGGGCTTCAGAGACAGCACTACAGAGTGCTCACAGCCACATCGGAGGGGCTCGTCCGCTTCAAGTCAGGCTGGGAGAGAGGGTGCAAGGCGAGCAGATTCGATGCATCATTCTGTTAGTCGCACCGAGGCCCGACCAATGAAGCGGCAGAGGCAACTGGCAGCCTGTCAGCGTGGCTGGTCCAGCCACCACCCTTACAATACATAGCCCTCTTGACGGACGGGGGCATCGTCGAGCCTGTGCTCCCTTTGACCTTGAGTGCCCGTAGCTCTTGTTGCAAATCGAGTACAAGAGAAAGAGAAGCCGAACAAGGGTCCATAGCGCACTTCTCGTCACCCCCTTTGGAACATGGAGCCGCACCTCTTGTCGAAAAGAGCGAGCAGGCCGTCCTACTTCTTACACAAGCTACGACAGACCGGCCTCGAGCGTATGTGGAAAAAAGGGGTGGGGGACGGGGGCTTCACCCCTGGATCCAGGCTGCTAGCATCACGTCCGTAGGGCTGCAGTGCGACCCGGGTGCCGACCTTGCGCTACCTCTCGAGAGCAAACGGAGCCCTGTTGCACTCAAGGTCCTGTTGTTTCGGGCTCTGTGCATGTCCGCACGTATCCCAAGCACGAGGCATGTGCCACGCAGCACGGGGGCGGGCAAGGGTTTCATCTCGTCTGCTCATCATCTCGGAGGCGTGGGCCGCATGTCATTGATGTTTGGAGCTGCTTCGTCCCCTGGGAAGCGAGGCATGTCACCATTCCGACCGACTGCGTGCCATTATGCGGGAAGTGGCCGTTCCTTTGCAATAGTGAGGAAGGAAAAGGAAAATCACGGCCAGGATCGCCCCCTGGCTACGGCTGATCTGTCCGTCTTTTCCCCCCTTGGCCCATGAGCACCGCGCCTCGTGACGGGAAGCCTCTCGACGACGACCGTGAACAACATGGCATTCCTCGGAAAGGCAAAGACTTGACAAGCCAAGAGAGAGAGAACACGAGCTCGCGTCTCTCAGCGAAGGGTGTGCATGAAGCTGGTCCGGCTATCGCCATGTTCCAACCCGACCGCTTCTTGTCTGCTACGGTAGTGCATGAACCGCCCACACTCGCGGCGCCTTGGCTGGACGCACTCCCTCTTCCGCAGCAACGGCGCGATGCGACCGACGCTGTGCCGTGCCGCTGCGTGCTGGTCCGTGACATCATGGACCTTGGCTGATGGCGCTTCCTCGGACGGCTTTACGAATACGCGCACCCTGTTCATATCTTGGGCGGATCCAGTTCTACGGGCAGCCGGGGCTCCGGCTTGCTGCCGAACCGGCTGAACCAGAGCCCGTTTGTGATGGCCTCGTCAAAGCCATGGTCACAGCCAAGTCTTTCGATGGATGGGCCACCCCGTCAGGACCAAGCCGCCGGCACGCCGATGAATCGTCGAGGGGAAACGGCCCCGTCTCGGTGTGCTGCTTACAGCGGGGGCCGTATGCATGTGGCCTTGTGGGCCGTAAGGCGGACGGGCGATCTTTCCACAAGGGAGCAAGTGTCATCCCCGGTCCTTCGTCGCGCCCCCGGGTGCAGAGACGCGCAGAGGCCCGAGGAGCGCGGGGGAGCCCGTCAGACTGCCGCCGATCCATACAATGACGGCGCCGTTCCGGGCTGATTTGGTCGGCGACTGACGGCGTTGGCCTGTCGCCGATGATGACGATGCTCAAGTTTCGTCAGGTCGGTTCAGTCCGAAGGCGTGCTCGGCGGCAGACGATGCTCTGGAGCCGACGAAGAGCACGAGTCTCAAAGTGCTGCAAGGCGTCGAATCGACGACCTTTGTCGCAACAGCCACGAGCAAGGCTCGTCTCCTCGAGTCGACGGACACCGCAGCCCGCCGATCCCAAGACGGTCAATGGCCCCCCCCCACGGCCGGGGAATTAAAAGTTAGCCGAGTCCTTGGGCCGATGCAGTCGAGCTGTTGGCCAGCACGAGGCTGGACCCCTGGACGGCTACTCGTACACCCCGATTTCTGCCATCCCTGCAGTTGGCGTCGGATCGCCATGCCACTATTCCCACATGGTCCAGCGCAGCGAGGGCAATGCAACGGCAAGCTCGCTCGTCCTTTCGACTGTCGTTGCCAAGGCCATGCTGCGCCCTAGGCGTCTACGTCGGGCTGTCTGGCCCTTCGAGGTTGCCATTACGAGGCGTTGATGATGACCAGGCCCCGAGCAATCCGAACGTGGAACTCATCCCCACGGGCTTCATGGCGTGACACACGTTATTGCTGACTGGCCAGTTCTAGGTCGACCTAGTCTTTTACGTCGGCGGTCGGTTGGGATCAAGGGTGATGAGCAGATGCAACTTTTCTCGAGGCAACAAGAAGAAGCCAGTGGCTTGATACAGTCTAGGCTATCGCTACCCGGGCATTGCGCCATTTCTGGTAGACCATGTCCGAGCCGTGAGACTGACTCTGGGCCACACAGTACGTAAGTTCGATACGGCCAGTCTCTCGGCAAGCTTTGGCATGCTACGCCGCCGAGTTTCACCTTAAATCTAAGATGCTATCTCGTGCTCTTTTCCTTCGCAGCCTTCATTTCCCTAGGATCGCGATTGCGCTGCTACAACTTGCACTGAAGCGTGCTCTGATTTGATGCGGCGGTTGACTTGAGCTTAGGTGCCCTTCCAAGAGCCATTACCTCGCTTCGTTACTGCTTGTAAAGGAGACTCGCTCGAATCATGTATTCGCTGGTTCAACGAAGAAGCGGCCGCGAGGTGGAACGACAAGATATTTAGACAACAGTTATTGCACAGCCTGCAAGACTTGATGATTTACTGGCCGGTTTTTCGTCTTCCGGGCTCAATCGATTCTTGACCTCGCGGCCTCTCAAGCAAGGTGGTGGAAAGCATGCTGCCGCCATGGGTGTTGGGTGTTAACGTAGTGTTTGAAATACCGGTGAGCAACCACGCGTGGGCAAGACCCATGAGCCCATGGGCTAGAATGGGTACGCGAAAATAGACACATAGACTCGAGGGAGACCCCATGAGCTCTTGGCAAGAACCCATGGGCTTATTCTGGGTAAACCACGTTTGCCTACTTTCGCCGTGGGTTGCCCATGGGTGCCCATGGGTACCCAAATTAGGAGAGTAGAACTTGAAGTTAGAGAGCGCTTAGAGCTTGACCACTCAAATTATCTGCTAGAAGTTGCCTGAGATTAGAGCATATGCAGCGGAGAGGAGGAACCATGCCTAGTGGGCTATCAGAGTTTCCGGTTGCTGAGTTTAGGGCTATGTCGGTATCCAGGTGCGCCGAGACTAGGTTAACGGCCAGCTCTTGGTTCTCAATGATAGGAAGTCACACAAATGTCCAATACCTTGTAAAGTGACGATGAATGCGATGAATGCCGCGCCTCACAACCCTAGACCAGCAACAGTCAGCACGACTTCATGGAGGGCTCGGCGACGTGGAGAATGGCCCACTTACGGTATTTGACAGTCCTGCATCACCACGCACTCAACCCTCAATCGCCCTCGACACACCAGCGAACGTTGTTCGTGATACGCGGATCTCATAGACGGCATGGTGACTCCAGATGACCTGCAGAAGTACCCTCTTCAAAGCCCAGACTGGTGGCGAGGTGGGCTTGATCGGAGCGCGAGGGAGGCTCACGCGCGCCATCTTTAGCCAGACGCAATAGTGAAAAGGCGTTTCATTTTCTGGATATCTTCGAGCCATCTCCGGGTTTCCTTTCCGCGGACAATGCCTATACTGTCGAGTAGGGCTATGATATGAAGTCCGCGACACTGAGGAAGGAAGCGAGTACACCTCCAGAGACGATTTCCTGCCATCAACACCTTGCTCACACTTGCTGAGCCGCTCAAGTATAATCGAACTCAAGGATGTCCGACGTGGACTCAACGGTAACTCTTCTCGAGCAACGATCTTATAAAATCGGCCAAGGTGACTTGTGGAGCTGCTCTCCTCAAAATCAGCCAAACGAATCGCAGACGCGATCGGACGTCAAAAAATCATGATCGAGGCTTCGCTCAAGAAAAGCTATGCCCGACTCTGCTAAAATGAAAGCCCTCCAGCTCGCATAGTGTTCAGCCTTCCCATAGACTCACCAAGTCTGAAAATGCCACGAACACCGCTCCTTTGGCCATGGTGTATGCGTGGTCCGACGCCCATGCCATACAGACTGAGATCATTGCGGTGATAACGTGATATGTGCCCAATGAAGTTCGTCAAAAGTGCTGTCACTATTCGCAAAGATTAGGGAGCGCCCTGTTCAAACCCTCCCAGACACGTCAGTAGCCGTTGCCAATTCCTGCAACTGTATATTGGGTGCTCTAGGCGGACGAGCTCTTGACGAGCGTCTAATGCTCGCGTTGAGCCAAGAGCAGACGTGCTTAGTATCGCGACACGCGTCGTGAACGTCCCTTATATCGGCCAAGTAAGATCACATGACTACTTCTCTCCATCCAGCGAACCACCGGGCACATCACAGATGCGCAGAACGGCGGGCTTGCCTCAACTTCAAACGGTCAAAGCAGATTTGACGACCAGTTGGTCAATGATGATCCAAAGAGGGCAATACAACAGAGAAATTATAGAACGGTGCTGCAAGGCGCTCTGCTAGATTGTTAGAGTCAACCTTGTGGCTTGTTCAAAGTGTTACCCTGAGCCGATTATGCCGCCAATTTCATCTGCTCCGAAGCATCGCACTTTGCGCTGCCATCTAGGCCACAAACACTTGGTGCAGTGATCGACGAGGCTCACAGATGTTGTACTTCAAGCCCGAGATCGGTTGATGCAGTTGGATAGCGAACCGATCGTAATGTGCACATGAAGTAGGAAGCATTATATAACATTGTCGGAGCCTCGTTTTCTCCGGTCAATGCCATGCAGAGGGTAGACCAGATGGACGCCATCGATATATTGTCCTTGACTTCGGAGTTGCCGGAGGCCGCAGCTTCACCGAGGGGTCACATGTTGCTTTCAGTCGACGCATACGCTCCAGGCGTATGCAGAAGTCAGGCCTGGGCGGACAAAAGCCAAGAAGCTTCTACTCGACTGCCAATCTGGCTGTGGACGTGTCAGCTTACGAACTGCCTTCAAGCCAGGCGTGGGAGCTAGATCGAGGGCCGAGGCAACGATAGATCCCATTGACATGCCAAACACAAATCAGGAGAAAGCTATTTTAGACAGTGTGATGCCTCACCGTCAATCCAATGAATCGATGCACTGTAGCTTACAACGTCTGCCAGATCGATAGCCCGTACGACGGCAGCAGGTTCCATCGAGGGTGCGAGTCACGAGGTTCGGCAGGGAGTATCCGAGCAGGAATAGAGCCTTGCAGTCGAGGAAGGTCGAGGCGTGCACACTGGTCGGGGTTGAGCAAGCAGTGACCGAGAGGAGGCCGGCCAAGTATGCAACCTGAGGTGATTCAGCGTCGTGGGCTTGCGCATGTGCGCCGTCTACTCAGAAAATCCAAGCTACATCTCTGTCGTCGGAGGCGAAAGGCTTTGCAGTCATGAGCGCGGCTGTTTGGCACTGCGGACTTTGTGACATGGTGAGCCGAGTTGGAGCTGCGGGTAATTGCGTGATTGGGCCATGAGGCAGGGATAGACTTTTCCGTGAGAACGTGTCGTCGGTCCGGGATCGGACGTTGATGACGGTTCCCGAAAGCAAAATGGCTGTCGACTTGGGCTATGTGTTTGGTACACGCAGCGTCCCGTGCTTGGCCGGGGCGACGAGAGCGCCTCTGCTCAGCGGACGCATTGGCACAAGATAACTTACTCGGTAGGAGGAGTCAAAAGGGCGCCTTGGAAGCCGTCTGTTTGGTACCCATGCACGTCGACGGATAATCGGCTCGCTGCCAATATGCCGATTGTCCGAATCGACCCTGCTAGCATCGGGTCCATTTAGTCGTCCTGTATGCCTCCTGCAATTAGTACTGTATGCTAGGCCGTATCAGGCAGGAGTGACGCGAATCATAAGATACCTCAATAACGCGATTTTCCCATAGTAAATTGGGCCTGACCTTGTAGTCAATGATCGTGCCGACCGTCACGACGAAGCACGGCACACAAAGTGAAGATATCGCGAGATATAATATCTCTATAGAAAATATAGGTTAATTATAGCTCCCATACACTCTCGTACGGTCGCAGCGCTCCAGCACCTCTTCTGCGGCTGGGAGAGTGCCCTATAGCGCCTTCTGCTACTGTATTTGCTGGCTCTAGCGCTTGTGGCTGCCCGAAGCCGCCCTGTATCGATGGAAGAGCGTTAGAAAGAGGCTTTGAGGATGTGTTGAGTGTGAATTGACGAGCCCGCTCGCGATAACCTCGTCTCGCGCCGCCTTGTGAAGCGGACGTCGGCTCGAATTCCTCGAAGGCAGAAGGTAGGCGCCGCATCTCCTGCGTCGCTCTAGCTGACCGTGGAAAGCTGCGAGGCTGCCTGTATGACCTCGGCTCTATAGGCGATTGTTCGATCGTGATGTCGGCAGGCGGCCGTGACGACTTCAACTCGGCATTAGAGATACCTAGGCAGTTCTGAATAGTCTCAAGTTGCTTGACGATTGTAGTGATAGTCGCTTGGGCCGCCATGCCTGCTGACTCTAGGTCCGGCAAAGGCACTGACCGTGACGCCTGTGACGCTTGTGGCACCTCTGGAGGCACTATAAGGCGCCGCCGCGGCGCTGTTGACCGCTGCAATTGCTGTTGTTGTGACCGTGATCGTGACGCCCGTGACGAGGTGTTGTTGGTAGTAGGCGATGATGTGGTTGCAACTCTAATAGTGCCTCGCCTCCGGGCAACGACTCGAGGATCGCGAATTCGTCGGTATGGATCGGTGTCGGCCTTTGCAATGCATCGTTAGTCAAGAAATAAAGCTATCACTACTAGGAAGCTTACTAGGTCGTCGCGAAGAAGCCAGTGGTTATCCCAGAAGGCTAGTGGAAGCGCCTCCTTCGTCGTGACGCGCCTATTAGGCCCGTCACCTTCCACAGCGAGGAAAGAGGCGATAATATGCTTGCAAGGCAGGCCGTACTGTGAAGTGAAGCTATTCGTACACTCGGGCAGGGCTCTCTCTTCCGGGTAGAGCAGCGAGGCCGTAGCGGCTCGCGCCTGCTTCTGCACAAGCTCGAGGCTACGATATGACGCCTTCTCACTAACCTTATTGTAGAGAGGCAGGCGGAAAGGGTCACGGGTGCGAATAGCTTCTCTCTCAACCGCGCGGTCGTGATGTTCCTGTACAGTCGTTCGTTGAAGCCGCAGCGCGTGATATACGGCTAGAAGGTTAGATTGACTATTGCGAATGAAGCTGCGAGAGCTAGCGTGAAGCGATTCACAAGGTGACGTTGTTGTATGACCCCAATTACGGTACCAGCGAGTCCAGGCACGCGCCCACTGCTTCCGTACTGGCAACCACGTTTCCTCGAGATACTGTATTAAGCGCGGCTGCGCTGGGAAGCCGGCGATGAGGGCATTCCAACGATCGTCAAATTCCTCTTCTGTAGGCGCGTGGAGCACAGATTTGAAGGCCGTGACGAATTCTCCCGGGCTTCTTTCCCCAGGGCCGCCCGACCACCTCCCTGGGTCATCACTATGTGTTTCCCGGCGCTGAGGCTCAGGCTCAAATGGATCATCGTTACCGTCACCCTGCCAGTGCCGCCGGGCGTAAGTGGCCACGTTCTTTATGATGTGCCACGTACATACTTGAAGCTGCGAGTCCGGGAAGGTCGTAGTAAGAGCGGCGCGAGCCGCGGCGTCGTAGTCTGTAATTATAACGTGTGGAATGAAGGCATCGTCATCTAGCTGCCGGGCGCGTGCCTCGCCGGTAACCCAATTCTTAAGCTGCTCAAAACACCAGGTAAACGCGGGAACGTCTTCTCGCGGCACGAAGCAGCAGGCTACGGGAAAGACGGTGCCGAGAGACGTGAGGCCATTTATCTCGAGCAACTTAAGGCCGTATTTATTTGTATTATTCGTGACGTCTGCCATGAGCAGCTGAGGATGACGGCTCACGAGCTTTAAGCCGTCGTCAAGCCCGATAAATTGGTACTCAAATTGATCCTCAGCGTTAAGCCTTCACCCGGAAGGGGCAGGCCGTCTTCCTCGTGCCCGCCTTGCGAAGGCCAGTCGCAATAGTATGGTATTTACGGCCCCCGCACGCACAGGCGATATCCATGCGCCGGGGCTTTCCACCCCGGTAGTTACTAGGTTTGTACTTTATCACGGCGTAACCCTGCGGGCGGGCATGATGCTCGAGAGCCTTAACGGCGTCATGGAGAGACGGGAATAGTGGCATATTGTCGGGAGGAGGAAGGAGTTGCATCTTCACAGAAAGACGGCTCAATTAGAGCAAATCGCGGCGTTATGGGCGTTGAGAAAGTGAGGTGTTGATACTATTGATGGTGGTGCTAAGTTATAGTATCGCGAGAGCTTTTATGCACGCGTGCGGTGGTGTTTATCTATATAGGCACTGCCCAAGGGAGCAATATAGGGCTCAAGAGCGCTCACAGGGGCTAACGGCGGTGAAGCTATAGGGAGTTGTAGGGCATTATTGAACTGCTATAGTGAAAAGGTCCCCTGTAATTATAGGGCACACGCGACGCGTTGGGCCCTTTCCTTATAGAGTTAGATACAGTACTGATTGCAAGAGGCATACAGGACGACTAAATGGACCCGCTAGCATCGGGTCTTATCGCCCATTGAACGCCACGCGGCCACATAAAGTGCCACAGAGACCAAAAGGCACGGCGAAAGAGGCCATCAAGGAGTGATCGAGTGTTTGCGAAGTGCGTGTCGCAGGCTCGAATTCAAATGCAGTCTGGCCAAGAATGTCGACGTTTAGCAGCCGTCGCCCCGTATCGTAATGAGCGTTTGGCGTGCGGAGACAGAACTGGCAGCAGCCCGATGTGTGGGTTCCTTGGCGATCTCGGCATATCTTGACGACTGTGGTTGCTATTCTGCCGTCAAAGCCGGTCAGCGGTGTACAGTATGATATCCATCGGGATATTGTCGACGATGATGACTCGGCAGATTATTCCGGGGCGAATTGAATTGTCGGGGCAATTGATCCGCGTGCGAGGGACCGACGAGAAAATCGATTTGCGTCCACCTGTCTCAAGTCTCGAGCAGCCTCACGCTTTAGCTGGATGACCACGGCTGGCGGTCATGGGCTGGGCTTGGGATGGCCGTGCCGGGGAGCCGAGCAGCATCCAAGCGGGAGCCGTCGAGGCCCACGTTCAGAAGGGTGCCGTCGGCTGAAGCGGCCAATCGAAGGGCTCTCCCTGGCTGCAGGGCCCGCGTCTCTTTGGTCTCTGGTTGCCGTGTGCCGATTGACTGTCGCATGGACCCCACGCCGCCCAATGCGGATGGATTCGAGTTCCGGAGATGGAGGGAGGGAGGGTGACCATGTCGTTTGGGCCGCGGGCACATTGATGTAACTCGAGCGATGCGCAGAAGAGATGATGGCCGGTCGCCGTCGATGCTTGTCGCGAGCAAGAGTGTAAAAGTGGTGGATGCCTTGAGGACAGCAGTGGCTTTGCGTTGAAGGAATCCTAAGTCAAGTTGAACGTCCTCGTCAGCCCAGGGCGAAGTGGGGGGCTTAGAACAATACGTACAAGCAAGCTACAGGCGGCAGGCACCATCCATCATCGTCCATGCTGCAGTAGCATCAGTGACAGTCGGTCGCTGATGGCGAGCAAGCCATTTGTACCGCGCCTCACCAAAGTACACAGGTTGTACAGCTGCTGCCGGCCGGGTACCTACAGTACAGAGCAGGCCAGTACCTGACTGCAGGCGCCGATACTTTAGTCCAGGCACGCCGGGCTTCTCTCGTGCCACAGGCACCGAGTACATGACTTGAATGAAGCCTCTCAAATGTCGTTTCATGCCGGCTTGACGAGACAGCTGCGTTATATCATTGTTTAAGTGCACACGACAATAACTCAGCGTGAACATTGGATGACAAGACGGACCCAGAATGCTACTGCGTTCTCAGCATGCAATCTTTGGTGACACTACGAGTAAGAAGTACCAAAGGTACCCGCTGAGCGAGGTCGGATGGCTCGACGGTCCATCCAATCTTGCGCGTCACCTTCAGTGCTGGCATGGAACATGCAGCATGACTTTGACTTGCAAATTCCTGGCTTCTACCAACTCATAAGACGCCGGTCGACAACTTCAGGATGCTCCTCATGCCCATCGCTAGGAACTCTCCATGGACCCGACACACCTCAAGCACCAGCCTAGGAGAACCTTGGTACACGGAAACTGCAAGCAGGCCGAGGTTCCCTGCAAGAGTTTCGAAGCGGTACTCGTCAGCGGCCGTTACAATGCAGGCCTGGGAACAGACGTGCAAGCTGCGGGTCTCGCCGGTTGGCGGATACAGGCGGGGGACCCGAGCATGGCTTGAACTCTGGCCCCGTCCGAGTACCAACCGGGGCAGGTGGCAAGCTGCCTGCTACCCCAAAGGGTACCTACCCAAGACCCTACCGCAGCAAACGCAGCTCGCGTCCCCTTTCCATCAAAATGCGCCCTTTGGTCCCGTCCAGCCGGCTTGTATGGTACCTCGGGAGTACCCAAGTTACCGTAGCTTACCTCTCTTCGAGCATCGCCAGCCATCGAGCGATTGCGCGTGTCCCCGCAATGCCGTGAGCAAACCAGCGTACGTGCATCTTGTAGCCTGTTTGAACAAGCCTCAGGCTGTACCGTAAGGTAATTCATCCAACGCAAATGAAGTACTGTAGGTACCTATGACTCCATGTACTAAGGTACCTACCTACTTGCCTTGCCGTCCATCCGTCCTAGCAGTCCAACTCGGCACCCACTGGAGCTGCGTCCCTTGGTCCCCTAGCAAGGTACCTACGTAGGTACCTACCGTAGCCCCACTGCGTGCTCAACTGCTTTCCCACGCTGGCTGGGCTCCACCCACACCCCCATCTTCTGGGCCGCGTCCCTCCCCGAATCCGCCCGCCCGCCCCCCTTCCTGCCCTTATCCTTGTCAGCCGCCCGACCACTTTCGCTTCTGCTCATTGATTCTTCATCGACTCGATCCCGCAACCTCTCTCCTCCATCAACCTCCACCCGTCGCCCATTCTGGACCTCTCTGCACAGCTGGTCCTCGACACTCGAGGCCTCTGCTCCTGCGGAATCCGACGAGCCCAGCGACGGCTCCCCGTCTAACGCCATGGCCGAAGGCGAGAAGACGACTGCGAGCCACCCGGTGCCCGAGGACAAACCACGTTCCTCGATCGCCTCGACAGACAAGTCCCCCGATATCACGGTAAGCATTAGTCTTGCCCGCACCGATGGTCCCGCGGCGTGCCTGTGCCCTTTTGCGCCGCCTGAATCACAGAGCCTGGCGTCGCATCCAGCCGCTCCAAGCACGCCCAGGATCCAGACAACACCACCAACAGACGTACTTTTGGTACAGGCTGACGCAACTGTCAGGAGGAACCCTTTTCATATGACGAGGACGACCGCTACTTCTATTCAGCGCAGCAAACCACGACCGAGCACGACCTTAATGTCACAGAAGATGATCTCCTCGAAGCCAAAGAGCTCGCCTCGCAATATACTCTCGATGAGGTGCGCGACATCATGATTCGCGTCCGTCGCATCCATGAAAAGGATCCCAACTTCCCCTCAACAGTCATTCTAAAGATACAAGCCTTTCTCGACAACGAGTCCGTCTTCACCGAACCCGAGAAGCACCAGCACCTCATTCAAGAGATGAAGCTCGAGGCCGCTCTCATCACGAGCAACAGCCCCTACGCCGAAGTTCGCGCCGTCGTGAGCAACAAAGACCATGTCAAGACGCCCTGCTCCACTATCCGCAGCTGGGCCATTGGCCTCGTCTTCTCCGTCTTGCTTGCCTTCATCAACCAGCTCTTCGACATTCGACAGCCCGCCATCCGTGTCATGGCCAATGTCGCCCAGCTACTCGCATATCCCATAGGAAAGGCTGCTGAGAATTGGCTTCCCGATAAGGGATTCACACTCTTCGGCGTTCGCCACACCCTGAACCCGGGCCCCTTTTCGAAGAAGGAGCATATGCTCATCACCATCATGGCAAACGTCGCCTACAACACGCCCTACACTAACTACATCATATGGGTTCAGTATTTGCCGCAGTACTTTGATCAGCCCTATGCCTCTCACTTCGCATACCAGCTCCTAATAGCGCTGGCCACCAATTTCATCGGATACGGCATCGCCGGCATCTGTCGCCGCTTCCTCGTATACCCGTCATACTGCGTCTGGCCTGCCTCGCTGGTCACGATTGCGCTCAACTCTGCCTTTCACACCGACGCCAACCCACCGGTCGAGGGCCCCTTCCGTAAGATCTGGCGAATTTCGAGAATCAAGTTCTTCTACCTCATGTTTGCCGCCATGTTCATCT
Organism: Hirsutella minnesotensis 3608; assembly: GCA_000956045.1. NCBI lineage: Eukaryota > Fungi > Ascomycota > Sordariomycetes > Hypocreales > Ophiocordycipitaceae > Hirsutella > Hirsutella minnesotensis. The sequence continues at coordinate 1,131,046 of KQ030500.1, forward strand.
GGTTCTGGTTCCCTGGCTACATTTGGACTAGCCTATCCAAGTTCAACTGGATCACCTGGATTGCACCCGGTCATCGCGACGTCAACATCATCACGGGAATCAACCACGGCCTAGGTATAAACCCGTTTCCGACTTGGGACTGGAATGTTCTCCTTTGGGACTCGGCCGACCCGCTCATGGTCCCCTTCTTCAGCACGCTTAATCGCTTCATTGGCGTCTTCATCTCCTTTTGGGTCGTGCTCGCCTTTTGGTACAAGAATGTCTACAACACTGGATACCTGCCCATTAATACGAATCGCGTTTACGACCATTTTGCCCAGATCTATAACATCACCCGGTCGACGGACGATCATGGACTTTTCAATCAAGAAAAATACTCGTCCTACTCGCCGCCGTTCCTTGGTGCCGGCAATATCGTCATTTACATGTTCTTCTTTGGCATCTACACCTCGACCCTCACCTACGCTGCTCTCTATCACCGACACGAGATTGTCATGGGTTTCAAGGCCTTGTTCAACAGCATACGAAGGAAGACGCCGCAGAAAGAGGAGCGCGTCTTGGACGTGCATAATCGCCTCATGAAGGCTTACCCGGAAGTGCCCGACTGGTGGTACTTGGCTTGCCTTGCCGTGGCCATTGCCTTTGGCATTGCCGGCATTGCGGGATGGGACACGCACACTTCTCCAGGTGTCGTCTTCTATGGTCTCGCGCTCTGCGTCGTCTTTGTCATTCCCGTCGGCATAATCAAGGCAATGACTGGTATTGAAGTGACGCTTAACGTTCTCGCCGAGTTCGTCGGCGGCTCATGGGTCGATGGCAATGCCCTCGCCATGAACTACTTCAAGTCCTTTGGCTACGTCACTTGCGCCCATGCCATCTGGTTTTGCAACGATTTGAAGCTCGCGCACTATGTTAAGATTCCGCCGCGTCACACCTTCATCGCCCAAATATGTGCCACTTTTATCAGCACGATTGTTTGCATAGGCGTTCTGAACTTTCAAATGATGACCATTCAGGATGTCTGCACCCCCAAGGCCCAGTACAAATTAACTTGCCCTGGAGTCAATACCTTCTTCACCGCATCAGTCTTGTGGGGCACGGTCGGTCCCGAAAAGATCTTTGGTCACCAGGGCCAGTACAGTGCAACCCTCGTCGGTTTTCCGCTCGGAGTCCTCATTGTGGTCCTCTTCTGGGGCTTGAGCAAGAAGTTCCCTCATTGGACCTGGACGCGACAGATCCATCCTGTCGCAATCATGTATGGTGGCATCGTTTGGGCGCCCTACAACATGTCATACGTCTGGCCTTCTGTGCCCATTGCCTATTTTTCATGGATTTATCTCAAGTCTCGCTTTTTAGGCTTGTGGTCAAAGGTAGTTTGCCTGCGCGAACCCCCACATGTCCATAGCTAACTTGCGTCTCAGTACAATTTTGTCCTTTCGGCCGCATGGTCTTGCGGAATCGCCATTGCTGGCATCATCATTTTCTTCAGCTTACAGTACACCACCACAGATCTCGACTGGTGGGGAAACAGAGCGTCCGAAATGGGCTGCGAGGGCAATGCTTGCGCTCTCAAGACTCTTGCGCCAGGCGAATACTTTGGGCCGCGGATAGGGCAGTTCAGCTGATAGAGAAGAAGACAGAAAAGCCGGATAGGAAAAGCCGCAATTCCTGCTTGAGTCATTTAAGCGGCCTCATTCAGGAGTCATGAAGCTCGGAGTTTGGGATTTTGGGATACTCGTATTGGAACAGCATGCTCACCATGACATATTCTAGGGCAAATATTTTCGGCACCACAGTTTATACCCTCTTTGGAATTTATTCTTATCACGCTGTTCTCAGTCTTCGACGTCGGCAGCTGCCTCCAGTTTGGCCATGCATATGCGTGGCCCGTCAGCGACATTTTGTACCATAAATCAAGACGATAAATCGAGACGTTGAAGGGAGCATTACGTGTAGCACTGTGCTCGCATCTGAGTTTTTGCAGCCGTTGCATGAAGAGACGTGATGACTTTTCCCGTGCGAATGGGTTCTCTGTACTGGGAATGCGTTCGCGTTGAAACCACGCCATCGCCATCCGCCGGCCGCATCGGCTGCAACGGGGCCCACTGACGGGAACGAGCCCCGAGAATCTTGAAGTTACACCGTCCACATGTAGGATTGATCTTGACCACAAGTAGCAGATGCCCGGCAGGTTGTAGGACGACGCACGACCCGAACGTTAGGATCAATGAGCAATGTCAAGGCACAGAGCAGTCCGAGACGGTGCGCCGAGTTTCGCGAAAGCTCGCACTTCAAAATATATACGGTCTCTATTCGAGTATACGACACTATATGCACGCTTGCGTGAGATGAAACGATGCAAACGAAGGACAAAGAAGCATACTCCAGGAATGAGGGTATCAGGTGCTTTAGCAGCATGCAAGTTCAACACAATGCGACAAAGGAAAACATCATGACCTGCTCGTCCTCCTTCGGGCCACATTTTTTGCTCCCGTTTAGTCACCTCCTCGACCTCGAGTCCATGATCCTGCTGGCAAAGCGGCCCCGGGGAACGTCGGCCTTTGCCTCTCGATACTCGAGAGCGGACGCGCTCCGCGGGTTGCCGTCGCGCATCGAGGGCTCGGTGCTCAGAGGCGCGGGCTCCGGATCCTCGCGGATGTCGTCCTCGGGGCTGACGCAGACCTCGCGCCGGAGATGTCGCTGCGTCGGCGACGACCGCAGGCTGTCCCTGCTGAGCGTCGCGCGGACCGAAGACGACGACGGTCCGCCGCCGCGCGAGCTTGGAGACGGCGTCGAGCTCGTGCATCTTGCGCACGATGAGGGCCATTTGTGAGGGCATGGTTGGGTTGGCAATCATTTCCTGGGGCGTGACGTGGACGGACTCGAGGCCGCCAATGTCGAGCCTGCTCAGGCCGTGGTTGAGGCGGCCCGCGAGGAGGTAGGCCGGCAGCACCGAGCCCGAGACGTCGTAGAAGCGGCAGGCCTCGAGATGGGCGCCGTCGGTGCCCTGCCCCTTGGGGTAGAGCGCCTCGGCCCAGGCGCTTGCGATGAACGCCTCGAGCGTCCGGCGGTGCTGCTTCGAGATGCGGCTGGACGTTGGCTCGTAATCGGTCGCGACCTCGCCGCCGTTCCCGGAAAGCAGGCGAGGTGACCTGTTTATGTAGTCGCCTGCGCAAGGCAGGTTTTGCTCGTGCATGGCGTCCAGACAAGTCAGTCCCTTGACCGTGCCGACCAGCAGGTCCATGACGGCCGCGGCGAATTCGCCAGGGACGCGGCTGGCGGAATACTCGAGCGCCAGGGCAATCTGCGACGGACCGACTGCGGTAGACGTGACCATGATGTCCGGCACGGCCCTGACCGGCGGCTCAAACATTCGATAAGTCATGGTCGCATCACCCAGCTGGAAGATGGTGGGTGTTTCCCCGGAGCTTTGCGGTTGATGCCGGACGACGGTGCTGAACTGCGTCCAGCCTGGCCAGTCTGTGCATTCGCGGATGATGGCCTGTGCATCGAGAACCTCGTGGGCAAGGGAACAAGTGCAATCGCGTTGGACGAGCCGCATCATCTGCAGCGGCGACGGAGCCGATTCGGGGAACCGGACGCGGACGGGCACCATGTATTCCAGCGGCCCGATCATGGATGATGCCCGCGCATCGGCCTTGGGCCCGAGGCTCATTCGCCGGCGTCCCTCGACGAGCTCGCCAAAGACGACGTCGGCGGTCGCAGAGAGCCGCGCGAGGATCATGGCCCATGCCGTCTTGAGCACCACGTCGAAGCCCACGCCCTCGTCCTCCAGCATGGCCAACTCAATCGTCTCGTGCAGGGCCATCTGGTCGGCAACGGGCCCTCGCGGCCGCGGCTGCGGAATCACCTGCGTTATCCTGGCGCCGGCGAGCTTGGCGCTCCAGTGGCGGACGCTGTCCCTGCGCTGGGCGGCGGCCTGGATGGTCCGCGCGTGCTGGAGGAAGCTGCCTCGAGTGAGGATGCTGTCCGGGTTTTCATACAGACGCGCGAGATCATGTGCGAGGAGCGGCACCGCCCCCTCTGACATTTGAGCCGTGCTGAAGCGCATCAGAAGCTTCCCTTGCTTGCCGTCTTGGTCTTCGAGATGGGTGAACTCGGTCACCGGAGACCCCAGGCGAAGGGGCAGGCGTTGGTCCTGCTGCATGACCCGGGTCATTCCGGCGTCCAGCTCGCTCGCGGAGCAGCGCTCATGTTTAAAAGGAGCGCGAAAGGAGGACAGCGAAACCTGATACGCGCGACACTCGTGGATAGCGAAGGAGGTGCGGAGGATGGGATGTGCCAGCGTCAAGGCTTCACACGCGGCCTCAAGCCTTCTCAGCTGCACCGGGCCGTTAATATCGAGCACTAGACACCCCATGTCCCCTCGAGGTCGGTAGAGACTTGATTCGAGGCTTTGTGTCTGCTGCCAGGTAGCCTCGGCTGCGTCCAGGACGTCGTGTGACGAGACGCCGACCTGCGGCGCCAGCACCAACTTGACGAGCCCTTGATAGGCTCCATGTACTTGCCGTTCGCCTACAAGCATTTCCGGAGGCAACTCGCTGATGTCGGCATCATCGTCGTACTCTATCGACTCTGCGGATGATGTAGACCGGCAAATGTCTGTCAGTGTTGCGCCGCCGAGGACATGTCTGATAGACACGTCAAAGCCGTCGTGACGACATGCGATAACCATGCGTGCGGCAAGTAGCCTGTCGCCTCCGGCGTCGAAGAAGCTATCTGTGGGCTTGATGCCATCCGGCAATGTTCCCAGCACTGAGGCCCAGATCAGTCGCATCGACTCTTCGGCCTCTGTCAGGGGGAGTGGCTTGTTGATCTGAGCCGGACTTCGCATGTCGGGGTACTGGCCATCTGATAGCCCCATAAGCTGGGCATATGTAAGGGAAGCCACCAGCCTTCGAAGGTTGCGCCGGTTGACTTTGAGGGATACAGACAAAGGGAGCCCTCGAACAGGGACGAAGACGGATGGAATGCATTGCCAGGGTAAGCTCGCTTTACCGTCGTCGCGAACTAGCCTATCCAGAGAGGATTCGATAGTAGACCTGGCCGCGAAGAGGCGCTGCTTTATTCCAGGGCCAAGGCACGTCAAGTCGAAAGGCTCGCGGCTTGACCCGGTTCCAAAGTCGAGAAAGGCCACGAGAACACTGGCCGAATCGCTCGTCACTACATTCTCAACGGCAACCTCGACGCCGTTAGCTAGGCACAGCCTGAGACGGCGCTCGATCTCGGCAACAACCACAGGGATGCCATTGAAGTGGATTTCGTCCTGCTTAGTGGCCATGAGGCGAATATAGCCGCGATCGAGATGTCTCGCAATGTGTCCAGTTCTCATGTACCGCCACTTTGGTTTCGCCTGAGGCTCGCGCAGACATTCTGGGTCGATCAGGGGTTGGCCGGGAACAAATCTGTGAGGCGTCACGAGTGGGCTGTCAATCGCGAGCTCGCCCATGGCACCAACCGGCACCATTCTTTTTGGGTCTTTGGGATTGAGGACGAGAAACCTCCCCATGAGAGGCGGCGCGACCATGTCCGTGTCGTTGGGGCCGTATATTTGTAGGACTGATATTGCCAGCGGGCAGAGATCGGGACCTCCATAGGCCAGAAGAACCTCGGCATGCGGCAGCCATGGAGTGTACGTCTCTCGATCCAAGCTTCTTGTCCTAAAGCAGATGGTCTTGAGACTTGGTACTCGCCTGGGGTCGGTTCTTCGTGCCAAGATGGGTGTCATGTAGGACCAGTTGACGTCCATCCGATTGATGACGCCCTCAAGATCAGACGCCCTTTCAGGACCGGACGGTATGCAAATACGACCGCCGTGAAGCAGAGTACCGAAAACCTCGACGAGGGCAATGTCCACGTTAAAGGCCGATAGCTGCAAGACGCGGCTTCCGTCGCCGATTCTAAGAGCGGGCCCCTGGACCGACAAGATGGAACAAAGCGATTGGTGGGTGAAGAAGATGCCTCGCGGGCGGTTCGTTCCCGGAGACAAGAAAGCGCAGGCGGCCTGCTCTGGAAGGGGCTCGCGCAACGGCATTCCCGTTGGAGCTGGCATGGTAGCAAGAGAGTTTTGGTTGACTAGCAAGCAGTTGTTGACAATGGGCCCGATATGCTTCCACGCCGGTTCGGTCACAATGACGATTGGAGGCGCAAGCTGGGAGATGAGGGTTTTGGCTATTGCGAGATCTTGGCTGTCGAGAGCGACAAAACATCCGCCCGCCTGCAGGACGGCGAGCATGACAATGGGAGACCAGCGGCACTTGTCGAGCACGAGTGGAACCAGCATGCCGGGCGCGACTCCTACCTGGACCAGATACGCAGCCAACTTGGAGACGAGGTACTGGAGCTGTCGGTAACTGAGAGACCCATCCCATGACGAGATGGCCGTGGCGTGCGGTCGAATCCGCGCCTGTTGGAGGATGAGCTGGTGCAGGCAGGCAGACACCTTTGTGTCAGTCTGGTCGGGGTCCCAGTCGGGCGAGGTGATTTGCCGGTAGTCTCGCTCCGTAAACAGGTCAATCTCAGACACGGGGCAGTTTGAAGCACCCATGACGATGCCGAGGGCGTTTTCGAAATTATAGGCCACGCTCTCGGCCTGATCGCCCGTCAGATGGCGGAAGGTGATGTCTCCGCGAAACTGGCCCTCCAGCCGAGTCACGCAAAGAGAGATATCGCAGTTGGCATCCAAAGACGAAGATACGAGCAAAGGCTCCCATGTCAGGGAGTCCGTCTTCGTCTTCACAGCGGTGCACAGAGATTGGCTTGCGTCTTGAATCGAGATGCATGTGTTGAATAGGGGCTCCCTCACCAGCCCGAGCGCATGCTCAATCTCGCCCACTGTCGGAAGATCGCTCCTCGACGAGTCCCTGTAAATTGCCTGAAGACTTCTCAAGCACTCTGCAATGGTTTGGGTGCCAGAAACGTCCGCCAGACAGGGTGCGAGGGCCGCGAAGCTCCCGATGGGCTGCCGCCACGCGTGCTCCCGCCCAGGAAACTGATAGCCAAAGCTGACTTTGTCGGTGCCGACAAAAGTGCGTAGTACAAGTGCCCATGCCATTTTGAAAAGCGTCGGCGGTTCCACTCCGAGATCTTTACAGAAGTTGAGCACAAGTCTCGGGCTGACGTCCAGATCAAATGCTCGCGTGTGGACTTGCCCATCTTGTTGAAGGGCTAGCCGCGGAAACAGGCAGGGCGCGATGGCGCCGCGGGTTATTCCCCAGGCCTGTATCGTGTTGGAGGCATCCTCTGATGAGATGTGGTAATGTTGCCGTGGCGTTGGGAAGTCGGTGACATGGACCATCTCGCCAGCGTAGATTCGCCCGAGCTGGCAAATGAGGGTATGTATGCTTGCCAACTATTCATCTGATTAGCAGGCAGACCGCCCCGTTATGTAGACATGGGCGGAAACTCACGTCGCAGATTGCTTGACTCGCCTCGAGTCTCAAATATGTCTTGGTAGGCGACCTGGATACAGACAGCCGATGCCGCGGACGGCTGGGCACAGGCTCCATGGCCGGCACGGAGGCCAGAGTCTGTACCGGGTTCGTCGAGTCGACAAAGAGTATGACTGGTGATACCTCGCGAAGAACTACCTTGTCGAATAGCCCGTTTTCCGAGATACTATCAATGAAGATGGTGCGCAACGAGGCGTGCTTTGCAACGAGCGACGCCCATGCATCGCAAAGCCTGGTAGCATCAATGGGCCTGGCAACGCCAGTCACGACGAGTTCATAAGTACAGCTGACGTGGAAGCAGCTTTGATCCTGTGCTTGAGCAATTAGTATCTCGTGCTGGACCGGATCAACCGGGTTGAGAGAATCGATGTTGTTGACGCTGTCGAGGCCAATGGCAGCCAAACGAGTAGTAGCCAGGCGCGCCATGGCATCGTAGGAGGTTTCAAGAAAGGGCGCCTCGGCAAGGGTAAGCTGCGGCTCCATGACGCTCAAGCAGGCGATAGCTTCGAGCACTGACTGCTCGAAAGCGCTGACCCACGCGGCGATGCGGTTTCGATGGGCTGCGTGAGTGTTGTAGAGGACCTCAACGCGGGCTCCAGCCTCGTCAATAACAACGGAGACTTCAAAAAGAGCAATGCGGCCGACGTCGGGACCAATATCTGATACGAGTGACTCAAATTCGCCATCGGGGCCAGTCACGGGCTCGAGCATTCCGTCGCCCGGACTGAGCTGTCGAAGCGTCTCGACGCAGTTGAACATGATTTCGACAGGAATAGATGGCGCAGTATCAGCCATGTGCGGCTGCAATGTCGAGAACTTGGAAGTTAGATTGGAATTATTACTCCTCTGGAATTCGAGTGCCCTTCGCGTATCTTTGGCAAGCTTGACGAGGTGCACGACGTCCGTCTCGCCATCAGCTGCAGGAATGGAAAAGGGGCTCAGCGTCGTGAACCACCCGACAGTCTTGTCGAGGCCGGCCCCGTCTCCCCTGCCGTGATGCTGCTTCCAGACGGTCGGCACGGAGCGATCCGGGAACGTCTGGCCAAACGAGTGAAGCAAGGCGGCGACAAAGACGTCCGAAGCCTCGGTGCGCAAGACGGTACTGCACTCGGCCAGCAGCGACGAGGCCAGGTCGGGCGGCAAGCAAAAGCCCAGTTGAGCCGTGTCGGCATAGCAGTTTGGCTGCTGCTGGAGCTGCCAGTACGCAAGGTCGGCGGCTCCCAGTGCCTGAGGAAGGACGGGGTCGACGAGCTTCTGGTTCGCCTCGACGCTCTGGCTCCCGACCCAACGCGTGAAGCCGAGCGAGGGCCCCGAGGCGAGAGTGCCGCGCTGGAGCAGCTCGTCGAGGTCGTGGAGCAGAACCCGCCAGGAGGCCACGTCGACGACTAGGTGGTGCGCCACGAGATATAATAGCTGCTGATTATCACGCGTTCGAATATGCTGCGCCGCGAAGACAGGACCCCTGAATACGTTGAGGCAGCCCTGAGCCTGCTCCATGATTTCCAACAGGCTTCGATGCCTCCGCTTCCTCCTCGTTCTCCTTTTAACATCTCCAAACTGGCAGAACTTTCCAGAGTCGTACTGAATGACACCGTCTTCGTCGTCGTTCTCGTCCTCCTCTCCGTCGGGGCCCTCATCGACGTCGTCGGCTGTTGCATCGGCGTACTTATGCTCGAAACGGTACGATCGTGTCGCCGCCGGGGCAATCACCTGTGCCCACCCTTCTCCCGTGAGCCTGAAGCGCGCTCGTAGCATGGCATGATGGCACGTCAGCACGTCAATGGCCGCTTCGATGTCGGCCAGCTCCGCGCCGCCCCGGACCCGGAGCAGGATGCTCTGGCTGAACCTGAATCCCGATCCCGACACGGCCGCCGACTCTATGCTCCGATTGAGTGTCGTCCGGAAAAACATTTGCTGCATCAAGGAGAGGGGGAAGAATTCGGACTCGCTGTTGATGGCGTCCGTCTCATCCATGGCGCCTTCGACTTCCGACATCCGTGTAAGCTTGTCCTGCTCATCGGCGGGCAGGCCCCTGGCGGCTCTTCCCATAGTCGGGCGTTTTCTGAATATTTGCATGCTCATGATGCGTTCCTCCATGTCTTGGCTCGCGTTTTGCACCCAAGTCTGGAGCAGTCTTGCGTCCGGCTCGCCTCGACCGTCAAGGGCCATGGACTGTAAAACTATCCACACATCCGGCCTCGGCGAATCGCCTCCCCACTCGAGCACCGCCGTCCGCAGCCCGTGAACTTGTCTCTGTGCCGCGTCGATTTCTGTTGGTGGTATCAGGGTAGTGTCTCGGCCGGGTGTTAGGTGCGGTGTGGATGTCGCCGTTGTGAGAATGAGCGCCACAAACTGCCCTTCAAAGGGACCCGCTCGTGGGTGGATGAAACAGACTCTCTCGACTTTCGAGGTAGAAAGGACCAAGGTCTCGAGTTGTTTCAGCGTATTGCGACTCCTTGAGCTTGTTTTGGCGTCGAGTTCGGCTCCGCCCGACGATGTCGACGATGGTCTAGAGACGTCGCTGCCAAACAGAGGGGCGATGGCTCCGACTTCTATGGCTGTGAAAACGTCGTCTACGCTGCTCGTCGGCGTCGTTGTCGCTTCTGATATTTTGGATACGGAGGGCTTGGCCCGCTTGTGCCTTGAGCTCGATGGGGAGACGCGGAGCGGCGTGATGTGTGCCGGGGCGGTTGTGTAAATGTCAGAAATGGGCGACCGGTCAGATAACCCTTCGGCCTGCTGCGACGCCGTATCGGCATCCATACTCTCGTGGGTCGACAGGCTCTGCAGATATGCGTCTAGCTCTTTGTGGTGGCTCATGTCGGCGAATAGGTCGGCCGACTGTCTTTGTTGTGCCCTCGCCGGGGGCGTGACGGGGCGCGCCATGTCCAAGCTTCCGTCACCCGGCCATTGGACGCTTGGACAGGAAGATGCCGCTGTCCCATCCCTCTGTGCCAACGACTCCGCCGACTGCAAAGACCCTGGCTCCATGTGTTGGTTGTGTGGATGCGACCGCACAAGTCGGCGACCGAGACCCGGCTGGTGATTTCGCCCCCGAACTCGTGGGCCAAGGTGGACGGCGCCGGAGCAAATGAGGCAGTACGCTTTTGCGTTCGACGGACACAAAATGTAGGAAGGAAAAGGTGGAAAAGAGACGGGCGCCTGGGGATATGAGAATAGAGCATGTGCCAACTACACCTCCGTCGCGGCCCGTCGACTCTTCCCACCGCCCACGGTTCGAGCTTAACTTACACATCACCGGACGACCCGAAGCCATCTTCTCCGGATCTCGCCAGGCCACTACTGCAGGGAAGAGAATCCCGGCAAGCGAGCACGTCACGACCAGGTTTCAGGCGCAGAGAGCGGCGCGCTCATTGGCGAGTGTGTGCCCTCTCTGTCTGCCGTGAGCAAAGCTGCCAGCGACGGACCGCATTCAGGCGCAAGAAGCCGCTTGGCAAAGGCGGCCTCAGGGAAAGACTCCGACAAGAGAGATCCGATCCGGGGCGGTAAGGCGTGGCTTGTCAGCCGATCCCCGTTCCTCGAGTGGGCGGGTTCTGCATCCACCTCGTCTACTCGTCCACCTTTCTTGGCCCGCCGTCTCTGCGCGCTGACGGAGGAGGCTGCTCACTCTCTAGAGCATGTACTGTGTAAGATAAGTTTTCTATATTTGATACCGCTAGTCGCAGTATCGCAGCAGCGCAGCTGGAACATGCAGGCGACGGACGGGCTCCCGCATCCTCGTTCTGCATGGCCCCCAAATACAAGGAGGCTTGCTTGCGTCAAGATGCAGCAGTCTTAGGCAAAATCTTAAACCCGTCAGTCTCTAGACTCAGCTCTCTCTTGCCCTCCCTATAAATAAGTCGTCGGGCTTGGGCATCTATGCGCAGCGGCACTCGGCACGTACTGTAGAAGCAGCTGCAAGACTGCTTTCTTTTTCTTGCCATCTTTCTCGTTTGACTTTGAACCGCATTCTCGAACGTGTCTGCCGCGTGGGGCTCTTGGGCTTGGCATAGGGGCAACGGACGGCCATGGAGCCAGCGCGGCCCAACCGGTATGCTTCCAGCCCCGACTGTGGGGGCTCTCCGTGATCCTCGGATATCCACAGAGCCCGGTGAGGCCATCCGGAAGGATGTACAATTGCGAGGCATACATCTCAATCTGATGGTCCAACCTTGGCGGCGTCCTCCTCTCACCGGATAAAAGGCACAAGACGGAATGCGACCGTAGCGAGTCGCATCGTGTCACTCGCACCGTCACATGAGGAAAAGTTGAATGATTCCCGGCTTCTCAGAGACGGCTGATTTGAGCCGGCGCTTCCGCGGTGCCGAGCCGTCACGATTCGGATCCGTGGAGGCTGAAGAGCGGCGTGTAGCCAAGACGTGGCTTTGGAGACGAGCCAGTTCCTTGCTTCGCAGCCGTGACTCATCGACCGTGTGAGACCTCGCTTCTCTAGTCGTACCTGCAAATTAGCACAAAATCTCGTTGATGCCTGCATGTGAATCTTCGTATCTGCGAATGATGGCTCAATGTCGTTCCGGATCTCGAGATGCCTCCGTCTTTTCAAGGAACCCTGGCGCCATCAAAGTTACCCCGCCCACCCTTTAAACACCGTATTAAACGTCAAAACGGCCCACCGTCATCCCTTTAAAACTCGCCGTTTCCTCAATACCATGGAACGATGACAGTCCATGTCTGTTTCTGAGCCTGGGTGTTGAAGAAGTTGGACATGTTTCGACCAACAAAGCGTAGCTACAATGATTCAGGGCCTGAACGCAATATAGGAACGCCTGCATGTGGCCTGACGCTACAAGATTAAATGCACGCCGGCCTCTAAATTTCTACATGCGAGGTAGACGGCGTATACCTAGATTCATGCCTATTCGGTGCACATTTACTTAGAGAATATCTCCATTACAGGATCATTCATTAATTGATTGCCCACGGGTTGGACACTCAACTATTTGATTCAGAATCAGGCAGACGACGGGCCTACCCTAGACTCCAGCCTTGGGGAGTAAATATCATGTTTAGTCATTTGCCAGGGACTGTGTGAGGGGACTGGAAGCACAGAGTTGTGTAATATCATGGAAGAAGCAGTTGGCAGATATATAACAAACAGAGCCAAGGAGTTTGTCTTTTGTTAGAGCCCATCGACACCAACGAAATTCTGTCAATGGTGACGACTATGTCTTGATAAGGCGGCCCCTGACGCTCCCTACTCAACATTGAACCTTTGTTGGTAGCTTGCATTGCAGGAAAATGTTATTCGCTGATCTCTCATCAAATCTTTATAAGAGTTCTTGATGGATGGCCATCTCCCATTTGCATTCAACCTTCGTTGCGGGAAGCATTCTTTCTGATCGGCGTGAAGAAGCCCTGCTCCATACCAGCCCGTGCTGCTATATGGTACATAAATTATGCTACAATACACTGGGAATTACCTCTTCCTGCTTTTAGACAAATCACTTCCTAATTGACAACTTGAATAGGTCCAGCCTTTCGATTTCTTCCTTTCGACCTTGTAGTTCCTCCAGATTCCAATTTGTGTTGATATGCCTGCCCTTGAGATATGCCGGTCGCTTGGCGGCGAGGTAATTTGTCACTGCACCGACGAGTGCCGCTATACCGCCGAGGTCAGTGACGATCGGTGGCAGAAATCGCATAATCGCATCGAGTATTGGCACCTACGCGTATCTTTTGCAAATGGCTTAAAAGCATCAAGCGTCGAGTCGGTATTGACGAGTCCCGGGTTAAGTGTGTACGCCGCTAAATGCTGATTTTCGGATTGGAGCACTTCCGTAAACTTCATGACGGCGGCTTTGGAGCTGAAGTAACTGCTTAGAGTCGGTGGGACGAGATCGATGTTGGAAACGATGTTGATGACTGTCGGTTCTTTGACTGGCTTCTCCTTGAGAAGTCGTAGGAAGGCAGAGGTGGTCAAGAAGGATCCTTTGGTGTTGACCTCAAAGTCGTTCCACCAGGTGCTCAGGGTAACCCTTTCGACCGCATCGAACCCACTTGCTTGGCCATCTTGATTAGTCTTATTCTTGCTTGAGCAGTATTGTAAGAACATACGGACTGATGACACCGGCACAGTTGATGAGGGTATCCGCGGTGCCAAAATGGTTCTTGACAGCGAAGAACAGTCCGCGTACAGCCTGCTCGTCTGATATATCTGCCGGCTGAACCAGGATTTCAACAGAGGGATGATCCGCGAGGATCGAGTCCCTTACGTGTTGTAGATCCGGCAAAGACCGCGCGACGAGTACCAGTCCCCGTACGCCGGCTTTGGCATGTGCTGCAGCAATGCCCTGACATTTGCAGTGTCCAGGTCAGCTAGTCGCTTCGCGTGCGGTACACCAAGACTCCTCGAGGCTATCCGAAGTGACACTCACTGGCCCTATGCCCTTTCCAGCCCCAGTGATGATTGTAACTTTGTCGGCCTGACAGAGGTCGGCGCTGGCCGGATCAATGGCCGGGTATACGTCGCGATGATAGGTCTTTGTGACGATGCTAGGCTTTGTGTGGATATCTGGATCCGCCGGCTGGCCTGACATGCTTGCTCGCAGTAGATGACTCTTGATATTGTCCAAGGCCCTCGGATTCTATGTGGTCTTGGGGAAAAGAAAGGCGGAGGCGTATTGGCGATTCGATGCATACAAGTCTGGGATTTGATGTTGCTCTTAGCATCGAACCGCTTACACTTCAATATTTCTTGTACGTCGGCCGTCAACACTTGCGAGAAAGTCGATTTCCAAGCAGTCAAAGAAGAAGATGAGTCGATATAACAGAAAGGGACTGACGTTGGAGCCTCAATTTCCAGTCAACTCCAGGCATTTCCTGTTCCAAGGGTCGGAGTCGCAGCTGCAGTCAGCACAGCGGAATGTGCCAGGGACCCACTTGCTCCGGGCCCAAAGGGGAATTACTCCTTTTGGAAAAAATATCGGGTGGAGCTGCCGATCCGCGCCCAATCCGAGCCGCGCCGTGTCCCGGCCTCGCCCCGGCCCTCGATGCCGGGCAGGTGCCACGGCCAAATCCAAAGGGTCAATATGATAGCAAAGCAGGAGAGGCTGGTGGTATGATACCGAAGATTATCAAGCACCAGGCACATGTTTTTTTTCGGGTGTTCCATATACGTCACTGCTTCCCAGCGTCACCTTCTGCGACGAAAACACCAGCCCAAAGCTTGACCGTTCAATAACACGAACGAGCCAAGCACGAATCTTGTCCAACAGTGCTCAACCTTGACCATCATGTCCCAAGACTTCATACAGACCGAAAAACACGAAAGCGGGAGCGAGGAGGTCACAGATGACGATGAGCTGGTACGCCTCGTCAGCTCTTTCATGCGCAACGATGATGCAGACCGCAAAGAAAGATACGATGTCGTCTTTCACAACCTTACCGTCAGAGGCGCAGGTGTCGGCGTAAGTGCTTCTCTCCATAGACTTACCTTGACATTGCAAGCAGTAGAAGTTCAAAGTCTCACATTGGGAGCAGCATCAAAGGGCGCCTACGGTTCCCACAGCCCTCGTCGCCCAGGCCCGAAAGCTGAACCCGGCGCAACTCCTTTCACGCAAGCCTGGACCGTCACGAACGCTGCTGCATCCTATGAACGGCATTCTTCGCGGCGGAGAAATGCTCATGGTGGTCGGAAAACCAGGAAGTGGATGCACCACATTTCTCAAGGCTTTGGCCAATATGCGCGACGAGTACGCGGCAGTCCAAGGCTCCGTCCTCTACAATGGCGTTGATGCCGGCGAACTCGAAAAAAGCCGGCCTGGTGATGTAGCTTTTGCAGGTGAGTACCATGTTCTTTGAACAACTTGGTTCATAATTCTTACTATACGCAGGCGAAGACGACGTCCATTTCCATAGTCTCTCGGTCGGCACGACGCTTCGCTTCGCTCTCAATGCACGAACGCCCGCAGGACTTGCCAACCGCGCCCAATCAGTGAGCCAAGACGTCAACATATTACTCCGGATGTTCGATCTGTCCCACGTTTCCAACGTCGCTGTTGGCAATGATTACATCCGTGGAGTTAGTGGAGGTCAGCGGCGCCGAGTCACACTTGCAGAGACACTCTGCACACGAGCGAGGTAGGAGATACAAACCCCCTATAACATTATGTAGAAGCTCACAGCTCGCAAGGGTCTTGTCCTTTGACAATCCGACCCGAGGACTCGACTCGTCGACGACTCTCAACTTTGCCCGAATGTGTCGTGAGTATGCCAAGCAAAGCAATTGTGTTACGGCCATGTCTTTATACCAAGCAAGTGATGCCGTGGCTACGTGCTTTGACAAGGTCTTAGTCCTCAATGAGGGCCGCGTAGCCTACTTTGGGCCGACTCGCCAGGCCAAGCAGTATTTCCTCGACCTTGGGTTCCAGTGTTCTCCGCAAACCTCATTAACCGACTTTCTCACGTCCATGTCTGGAAGCCCTGAATCCCGAACGGTCGAGCCGGCCAGGAGCGGACAGCCGGCACCCCTGACGCCCCAAGACTTTGAAGAGCGGTTCCGGTGGAGCAACTATTGTGACGATACGTCTGGATGGAGCCCTAAACGAAAGGTGGAGGGTGCGAGTAAGAGGCCGCGCTCCATCTACAATCTGCCATTGTATCGCCAGATATACGAGTGCACCGTTCGACACTACCGCATCCACTTTACTGACCGGAGCAACTGGGTCGCTGAGGCAGCCGGCACCATTTCTCAGGCCATTATGCTTGGAACCTTGTTCCGGGACCAAAAGGCCGTCACAGCTGGCATATACACGCGCTCCTCGGCTCTCTTCTTTTGTGTCCTCATCATGTGCTTACAGGCAACCGCTGAGTTTGGCAACACCTTTGCGCAGCGACCCATTTTGCTGAAGCAACGGTCCCTCGGTCTATATAGGCCAGCAGCCTACGCACTGGGCCAGATCCTCGCCGACATCCCGTGGAAGGTTATTTTCGTCGTGTATAATCTTCCCATATATTGGATGATCAACTTCAAGCGACGACCCGACTCCTTCTTCATCTGGTTTTTGACTCTATACGTGGCTCTCATCTCCATGGGCGTCATGTTTCGTACCATTGCCGTCTTCACCACGACCATTACTCGGGCTGTGCTGCCGGTCGGCATTCTGATGAACTCGCTCATCATATACACGGGCTTTTACGTTACACCCCCTGGAATGAAGGTGTGGCTTGGCTGGCTGCGATACTTGAACGTACGGACCCTCCATCCTGAACTGCTTCTCGTATACTGACAGAGCAACACTAGCCCATGTACTATGCTTTCGAGTCGGTCATGCTCAATGAGTTCGCCGGTAGCGAGTATCAGTGCAGCGACCAAGATACTGTTCCACGGGGTCCAAACTATAATGATTCCGCGTTTCAGACGTGCGCTCTACAGAGTTCAAAGCCTGGAAACTTGCTGCTGCCGGGTCGAGATTATCTCACAGCCATGTACGACTTCTGGCCGTCGCACCTGTGGCGCAACGTTGGGATCAATCTCGCCTTTTTCGGCTTCTTTGCTTTATGCGTAGCGCAAGTACCCCGATCCAACGAGAGTCCCTGGTTTTGAATGTGCACTGACGACTAACAGGTTCGGGATGGAGCGGTTCAAGACGCCCGCCGGACGTCTTTCCACTATTTTCTACAGCAGAGATGTTGTCCAACCAAAGTCTCCCAAGTCCGCCTCGCTCACCGATGAAGAAAAGTCGCCAAAACAGGATCTCCAATTTACAGAGCCTCCTTATCCCCAAGAAAATAAGAAGACTCCTAGTAATGGCATCAAGTCTACGGGCCATCGATTCGTGTGGAAAGACCTTTGCCTGGACGTACAGACTGGTGGCGAAACTCGGCGGCTTCTAAGCAACGTCTCAGGTCAGTGATCCAATGCCTCCAGGTCGTATCTTGTGCTTTGACAAAATCTCACTCGGTGGCAGGATGGCTTGAGCCTGGGACAATGACGGCCCTGATGGGCATCTCTGGCGTTGGAAAGGTACGTCAATGCCCGACAGGAGAGTAAAAGGAAGGTCCTGCGACTAACTTCTCAAAGACCACTCTTCTGGACACGCTCGCTCAGCGAGCCAGTGTTGGAATCTTGACTGGAGGACTCTTTCTGGACGATAAACCATTACCCAGGTCCATGAATCGGCGCAGTGGCTTTGTCCAGCAGCAAGACGTCCACCTAAGCACCTCGACCGTCCGCGAGGCTCTTCGATTAACGGCTCAGCTTCGACAGCCTACGTCGGTGCCTGTTGAGGATAAATTTGCTCACGTCGAGGATGTCATTCGAATGCTTGATATGGACGACGTTGCAGATGCCCTGATCGGTACCCCAGGGGCCGGTCTGAACCTCGAGAAGCGCAAGCGTGTCAGCATCGGGGTTGAGCTTGCCGCCAAGCCAGACATCTTGCTATTCCTCGACGAGCCCACCTCGGGTCTTGACGGTGACTCTGCATACTCCATAATCCAGCTGATGCGCAAGCTAGCGGACGCGGGCCAGACTATTCTGTGTACAATCCACCAGCCTTCTTTTGAACTATTTGCAAACTTCGATACCATGCTGCTGCTCGTTCCCGGAGGCAGGACAGCGTACTTTGGACCTTTGGGATCGAAGTGCCGCACCATTGTCCAATACTTCTCAAAGAACGCTCGCGGCTGTGAGCAGACGGAGAACCCGGCGGACTACGTGCTTGGCCTTACAGCGAATGGTCAGGTCGATTGGCCTGCCGTATGGGAGAGGTCGCAAGAAAGAGCCGCTTTTCAACGACGGCTTCAAGACATAATATCGGGAAAAGAAGCGAAGCTGGAGGAGCCAGAGACTGCGAATAGTACCGCAAAAGATGAAGCATATGCCGCGCCGCTTCCTCGACAGTTGCGTGTGGTCCTTGGTCGCGCATTCCGGAACTACTGGCGAGATCCGGACTACGTAGTCGGCAAAATGCATCTCAACATCTGGATGGGCTTGATCAATGGCCTGACGTTTCTGCAAATGTCCAACAGTCTGACGGACTCGCGCAATCGGTTGTTTTCTATCTTCATTGGCATCATTACAGGTCCCGTCCTAACGCTGCAGGTTGAGCCGCGCTTCATCATGCTGCGCGACCAATTCCTCGCTCGCGAAAAGGAGTCGCGCGTCTACCACTGGAGCATCTTCACAGTGAGCGCATTCCTTGTCGAGATCCCATTCACCCTCGTCGGTGGCTTCATATACTGGCTTCTTTGGTACTATATGGCCGGCTATCTTTACTCGTCCGAGAGAGCGGGCTATGCCTTCATCATGTACGAGCTCTATCACATCTTCGTGGCCAGCATTGCGCAGCTTATTGCTTCCATTTTTCCGACCGTTGGAGCGGCGCAAATCGCCACTGGCTTTGTCTGGTTGATGATCAATACCTTTAACGGTCCGCTTTCGCCGCCGCCCCTTACGCCCAAGGGTTGGCGCTGGTTCTACAACGTGTCGCCCCTTTATTATTTCGTCGAGAGTCTGACGACGAACGCCATGCACGGGCTAGACATTGTGTGCCGCAGCTCAGAGGTTTCCGTCTTTCCCGCGCCTGGTGACCAAACGTGCGGTGAATACGCCTCACGGTTTTTGGGTTCCGACGCTGCACAGGGATACCTTATTAACCCTGATGCCACTGGAGACTGCCAGTATTGTCCATTTTCCAACGGAGACGAATACGTGAGTTGTGCTCTCATCCACTAAGCCCCCTTTTCCCGCAAGAGACTTGAGCTGAAATTTGACAACACAGGCCAAACAATACGACTTTACATACGCTAGCCGGGGCAAGAACGTGGGGATTTTTATTGGCTTTATCCTCTTTAATTACACAATGGCGGCACTCTTTACCTACGCCATTTTTATAATGAAATGGAGGCTTCCTCGGACCTCTCACCGGAGCAAGTAACGCAGATATTTGTAGCGATTTGAGAGTCTCGTTTTTTACATTTTCATATTCATGATTTCATAGGAATAGACTCTAGAACTATCACAGGTGAAAATGTTTTTGGAGACTCCGCGATAAACCCTAGGGTTGTATGGGATTCGAGAAGGCCCTACATTTCCTAGAGATCTACATGTACCTAACGAGCAGGCAGCTCGATAGATGAAGGCTGGGACTGCCCTGGGATATAACGCTGGGGCGACCCGATACATGTATCCGGCGCTGTGTTCCGAATCATGAAAAAACTCAAGTTTCTCCTCATAATAACCATCACGGCTACCCAGCACATCGTCAAAAATCTCAGTCGAGATGGCTCAAGTTGCACGCTGTTGACTGTGACTAGCTTACTATCTGCGACCTGGGACGACACGAATGGCAACACCATCTATCCTACGTATTCAAACTCCAACAGGGACTGAAAAGCTCCATCTGGCGAGCCAGACGTCACTCCAACTAGTCGGAACGTCGAGGGCCGAACCTTGTCAAAGAGTGTTTCAAAATCTGCCACGCTCCGCTCCTTTGCATCATGCGCGGCGAGCATGAACGCGTCTTCAATTCTATTGGTTTATCTGGTTAACTTTATCTTCCGAAACCTTGCTTGCATGCATCGGGCGTATATCATAGGACCTTACCGAATCATCTTGTCTGGCAGCGTATTTAGCCGTGTTGCAGGAGGTGGAGGAAGCGTACCCTCGCTTATGAGAATCTTGGCGCCAGGTTTAAGCGACGGTAAGAGCGATGAGAGAATCCGAACCGAATCTTGATCACTCCAGTCATGCAAGATATGCCGCAGCATGTAAATGTCTGCCTGCACGGGTTGCGGCGAGAAGAAGTCGTACTCGGTGAAGGTAATTCGCGACGCAAGGTCTGCATCGGCCTCGACAGCCCGCCTGCCCATCTCGAGGGCAGCGAGGTTGCTGTCCTGAACAATGAACTTGGCTGTGGGCATAAGCGGCGCGAGAGAGCGAACTGTATGGCCACTTGAGCCGCCAACCTACACGCAAGAATGATTAGCTTCATCTCATGGATAGCCCAGCGCTCAATGGATGGAAAGGTCGCACATCGACAAATACAACGTCGCCCTGCGAAGCCCAAGGCCATGCTGCACGCAAGCGATCGACGGACCACAGGGGCGTGTTGACCCTGCCTTCAAGATACTTGTGATATTGATCCGTCAAGCCGGCGTGCTTCTGAAAGTATTCAAACAGGTCTTTGTCCGTGTTGTATGCGATATTGAAGGCCGTTTTGGGTGCATTTGCTGTATCGGCTCGCTGGGCCTCGATATAGTCTGGCGTCTTGACGAGTATGCCGCCAAGAAACTCGGTCCCGAAACGGACAACATTGCCCAAGTACGGGCTTTGTGCAAGGGCTGCCGATACTGCCGAGTGGCAGAACACGCCAGGCTTTTCCTCCACAAAGATCCCATTCGCAATGGAGAAACGCAGGATGCGGGCCAGGTAATCTGGAGGAACACCAGTCTGGTTGGAAAGTTTCTCCAACTCAATTGACGAATTTACTGGAACGAGTTGCGGGAGATTCAGCCGATTGATGATATCAAGGTTTGCCGTATCGGAGGCCTTTACGACCCGTCAGCGGACCTCATATTGGGCAGTACAATATTGGTTGGATGCACATCATAACTCTGATATAGCTCCATGTTTTTAGGAGGAGAGAGGAGCAGGGCATCAGAACTTACTGACCACGCCAAAGTCAAAATGTGTTCAGTTGGTCCTCGGACAAGCTGAACAAGGTCTTGCGCAGCATTCAGAATCTTGACGCGAGCATTTCGGAGAGCCGCGTCTTGGGGTCTGTCGAGGCTAGCCGTGGAGGCTTCGGATGCTTCCGGAACAAAGCTTGGCGGAGGAATGTTGTTTTGTTGGAGCAGTTTGGAGAGATCTTCAACGTGCTCGGATATGCAGCTCGCAAGATCCTGGATAGATGTCATCCTGACGAATGGAAAAGGCGAGTACGGAAATTATCGGGTATCTACGGACTTTGAAGTTAACCTTGAGCCGTGGTGAAGACGGATAAGCAAACACAGGGCAGGTTTTATCGAGCTCAGCCATAACCCCAGCTGGTTCTCATCCATAAAGGTGCGACTTGGCCCTTGCCGGATTGTCAGATCCGGCATGACGTTACAAGCACTTTGCTTCCGGTCCCGATTTGGAAATATGGCAGAAGAACGAGCCGAATGTCAGACTCGGACCGCTTTGCATAGGCGATCCACACGGGCATTTTCAACGGCGAATGCGGTTCCTGGCCAGTCGCGACAAAGATACGGATTGCGTGAACCCTTGAAAATGTCGGGGAAGGGATTGCTTCTTACATCTCCGGTTTCCGACACTCAAAGGCCCACATTCCCACTTTGGCTTGACCCTCGCGGAGTTGCAGCCCGATGATTGACAAGCGGATTACACTGACGTGACTGCCAGAAGGATTTCGAGCCTGAAGAGCACTGACTTGACGTGTTTCTGCCTGCAGGCCCTCAATCCCACATGATAGACGGCCCACTTTGCTCACCACTGCAAAGGAAGTTGTGAAGGAAGATCATGCATGTCTCAGTTGTGAAAATTGTACAACTAGCCAAAGTGAGAGCCTTCCTTACGAAGCTCTTTCTTTCCCCTTTCTCTCCTTGTAGACAATCACTTTGTCCAAGCCGCACTCGACCTCGTTCGTGCCTTGTACCGTCACAGAAGTCAGCCAATTCATTGGCATAAGGAATTACGCCTCTTATCGTTGCCTCCTTCCTTGTGGCTGCTGATCTTGTACAATGGATTCTCGAGTACTCAACTGAATTGTTTGACTCCTCAGTTCGTTATTCCCATCTAGGAAGACCCAGCGAACATCGCTCCTACAAGTTCTCTGATAAAGCGAGGCTAACGCTTAAGGACAGCTGAAACTGTTACACACAGTGCCGAGTATCGGACGTGGCTGGGGTTGGGTTGGGGAGCATCCGACGCCGTCAGACGGCTCAACCGCCTCGGGCACTCGCCGAGCGAACTCGCTTGAAACTAGAGATGTCGACATGTGAATTGCGTCAGTTGCCAGAGCTTGGCGCATGATGGCTAACCTTTGAGCAGTGGCGTCCTCTGCCGTACATGTAGACGCAAATAAGAAGCTCATCTTCTTATCGAAATCAAATACACGTAGACTTATGTTCACGCATCTCAGATTACTCCAACTTCCGATGTGGTCTGGTGGGAGTTGCGCTTCATGTTGTCAACCATCGTCATGTTCACCACCTTCACTGCAGACATGAGTCCCATCGACGGCCGAGGAACATCTTCGAAGATATCAAAACCAAAGCGAACAAAAGTCGCTCGCGCTTGTGATTCGTGTCGTGTGAACCGGATCAAGTGCGACGATCATCGGCCCTGCAGCAACTGCCAAACCCGAGGGAGTAACTGCACAAATGTTATGCCATGGGATGCCCATTCGCTACACGCTGCCAGGCGGTAGGTGCATCGCACCCTTCTCTCAAGTTCCCAACAAGACTCATGAGGATTTGGACAGGGAAATCGACCGTTTGCATAGAAAGCTCAATGCCTCGCACAAGGAACTTCAGTCAAGGCGGCCGCGGGTTAAAGGGCCCAAGGGTGCTGTTCCTTCGACCACCACTACGGGTTCTTCAACGCCGCAGAATGGACAATCGGCTGGAGACATGAGGGAACTCGAATTTTCATCATCGTGCTCTGAAGGATTGCCAGTTTCAGAAAGTCTACCTGGAGCAATGCTACATGAAGAGCAGTACAAGAAGAGCCCTTCACTTTCGAATGATTATTCTTCATTTAGTTCCCGCTTGCGTCAAAATATCCAAGAGAGTGTCAGCCCTCAATACGCTATTTCAACCGTTTGGCCGAGTTGCCCATTATCAACTCACCAAGAGACCTCCTATGCTGGGAATCGCGTGCCCGACTGGCCTAACCTCCCACAAGCCAAGGAGGAGGAGCTGCTCAGCACATTCCAGCAAGGGCTTGACTACAT
Source organism: Hirsutella minnesotensis 3608 (assembly GCA_000956045.1). Lineage (NCBI taxonomy): Eukaryota > Fungi > Ascomycota > Sordariomycetes > Hypocreales > Ophiocordycipitaceae > Hirsutella > Hirsutella minnesotensis. The sequence continues at coordinate 1,154,438 of KQ030500.1, forward strand.
TTGTCTCATTGTCTCCTACGCCGATATTCAAGTGTATCATAATAGACTCTGGAACGATACCTCAAGCACATCACCCACGGCACCTATCCGGAAGCCCTCGGCGTTGCTGGATGTCCTACTTGCACTCGCCATGCAGTATAGGAGTGTCTTTATTCTTCGTGACACGAGCGATAGGCGCAGACAATCAATAATTACCCTGGATTCCTGCATTGCCGGGGATTGGCTTTTTAAACGATCTCAGTGGCTCCTTGCTTCTGATAAACAATGCCCTTCACTTCAGTCACTGCAAGCGTCGACGCTGGGAGTCCTCTACCTTTACAATGCAGGGGCTATCTCGGCGGCAGGCACCTCACTAGCCACCAGTATACGCATGGCAGAGATGCTTGGACTTCATTGCTGTCTGGCCGCTGGTCAAGCTTTAGGTGCGCAGTCCGATATCAGGGTCAGAGTCTGGAGAACCTTGATGGCCCTTGATGTCTGCCTGGCAATGGCCATGGACTTATCCCCGATCATTGTGCAGCCAAGCACAGATCAGCTAAGAATGGAGCACAACAACGCCTCCTTGCCCTCTGACCCGAATGAGGCCTGGTCATTCTTCCAAACGTATCATATGAATATTATTCTTGGGGCCGAATCACTGCGGGCGATGATTCGCCGAAAGCAAACGGAGCTTCTTGAGCACATGCATTTAAAGCACTGGGAATATCAACCCCTAGTGCGCGAGTCTGTTGCTGCGGAAGTTGTCAAGTATCTTGGGGCGGTTCAGGAGCGCGCCAAAGAGGTCCCTGAGAGTCTTCAGCTCAAGCGACATGATGGGAGCGAACCATTCGGCTTCATGGAAAGTTCGGCACTTAACCTGGACTCGGATTTGCCACAGTGGCAGTTGCATCAGATGTTATACCTGGAGATAACCTATCATCACTTAATCTCACTGGCTTTACGTCCCTTCTTGGGTTTCGAACTATCAGATGACTCAACTTGCACAAACCAGGCAGATCTACTGAGAGTTGCCGGTCTAAAACACGCCATGACTCTTATACACATCCTGAATCATGCCTTTACGGAGACTGAAACTTTAGAAGGTTGGCTCTTCTTGTTCCATTGTCAATGGGATGCCGCACAGAACATTGTAGGCTATATCCTAAAGAATCCAAGCTGTACACATCGTGTTGCTGCAAAAAGGGCCTTGTATGCAGCCAAGGAGTCTTTCTCGGCCATGGAAAGGTACCTCGATGCAGCGCGGGCCGCGGTAAAAGTTATCGAAGCCGTTCTAAACGGCGATGGGGCTAGAAAGTCTCCTGAAGATCTCTTGTGGAATACGCAACATTATCCGCCACAAATACCCTGGAACCATACATGCGGAAGCAGTTCCACAATATCCGAGATCTCCTTGGACACGCCAACTGTATCTGATCTATCAAGCACACCTTCTCTCTCTGTGCCAATCTTGCAAAGCCCCATCATGGATCTCGATGAGTTCAGCATGGCGACATTGGGTGATATGCTATCCAAGGACGGCAGGAACCCAAGCGGCTGTGGGAGCATGTATCCAGGATTCGAAAGAGAGGAAGACAAATTTATGGATATGCCTACAGATTTTATACTTGCTGACGAGTTTTCAGGTGACGACTGGCAATCTGCTCTAGGTCCCACGTTGGGCGCTTTCCCTCAGTCACTCTCGAGCCCTCTTTAGACCCAAAGATTTCAATTTCCGATATAGAGCCAACTATCCGTAGTCAATTTTTTCACTTCCTAGTGTATCTATTCTATTTCTAGATATTGGCCGTTTAGGGACCCCTTTGGTCATCAAGCTTCCCTGTAAAAAAGTTAGGCAATCGTCACGAGATTATCAACGCTACGACTTTTCACCCACAGAAGTGGATCGTCCTTGTCTCGAGCACGTCTGAAAAGAGCTCTGCAACTCGGAAGTTGCGTCGAGAACTGCTTGAGACACGGCACCGATATTCTCCGAGTCAAAGGCTTGGAAATGATTTCCCGGGATTGCAGACCATGGCACATGGGAGCCCGTCACCATTTCCCATTCCGCGACACACTCGTGGGCATCGCTTCGGTCCTGAAGCCATTTGTTTTCTTGACGCTGAGGCTCTTCTGGATGTACCCATCCGTCTTTAGACCATAGAAGATAGACACGGGGGGGCTGTGATGCATCAGGCGCAGGTGGTGCGAAGTTTTCGAGTAAGCGAGCGCAGTTTGCAAAGCTCCGACGGATGAGATGCTGAAGCGCTTCGCCTAGTTCCGTTCGATGGGTCTTTCCTTGATTTACGACTGCATCGATGATATCATCTGACAGCGCCTGATGATTTATAGGGGGAGGCGAATCGATCAAGACCGTGCCAATCACTTGGTGTCCTCTAAGAGCCAGCAGGCGTGCCGCCTCGAAAGCAACCACTCCACCAAATGACCAGCCGCCCAGAAGATAGGGCTCAGTTTTCGTCGACTCAATCACAGTGGCATACTGTGAGGCCATCTCGCTGAGACTAGACCAGTTGTCCGAAGGATCGAGAAGCTTGGGGTCGTGTAAGGCATACACTACCCGGTTCAAAGAGCTGAGTCGATGATAGTGGGTGCAGACTCCGCTACCGTCATGGATCAAAAATAGAGGCGTTTCGGTTTCTTTGGCTTCTGTTTGATGTGGAATTTGAACGATTTGCGGTTGCTCATTGAGGTTGAGGAAACGAGATATTTTGTCGACCAAAGACGAATTGACAGAAGCTTCACGTTCTTGCTCTGCTTCAAGATTCTTCGGACGATTTGTGCCAGTGGGGGACTCGCTGTCGGTCGATTGTACCGAAAGCGCGCTGGACGTTGTTGACATGCATTCTTGGATCGATACATGGGTGCTTTCCATTGAGTCCCAGGCTTCTCGTTGCGGCTGATGGTCAACAATCTGGATCGAAGAACAGTCAGGTACTTTTATCTCCACTGTCATGGAGCTCATGAGATTAAGGAATCTCTGTCCAAGTGATGAAGAACTGGCAACTCTAAGTTGCAACAGAAGATTTTCAATTGTCATCACGTCTGCGTCACAGCAAGCGCATTCAAAGAACATTGACATACCAGCCTCTCGACGTCGCCAACGGTGCGACACTCAGAGAGTTCTGCCGAGGACAGCTTCTTGCCCCTGCACAAACTTGCCAAGTTCCTTTCCAATTCGTAAAACATGATGGAGTCAACGCCGATGTCGGTGAGTTGGGAAACGGAGCCAATCGTGTCAATATCCGTACAACAAACGTCTGCAATAATGAGCCTACTCTGTCTTCGAATGTCGACCAGTATCTCATCATAATCGTCTCCCATTAATGATTCAGGAGCAGAGCTTGTTGGGGTATTCATGGCGTTCTTTGCCGTGTATGACGAAGTCAAAGCTCTGTCAATATCCCCCACTGTGTGACAAATTGTCAGAGATGAGCCGCGCATGCTTGGATAGAGAGATGACAGCTGAGCTTCCAGCTCAATCATCAAGAGTGAGTCGAAGCCAAGCTCTTCCAAATTCGAGCTTGCTGACAAAAGCGCGGTATCTGCTCCGCATGTTTGCGCAATGATGTTGTGGATCTCGGTTATCGAATCCAAGTCCTCGTCCGCCTTACGCCTTTCTCCCACAGAAACATCATGAACCTCGGGAATGGAGGATCGCGATTGACGAGTCACTTCCGGGGACGACCGCGATTCCCTTTTGAAAGTCATGTCAAAGGCTTGGCGGATCTTGGTGATCTTGAATCGCTGGAATGCCATGCCCTTGAACGAAGCTATGATTCCATTTTCGTCGTAAGCTTGAGCATCGGCAATGATGCAGCCTTGCGCTGAATCGTTGACTAGGGTGCAAAAGACCTGGAAGAGAGATGAGGGGACGATGGATTTCCGCAAGACCAAGGCCGACGATAACTCTTTGCAGAAGCCGACCTCATCATGGGGGATGGCCATATTGGCGACAAATCCGGCTACATGAAGTAGTACATCCATGAAAACCGCTTTGACCTTTTGCTCATCTCCAGGGCATTCGTCTAAGTGCTTGCATTGTGCGTGGGCTTCGCCGTAGTCAGGGCTGATACGGATAATTTGCACCCGCTGGTACAGTTCAGAGTATATGACGACTCGACTGAAGACGTTCTCATATAGAGATCTTGTGGACAGAGTCTCGATGATTGAATTAGGCTCGGGATGAGAAAGGTTTTTAACCTGACGTCGCAGCAACTGCGCCGCACGAGCGTACTTTCGCTCGGTATGCTCTCTTGGCTTGTGCTTGAGTTTGCCCTTGCAATGCACTCGACCGTTGCTACTGTCGGCACTTTTTCCATAAGAGGAAATATCGAAACTCGTCTCGCTCTGAAGGTCGCCGGCAAGAGAAACGCGAATGCGCACCAAAGTGGGAGATGCACTCTGGTATATAAGCGGACTCACATAATCGACGTTTACAAGAGACCACACCGAGTCTGAGACATTGCTCGACTGTATGTCTTCAATTGCGGCCAAAACCATTTGGTGGTATACGGAAGCTGGACATAATGCGTAGTCGCAAACGACGTGACCGGTTATGAGTTCCTTCAACGATTCGGTCGATGTTTCATAAACAGCAATGAGACCATTCGATTTGTTCGCCCTTTGGATCGTGCGCCCTATGAAGGGACTAGTCGGAGCTTCCAGAAGCTCTCTGGGGCACTTCGTAGGTGCCTCGAAAGACTCGCGGGGATATGATACTAGGTACTCCGTTTGGAAGAAAGGAAGTCCCGGCGCGGTGACGAGGCTTGGCTGGTTCTCAAAGGCAAAAGCCTTTCGCCAGTCGACTTGGATCGTCGACTGATACAGGGAACTTTTGAGTTGTGACAGAGTGGATGCCGGAGAAACGCCTCTTTTCAAGCACGGATGCAATGACGTCTGTGACTGTTGTGTCTGCGCAGCGACCATGGGCAATATCGAGGCGTGCGGGCCAAGTTCGATCCAATGAGTTTTGACCCCATTTGAATGAGATGAGGTGTAGTCTCGAAGCCCTCGCTCAAAAGCAACTACTTCACGCGAATGGCGAATAAAGTAATCGGGTGTAAAGACTCTCTCGCCGGGGTTGACTGTGCGACCCAAGACGTTTGAGACGACGGCAAGCTTCGGAGGTCCAAGGTTCAAAGTTTCCACGAAGCCCTTTAGTTCAGAGATTATCGGGTCAACGGCTACCGTGTGATAAGCTAGAGGAACATCTAGCAGCTTGCTTTTGACGTTGACACTATTCTTGAGGTGAGTTTGAAAGACCTCAAGGTCTGAAAGGGGGCCGCCGACGACGCAGTCAGTCGGACTATTTGCGCAGGAAATGGCGAGCTGGGAGAAGCGGCTATTGCAATCCAGCATGTTGCGAGCCTCGGATGCCCCAAGGTGGACAGCTAGCATCGATGTCTCTCCCAACTTACACTCCCTCGCCATGAGCTCCGCACGGCGAGCAATAAGCCGCGAGCCGTCAGCGACGCTCAGTACGCCGGCCGTCACCAAGGCGGCATACTCGCCAAGGCTATGTCCAATGACTACACTTGGTAAGACGTTCCAGGAAATGAGCAGCTGAGCGAGGGCGACCTGCAAGGCGAATATGGCACACTGAGACGTCAGCAGCCGTTCCCTTGGATCGGCTTCCTCTTGGGAGGTCGTGGGATCAATCATGCTCAAGCACCCTGATAAGCCAGTCTGCCTCAAAATTGAATCAATGAGATAGATTGTTTTTGAAAAGACCGGATACATGGACATGAGTTCCTGTCCCATACCTAGATACTGTCTCGGTGTCAGTCAAGATTGTTGAATTTAAGGACGTGTAATGCTCATAGTTACCTGAGAGCCCTGTCCTGAGAAGACAAATGCTACTTGTGGAACGGATCCGTGAGGGTTCTTGACTAGCACAGGCTCTGCGCGTTGCAGGTTTTGAATTAGTTGTGGAATCGAGTTAGCAACGACCGAGAGCCGTTGGTCATAAAGCTGCCGACGTGCTGTCAGAGTATAGCACATGTCCGCCAGGGGAATCTTTGCCAGGGGTCCATCACTGAGGCTCTGGATCAAGTTATCGCGAAGTCGGGAGGCAACTTTGGCGGTTTTTCCTGAGATACCCAGCATATAAGTCCTGTCACTGGGCGTGACTCTGGCTTGGCTTGACTGGCAAAACTCTTGAACTATCATGGCAGCGTTGGATCCCGCAGCGCCAAAGTTGTTGACGAGAGAGGTCCTTGGCTGATGTGTAGCTGGACGCCACGGCACGCCGGTGGTACTGATGATGGCACCGTCAATTCCAAGGGGCGCGATCTTGGGATTTAGATTCTTGAGCGAAATCTGGGGCGGAATATGGCCATGCTTCATCATGAGGAGCACCTTGGTCAATGCGGCGGCACCAGAAGCGGCCTCGCAATGGCCTATATTGGCCTTGATGGAAGTAAAGTGCACGGGATTCGTCTCAATACGGCCATCGCACAATACTGCTCGCAAGCTCTCAAGTTCTTTGGGATCGCCCGCTTGAGTACTAGTAAAATCCTGGTTAGCACAACATGGAAGACTCCCGTTCCCAAGCACCTACTCACCCAGTTCCGTGGGTCTCAACCACCGAAACCTACAACTCGATTATTAGCATGCGTGATGCGTCTGAAGCGTTTTGAATGATTCGTTGGCGTACCTGGTGGGGGTCGATACCAGTCTTGTCAAAGAGGCGATGAAAGAGCTGTTGTTGTGTTTGTGCGTGAGGATGGGTGATGGAGTGGGCGTTGCCGCTCTGGTTGACTTCGATGCCCTTAATAACACCATGGATACGATCTCCTTCGGCAAGAGCGTCGGTCATTCTTTTGAGGACGAAGATGCCGCAACCGTCGGAACGGCAGTAACCGTCCGCTGAAGCATCGAACGACTTGCACTGGCCCGTAGGACTGAGAAAATGGGCTCGGTCCAGGCCAAGATACATCTGCAAGATTTGAGCTTTGGGTGATACTGGGTCGTCATTCAAATTTTGTCAACTTACATCAGGACTCGTCATGACGTTGACTCCGCCGACGAGTGCTGCGCGACAGTCTCCGGCCAAGATGGCTCGGACGCCTTGGTGAACAGCCACCATGGACGAGGAGCAGGCTGTGTCGATGGTCATCGAAGGACCGCTCCATCCATAGTAGTAGGATATACGCCCGCTTGGAATGCTCGTAGGGTTCCTTTATCATTCCTGGTGTCAGCACACCATGCGATACAAGTACTGAGCTCAAGCATGAACAAATCATCATTATGAGCAACGCACCTGGACTATAATAGACGTCGATGTCGGACCGTAGATTATCTGTATAGTCTAGAGTTGCGTTTCCGAGGAAGCAGCCAAAAGTTTCCCGAGCGTAGGACAGGGTGGAATCTGGGACGTATCCAGCGTCTTCAAGAGCACGGTAGGAGGTTTGAAGAAGCACCCTCTGCTGCGGATCCATCGACCTGGCCTCACGAGGGGAGATGCCGAAAAGGTCATTGTCAAAAAGAAACGGATCCTTGAGGAAGTTGCCATGTCGCGTTTCGATGGATCTCTTGGACTTAATGCCCTCAGCGTTCCGGCGCTGGTAGAAATCTTCAATGTGAAATCTCGACAACGGGATCTGTTTTGGGGAAATTAGCAACCTCAAGACCCTTTCCAACGGTGTGTTCCAACAGGCTAATGCGAGCAACCCACCTCAGAGCATGTATTAACCCCATTGCATAGCATCTCCCATAGTTCGTGTATATCCTCGGCGCCGGGTAAGTCGATAGCCATGCCCACGATTGCAATGTCATCCTCCCCAATAGCAGTCGCGTTGTCCCACAGCGTATGTTTCACGCCCTGAGCTGAAACGTCCCGAATACTTAATCCTTCGGGCAAGCGTCTCGCTGGCCTAGACATGCCGTACCCCGGTCCGTAGTTCAGAATTTCGCACCCGACGGGAGTTTGCGATGACGATCGCCGGAAGTCTTCCAGAATGGCCTCCTCTACCGCCTCCCAATCAACGGGTTCGTGCAAGATCATCTCCAGTATGAGCTCAACCAACTGTCGGAGGGTGCCTTTGTTAAGGTCAAGCCGTGCTCCGGACACAGAGTTGAACAATGGCGCCACCAAGTTAATGGACAAGTCCAGTCGAGGGCCGAAGATGTCCTGGACAGCAATCATCGTTTCTTCGGATACACTTTGCAGTTTGCCACGATTGTGATATAATGTCAAGACATTGATTGGTCGCGTGGTGCATTGCGCCGGTAACCTATCTCTGACAAACTTTTCAAGCTCGTCGCCTCGTCCGCTCAGCGTGATGCAAGTTGCAGAGTTCCTAGCACTGACATGGACTGAGGTTGGCATATCCAGTTTTGGAATATCGATGCCTGCGACGTTGTTCACGACTACACTCCATGGTAAATCTGGAGGACACCCGCTTTGCTGGATTTGAGAGTTCCTGAATTTGTCGCAGTAGATTCCGAGCCATAATGCAATCCCGAAAAAGTCCTGTGCATTCTGCAGTAACTCCAAGTCGTCCCTAGCCGTCGCCACCGTGACAGCCGAAAGCAAGCCGACGCAGAATCCAGCAACGCCGCGCAGTCGCGAAGAATCACCTCCTGAGCCGAGATAACGCAGTAGCTGAATGAGGAAGATGGTAGTGTGTTGAATGACGACGCTCTGTCGATATTGACTCGGGGGCTGCAGGAGGGATTCTGGATCTTGAAAGTCGTCGAGGTCGATCCTGTCCACAGGTAGTTGGCCTTGATTCACAGCTTTCGTGATGTGCCGACAAAATGACCGATGGCATGTCTTCAAGAGCATCTGACACTCGGGTCGCAAAGCATCTTGACTCGCCCTTTGAAGTGTTTTATCTGAGAACAGCGCATCGGAGCCGAGTCCGGCAAAGATGGCTATGAATTGCATATTGACAGTATACAAAAAGGACGGAATCCTGAGACAAGTGTTGAAGCTCAGGTAGACTGCATAATGTACTTTGAGAACGGCAGCATCCAAGTGATGATTAACTGAGAAGCCTATCTGCTTATAACAAATAAAAGTGACACGGCAAATTTGGGATCGTCAACAACTGAGCAACGGCAAAATGCAAGTACGAGCTTGTCTTGTTTGGTGTCCACCGGTTCATTACCCCCTGAACCATCTGCGCCTGACAACTGTGGTGGCTCAAGTTGGTTCGGTGCATCGTCATGGGTGAGACACGGAAGACTCATCTCGGTTTCCCAAAGGAGAGCCACCCTAAAACGTACACCCTTTGAATAAGCCGTGGGGGCCAGGGGAAACGAAGCCTAGATTTCTAGGGTCACACCAGGTGGCGCAAGTATTGAGAGCATGCCCCCTTCACGCCACCAGCACAGTCGCCGAGCCTGCCTCCGAATGCCCTGAAAAAAATCGATGGAAAAGGGAGATGTCTCAAGCGGCGCCTGGCTGACTTGGATCATATTGGTTGGTACAGTCTTGGAGGCGCACTTACACTCACCATCGTCACCAACACATTTGTAGCTCATCACATTCGACCATGACTTCCACTCAGAAAGCCCACAAAGGAAGACAATTGCACCTGGTCGTCATCGGCGCCGGACTTGCTGGTCTTGCCGCGGCCGTTAGCATGCGGCTCGAGGGCCATCAAGTCACTGTTCTCGAAAAGTCTTCTGAGCTGCAGGAGGTAGGGGCTGGGCTGCAGGTCACGCCAAACGCAACCCGTCTTCTGCATCACTGGGGTGTTTTTGAAGAACTCAGCCTTAAGGCTGCTGTGCCGTCCTATTTGGCTGTTCGACGATATGATGGCACACGTTTGCTAGCCTATGATGACCACTTCCAGGACGACATACACGAACGATACGGCTCTCCGTTCTGGGACCTCCATCGCGCCGACGTGCAGTCAGCCCTTGCAACACGGGCTAAGGATCTGGGCGTGAATATTCGTCTAGGAGACGAAGTTGTCGATGTGGACCTAGGCAATCTTACTGTCACAACAATAGACGGTGGCGTCATCAGAGGAGACGTCATTATCGGCGCCGACGGCCTGTGGTCTCGGTCCCGAAACTTGGTGTCGGAGAACCAGGCCCAGCCTCAGCCAACGGGAGATCTTGCATATCGCATCATCATTGAAGCAAACGACGTGCAGGATCCCGAATTGAAACGCATGATCACCAGCCCCTCGGTAAATTTCTGGATTGGGCCCAACTCACACGCCGTCGGTTATTCTGTGAGACGGGGGAATACCTACAACCTAGTGCTGTTAACTCGTGACGATCTTCCAGACCATGTGGTTCGTCAAGCGGGGGATATTGACGAGATGCGTGCGTTGTTCGCGGCCTGGGACCCTATGTATGTCGTCGACGACTCTTGCACAGGACGACATGAGCTGCTAACAACATGAGTCTTGCACCTCAGCCTATGCAAACTGCTCTCGTATGTGGAAAGGGTCGACAAGTGGCGACTGATGCACAGTGAGTGGCGCTACACATTTCCTAATCACTAAACCAAGGAGAACCATGTGGGAATTGGCATCAAACTGACAAATTAATGGTTTAGTGGCTACACTTGAGACATGGACTACATGTAATCAAGAGGGCACATTTGTTGTGATGTAAGTTGCATAACGCATTTTCGCGGCTTCCATTACCTAGGAGGTGGACTGACTGAGTGACAGTGGCGATGCCTGTCATCCGATGCTTCCTTACCTAGCTCAAGGCGCCAACTCGTCTCTAGAAGATGGGGCTGTTCTGGGAAGATTACTCGGGCACGTAGAGAAGAGATATCAAATGCCACACGCTCTGAGTATGTTTGAACAAATGCGAAAGACCAGATGCGAAGCGATTGCACAGGAGGCTATGAAACAGGTATCCCTTCCTCCGTTCTTGGCCCTGAGAATGTTGATTGCTTATTCTCGAGGTTTTTCAGAGAGAACTATTTCATTTGCCCGACGGCCAGCAACAAAGGGAGCGAGATGCCATCTTTCTCTCGGCGCTGGGGAAACAAGATTTGCCGCAGCCCTTTCCTAGCAGATGGTATGATTCGGAGTCGAGGAACTTACGCATAATTATTAACCATCCGTTGCTGTTCATAGGACTTGCCCCTCGTTTCAACCATGGCTTTACGGCTACGATGCCATAGCAGAAGCGGACAAAGCGTACAGCGCCTGTCCTTTTGGGAGGACCTGAAGTAGCACGAGTGGCCGTGACAAGAGGGTTGCAAAGCAAATGGCCCTCATACGTGACTAGCCGCGAGCTTACATAGCCTTGTATTACATTCGCATAGGAATATCTTACCTTGGATGTAAAAGAATACCTTCGAAAGTTCAGATGGAAGTGTGATCTAATACATGTAGCTTATGGTCTCACGAAGCTGTCAAAGAGTCGACATGCCAAACTTGCAGTCATAGCCCAAAGAAGAAACTTCTCTATCAGAGGATTCTCTGGTCTGCTACGAAGTACACGGCAAGGGTTTGAAGGTCCAGAAAAAAGGGGACAGCCGCTTCAGCCAGTCGCTCTGCACTTGGCTTTCGTCATCCATCCACTACATACATGCTCCATCCATTGATGTCAAGTCATTCCTCCTGTAATACTGGCCAGCTTGTTTTTCATGATGACTGTGATTCTCCCTTTTCCCCGGCAGATTCAAAATCGAGCTTTGAAAAGCACATGTCGATGTCCTCCAGACTCAGCCCTTTGGTCTCGGGATAAAAGAACCAGACTATTGTCACTTAGCTTATAGCTTGAACATTCTCAAAGCACTTTTTTTCAAAATTATGCTTACCTATTGGAAGCTGTATCAAGGTAAAGACGATGAATATAATGTAGAATCGCCAACCGAGGCGGGCGAGCCCTATGGGGCCGATTTTGACTATTGAGCCTTTCGTCAGTAGATTACTTCGCCGACCACGATAAATGGCTGGTGCAAGGTTATACCTGTAATGAAAACAAATGTCCAATTTGACAAAACGTTCAAGGCAGCGCCGACGTGTCGGTACCTAACGGGAACGAGTTCCGGTCCTAAAACCCAAGGACTAAGGTGATATGTTAGTTGGACTCACATGGAGGGATACTCCCACTCTTACACAGATAGCCAGCTCCATCCGAAGGCAGCCATCAAGGTGCAAATCATTGCAAATGCAACCCACAGCTGGGCCGGCCGACCATCCTTGACCATGAACATGTAAACCAAGTAGCATATGAAGACCGGTACCGTCCCCGAAATGAGTAGCTTCTTTCGGCCTACCCGGTCGATTAGAATAATTCCCAGGAGCGAGCCCAGCCAGAATGAGACGCAGGTGAAGCCGCCTAGGAGCAGGGACGTGTTTTCGTCTAACCCAATCGTCATGAAGATGTTTGAGGAGTAGTTGACGATGATGTTTGTCTGGACAAAGTGAGTTAGCCAAGCATCAGGCCATGTAAGCGGAATACATTGGGTCTGGGAGTGATTCTTACTCCGGCCATTTCCTGAATAACTTGGATTACAACCACCAACGCCATTCGAGTTGGTATTTTCTGACCAGACTTATCGCTGAATATCGCCCTTAACGTATACTCGCCGGCTTCCTGCTCGGTTCGAATGGCGCCAAGAATGTCGGCTCGATCAGCCTGCACGACCGCGCTCTCGACTGGCTGTCCTTTGAGGCGTGACAGAGCTTCATCTGCCTCTTCTGTGCGGCCCTGATCGTAGAGGTAACGAGGGCTCTCGGGGAGAAACGGTAATGTAAAAAGCGTCGGGAGAACAAAGACAATTTGCAGGGCAATGGGAAGACGCCAGACGATTGGGCCCTTGAGGTGATAGAAGCCGTAGTTGGCGAAGTAGGCAATCAGGGCCCCAAACGCCGTCATGGAGAGCTGAGAAGCAATGGCTCTGCCTCTCCCTTTGGCATCACAGGTCTCGGCGACCCAGGTGGGAATAGTGGCCGTGTTCATGCCGTTACCGACGCCGGCAATGATGCGCCCGCAAATGATGGCGGCAACGTTGTAAGAGGCGGCCTGCACAACCGCCCCTACGGTGAGAACAGAGCAGCCCATGTAAATCATTCCCTTGCGGCCGAAGCGCCTCCCGAGGCACATGGTCAGAATGCAGCCTGCCATGTTGCCAACATCGTACAGGGACACAATGTTGGAAATGGTATCAGCGTCGCCTCGCCTGATTCCCAATGGATTGAGGAAGTAAGGCGTGGATATGATGCTGCCCATGACTCCCTGGTCGTAACCAATGAGGAAAAAAGCACTCGTAGCGCATAACGTGATGGCCCACGAGAGACTCGCTCCCTGTAGCTTCGCCATTGACCTGATGTTTGTCTAAGTTACGCTCCTTGGCAAGAGTAGGAATGGGATGGACAGCCGACCACCTTGCCCTGACAGCATACGTTGTGCCATCTCAAATTTTTACTTAGGTTATGTGCAAGTTTGAGAATAAGAAAGGTAAGTACTTTCCATGTTATCACGAAGCAGTCTCTGCGAATTTACTTCCTGTCTATCTTTGTCATTTTGGACGGTTGGTCGCACTGGCCTTCCACAAACATCAAGATGGAATATCCCATGTAGGACTCCAGGAAGCCCGAGCATTTAGTCGTTCCGATCCCGAAACAGTAGGCAACAGCAGAAAATGCGGATTGCGCAGAATCTGGTACTCCTTTGGGCCTAAGTCCCGAAGGGCTCAAGAGTCCCATGCCAGAATGGTAACCTTGCTTACAGGAGCTGAATGGACGACAGGAACTACTCGGTTCATTTCATTTCGAAAAGGCGTAAAGATCCGTACTGACAAGGAATACTCGGAATCTCATAGTCCCCGGTGGGATCCTCACGTTCGCCCCCAGCCGCTCGGCTTATTCTCGCCACACCTTCCCTGGCCAGAAAGCAAAGTGGAAGGGCGGTCCGAAACGTACACAGGGTTCCCAACGGCAATTCTGACAGAGTACCCAAAATCTGGATACGCCGGGCTTCAATCGTCATCGGCTGACGGCATATCATTACCTATGTAGTCTTGCATCGAAAAGTCCATAACCGTGCTCTCAGCGGTGTATGCAACGGCCACATTGATCTTAGATTCAGGGTTCCTCAGTTCGGAGGTGCAAAATCATTCAGAACAACAAGAACAAATCACACAGTTCAGGCTGCTTCTTCTCACATTCAAACCTTGAGGCCTTCCTTCCTTAACAAAAATGTCCCGGCCAGCATTGATTCCGTTCAATCACCCGCTATGCTTCCCAAACTCTCTCGAACGTCATAGCGTCAACGGTAACGGCGTGGGCGTCTCCAAAAGGGCCAATACGTGCCTCGTCGATCCCAAGACAGTCTATGACAAGATTGTCTTCATGTACGAACACCAAAGAATCATTGATCTCCTCAACGAGTATTGCTACATCCTCGACTCGACCTCTGTCGACGATGCTGTCTTTGAGACTTGGGCATCTCTCTTCACCGACGACGGAGAGGCGACGTATCCATTTGGAACGCACAAAGGTCGTGAAGGTCTTGCCCAGTGGGCCAAGACGGCAGAGACTAGATTCCTACGAATGCAGGTGAGTCTGGCAACGTGGCTCGTCAGTCAAGCAGGCTGAACTGATGATGGCTCAACCACAGCATCTTCAATCCAACTTTTCGGTAACATTCGAGTCCGACAACATTGCTCACGCAAGGTCCTCTTGCATCTGCACTCACGGCAGCCACGAAACTGACCTCTCTCAGCGGTTTACCGTTGGAGGCTATTATTATCTGACTTTTCGCCGGGTGCCCACTGACGATGGTGATGAGTGGAAGATTTCAAGGCTCATATTGGACACCAATTGGGAGTCTGGGCAATCGTTTGGGCTGTTTGACAAGCGAGAAGGCCGACACTGACGGCTGCGAGTGTGGTGGGACACGGGTCGCCTGGGACCTTGCGATGTCGAAATTTAGATATTGTAGTTGGTCTGTTCTCATGAAAATAGAACATCTCGCATAAACCAACCTCAAGTTTTGTTTGATCCCACTAGCGAGTTACGTTTTACTTTCACGTATAGTATCTGAGTGCACTTCTTCATTGATTTCATGTTAGCTAATGCCTTGTGCGAGCTCTCATGTTATGATACACTTTAACCTCTGTTCCGATTCCTGCACAAAATCATCAAAGTTGTCTAGCATCATCGTGGTTGTTTTACTTGGGAGGCAGTAGTCCGGCCTCTCGGCAGAATTTCCTCCCCGATCGCATATCGTTTGTATCTTTATCCGCGATTCTCTTGCCATCTTTCGGATCCGGCCCAAGAGCCTGACGATGAGGGTGCCCAGCACAAAGGTTTGGTCTTCTTTGAAGATTTGCAAGTCTCCGACTTTGAACCCCTGATCTTCCTCGCGAGTGAACTCCGGATAAAGCTTCCCAGTGGGTTCGATACCGACGTTGACTGAAGCTCTGACGTCTACAAGCATTCCAGGGATCGCTTGGCTCTTGTCCGAGGAGTAGCTGCAACCGTTGCTTGAAGATTTCTGGTCCTGGCGCGCAACGAAATTCCTCCATAGGCATTTGACGGCCAACTCGATGCTTATCAGCATTAAGGACAAGGCACTATTGTCGTCATCGTTCCAGCACAATCGACAGATTAAAATGCTCTGCCATAGCTCCAAGCCCGTTTTGGCAGCACGCAGCATCATGGAGATGATATCTGTCCAGGGCGTTACCTTTTGCTTCATCTCCTTAAGGCGACACAGGAATCGGGCGCTCTGCTGAAGACATTCACAGCGGTTGGCAAGATCACTGCTCCTTGTCTCCTGGTGCTTGGTCGACGTCACCTTTTGGCTCTGCGTCACCATAATCTCTTGGCTGGGACCAGGCTGCGTGCTTGAACCCGGAAACACGTGCAGCCTGGGTGATGATTTGGCTTCGAAATCCGCCTATCTTAAATCAGGAACCGGAAAATTTGAGGGAGTAACAAGATTCTACCTGAAATGCCACAAGGTCGTCTGTGAAAGGATTGAAGCCGCAAGCCGTTGATGAGGGACTCGCGAACTCGGTCTCCGACGATGATGATTGATGAGGAGTACATGAATCCGACAACCCGGGAAACATATCATCAAGCGTAATTGATGTCCTTGACGAGACTAGGGACTGCGCTTGAGAATTGTCTCTTTGTGATATGAATGACTCGAGCGAACAGGGAGTCGTATTGACCGAGGGAATTGACGGCGGTCGACGAGCGGTTTTGCCGCCAACACTCGCTCCGTTGAGCCCCTTCCCATGGATGATACTTTTCGGTGGTCGGCCCAATCTGTGAGAGATGCTGTAATGGCACCGAGCGCCCGACTTTGCACATGCCTCGCAAGGATTTCCCTTGGAGCACCTCACTTTGGCCTTGTGACAGTCGTCACAGACACTGCGGATCTTGTGGGCTGTGGGAGTTTGTTCGCGCATCGTGATGAAGATACACTCTCCTGTCCTTGGACCAGACGTGTGGCGAGACTCGATCAAGCAGGCAGTTCAGTGATTGACGCCCCAGCACAGAGCACTAGGCAGCTTGGCTTTGCGTTACCAATCTTTCGGCGGATTGGCTCATTGCATCGATGCTCTCGGCGTGCCGTTCCTCGCGGGCCGCAGCTCGCATCGAAATCGGCGGCAGGATTACGCCCCCAACCCGCGTCACACTGGTGAGATTTATCCGACGTATGAATGGAGCAACAAGCGAGTGCTGACGTGGGGGCGTCTTTGCCGATTTACTGCTTCTAGAAGGCAGAATCTCAACTGCCTCGCCTTCCGGGACGGATGGGGCAATATCCACGGGCACGACATGAGACCCCGGCAACTGGAAAGGCTGCGTAGAACCGAGGAGCATGACGGAGCATGGGTGAGGTCAAATAACATGAGTCCATGTTCCTCGGGCCATCGACATCAAGATCGGACACATCCGGCCGTCATTGTCAGCACTTGCGCTGTTGTATCGGCATAACATTATACGAGGACAAGAAAGACGCGAGCCAGAATGCCTCCCCTAATCCCACACCACTCCTCCGCGGGAGAAAACCCGCTGATCAAGTGTGACGACCTTGTGATGTGCCTTTGATTGCAAGATCAAGGCACGACCCGAATAGACACTTGCTGACGGGCGTCTTCACCATGCTGCAGGTTCGGCGGCATGCTCGTGACAGAGTTCCTTGAGCCGCCGCCCGGCAGGTCCTTTTGCTTCCGTCAGCGTTATCGACACAAGCTGCCGCCTGAGCTCGAGGCCGATGCCGACGCGGCGCGGCTCTTTGAGACCCTCAACCACCCGTCGGGCCCGCCGACTCACTTTCACCCGTTTCAGCACGAGTGGTACCGCGTCGAGTCCGGGCGCATGTGCGTCGAGATTGACGGCGAGCTCAAGACGCTCACAAAGGAGGACGGCGAGGTCCTTGGCCGGGCCGGCTCCGTGCATCGCTTCTTCATCGCCCCGGACAGCGCCGAGGACATGGTGGCTGTCATCTCGGGGTCCGACTCGGGCTTGAGTTATCAGCTGGACCGCATCTTTTTTGAGAATTGGTACGGCATATGGCACGACTACTTGGTGTACGAGAATGGCAAGATGGACCTCATCCAGCTCCTATGCGTTGGTTTCTTGGACCCCCTGACCTTTGGCAGCTTGACTGACTCGGAGTGATACAGACATATGATGCGGGAGACGCCTATCTGCCCGGCCCGTCATGGTTACCGCTGAATTTGCAGAAGCTGACGGGTTATTGGACCGGTATCATCGTTGGCAGGTGGATCGGAGGATTGCTCGGATACAAACCCTTCTTCAAGGAATACACGACGGATTGGGACTTTGCAGTAGCCAAGATGCAGTCATCATTCTTCACGCGCCGCCTGGTCTCTCCGGCGTCCAAAGTGGCGTTGCCTTGGCCTGAATTGGATCGACGGCAGACTGTCTGACCAAATGGTGGAGCCAAGGCCCCCCTGCTGCCGAGGGACGACGCCAGGATGAACGGCGAATCGTAATAGGAGCTGATGTATCGAAAAGGTGGGCAGTTGACGCGGCCATCAATCTGGAATTGGCTTGGCCGAGTCATCATGGTTGTCAGTGGCTGCGCTGGGATGGTGTATTTTGCGTATAGCGAGCATTGAGACGTTTGTTAGTGACATGAATCTGTCCCTTGATAGTGACCCTGCGTCTCAAGTTCATGTTGACGAGGCAGTAACAACATGCCGAAGAGGATGAAATTGCGTCGACTGGCAAAGACATATTTGATCTACATCTCGCACCTCAGCTACAAGCATCGCCCGTCACAAGACCCAGTCACCTTGCCCAAGCTCAAACGACTCGTTTTCGGCAAAGGGAAAATTGGGGAAATCGGCCAAGACGTCGGTGATGCGGTCACTGTAGGCCGACCAAACGTCGGGAGTTGTCGTGTCCATCCACGACCAGAGCGCTTCGCTATTCACGTCGGCGTCCATTAAGCCGCTTAGTTCGTCCCACGCGCCGACCTGGCTTGGCGTCCTTGCCTTGACGGGTGTCTCTGTTACCTGTGCTTCCGACTTGAGGGCCTGCACCAGCTTGTCGACCTTGGCGCAGAGCGACTTGCCTCGCGTCGCAGCGCTGCGGGCCACTTGGCTACGGTCACCAGCCGTGCTGAAGATGTCGAGGGCCAGCTGGATGTGCTCGCGGGCGACAGAAGAGTACTCGCATAACGGGTACGCCGCAAAGAAGCCAATGAGGGTCAGCAGAGCGTTCCATTGGCATTGGTAGACGTCAGTCCGGCCGTAGAGCACGTCAGTCGTCGACATGATGCGGTGTGTCAGGTCCGCAGTGGCCATGGCGTGCGTAAGGGCCGTCGTCGCGTGGGCATCGACGCTGGGGCTCCGGTAGGAAACGCGGGCCCCGTTGGGGAAGCATATGAAGGGCCGGTGCAAGCAGATGATTTCATCGTAGTACTGCAGCTCGAGCAAGACGGCATACAGTTGGCGAGCGGCGTGGGCCTCGGCATGCCTGCCACGCTGTTGGACATGCAGCGGGCGCTCGAGAGCAGGCCGCAAGCTGCTGTCTCGCCACTGGTGCAACCGGTGTACTTGACTTGATAGGGCGCCTGCGCGAGATTCCATGTCGGTGCCTGCAGAGGCCATGTTCTGGGATAGGGCCCTCGTCACCATCAAGGCAACGTGGCTGAGCGCGACGACGCGAGTGTGATGGGCCAGGTCACCGCCGCCGTTGCCATTGTCGCCTTCGGTGGCCGGCAGTGAGCATGGACTCGCAGTGATTTGCACTCCCATGGGACACCCGAGCAGCCTGGAACATTGGAAATCGAGGTGCACAATAGTCCACCACAGGCGGCGAGCCAGAGACGAGGCGGGATCCGTCTCCGGAAGGCCGCGATGCAGGCCAAGCGAATGCGCGAGGCGCGCGGCCAGGCCAACCATGTTGTAAGCGGGCTTGTGCTGGCCGACATCCAAGAGGTAGAGCGTCATGAGAACGTGGCATTGTATGCGCTCGACAGACGGCTCGGCAAAGGCATCGTACTTGTTGCTGGATTCCAGGCAGCGTCCGAAATACATGTGAGCCGTGTCGCGACCAGCACGGTTGAGGCTGACCAGCCGACGGTTCAAGCCGGCACTGTCGAGCTGTTGCAGGACGAGGGCCAGCATGCCGTCCACCAGCGCGGTGCTGCACAGCTCAGACCCGTCGGCATTCCACAAGGCCTGGCACAGCGTGTCGACGTGGGCGCGGCTGACGATGGGCGCGAGCGGGTGGCATCGCGACCAGTAGAAGTCGAGCAGATGCGATACCTGGGGCTTCCGGAGCACTCGACATGCTTCTCTGTTGGTGGCAGAGGGCGAAGATGAAGGATACTCGGGCGGCGGATATGGCGGCGGTGGTGAGGATTCCACGTCATCTTGGCCGTCGGCCGACATGGCTGAGCAAAAGGCGCTGATTTTGGACATGAAGCCAGCCGTCGAGTCCATGGCAGTAGAGTCCATGGCGTCGGGCGTGTCCATGGCCACGGCCGGCGATGTCGTCGTCGAGGTCATGGATGACATGGTCCTCGCCTGGGGTGTGTTTGTCGTCATCGTCGTGAGAGGCGTCGTCGTCGTGAGAGGCGTCGTCGTCGTCAGAGGCGTCGCCACCGTCAGAGGCGTCGCCACCGTCAGAGGCATAGACCGAGGCGATGGATTCGACGACTCCGGGACGAAGCGATGCTGCCTGCTCGATGAAGGCGTCGAAACCACACATTCAACCTTGTTTTCGACGCACCGCGAGCAAGGAGTCACGGCATCGCATCGGACTCGGTGCTGGCGGCAATAATTACAAGCCCGGCGCATCCGCCTCGTCTGTTTGTTGCTGGGCCGCTCGGTCGACGCAAACGTATAAAACATGGTGGCCTGGTGTCGCAATCATTCGTCATATGTAGAGGTTGATGTGAGAGGTGAGAAGGCGAGCCGAAACGGCTTGATCCGGCATCAGTTCATGTAGAAGATAAGCAGCCCCCAATGTTGATCACTACAGGCACAGGCCACCCATTAGACATTTATAATCGTCGCCATTAGTAAACAGTGTTGGTACTTGAGCATCAATACATAAGTAGGTATGGCTATATATTGCTGTACTACACCCATTGTGGTCCGCCGCTGGTGCCTTGAATTCTTGAGGCCATCCACGGAATCAACACTGAACTTACTAGCAAGACGCCAACTGGATTCCCAAATCCTTGATCATGGGAAACATGATGCCAAGCTCTTTTTCAAGCCGTTGGCAAAGTCAAAGGGACGACTACGTCATTCACCTTACCAAGCGATCTGAGATGACTCTGTGCTTGGCTGTGCAGATGGACAATCCGTTGTAGAGGTCAGTACATGTAGATTGGGGCTAGGAGTCGGGGAGGAGCACAGCAGAGAGTGAGTTCTTGTCCTTTTGTAGCTCTACGTTTGTGTGCCCAAGATGCATCAACATCTTGCTCCTCACAATTGCATTGTGATGAGACTTGACCGGGGCGTGGCATTTGCCTTCATGTTTCTCATGTGACAACAAGGGCTTCATTGGAGTTCCCATTCCGCCTCTAATCATTACTGGTGCTCAAGCTTCGAACTGGATCATCGTAACCTATTCGGGAGACCCGCCAGCAGCACTGCCTCTGCTGACGCGGCTTGCGCCTCATTCTCGAGTTATTCGGACGACTAATATCCGAGGATTTTTGAACACATCAAGTATCCTCCATCTATTCGTAAATGACTCACGGCTCCCGTGTGATAATATTGCCTATACGATTGTGTCGTGACACCAGCCCATACGTCGCTCATACATGCAAGAACATGGCGTCAGCCGTTGTAAACTGCAATGAGCTCGACGACGTTACGCCTCCTTTGCTTCAACAACATGCTCTCGCGACCGAATCTACCACTCCACCGCCAAAGCTAGAGAAACCCGTCGCGGTGCCCCAAACCAGTCGCGGCGTGGGCAAGCCTTTTGCGCGGTGCTATAGCGAGTCATTGGCGCCCTTTGGCGTCTCAAAGGAGCAATTCGTCCAATTCATCGACGACCTCAACGTAAGTATTCTCAGCAAGCGTCGCCGCTCAACCTACCGAGACTAAAACCTCCATCAAGACATTTACAGCCGGCTCGCCCATCTTTGACTACGTCGACGCGGCGGGAAATGTGGTTGGCAACATACCCGACATCATGACCTTTGGGGTGCAGACCGGCGTCTCGGTCGGCATCTCAGCGTCGGCTCAGATTGGCCAGGGTGTCGTGAGCTATATCCGAGAGAGAAGATTCACCAAGGAAATGAACAAAGACTTCTTCGAACCTCGAAACTTGAAAGTGGACGTCCTCAGTGGCAAGAAATTGAGAGCGAAGCTGGGCCTGGCCCCCGACGCACCGCTATCCCTACCACTATCAGCCACGGAAGGCTTGAGCTCTCACCAGAATCTCCTGGCGGCCCTGGACGGATCAGTCGGGCCCCTGTCATTCGACGTGCCGCCTCCGCGCACCGCCGTCGGGACGTTGGACGGCATCAGCGCCAGGAACCAACGGCGCGCCCTTGCCGCGCAGGACGAAAAGGCGCTCCGGACTCGGGAGAGGTATCGGAAGGAAACCGAGAGGTACCGGGCCGCGCTCGACCGCAAGCAGCAGCGGCTCGACGAGAGCCTCGCCGCGCTCGAGGCCAAGCGGCGGGAGAGGGAAAAGAGGCGCGACGAGAGGCGCGAGCGGGCAATGGGCAGAGAGGGAAAGGACAGGGACAGGAAGCTAAGGGAAATTGAGAGAGATTTTCGCGATGATGTCGGGGAAATCGATAGGCGGGTGCGCGAGTTGCACAAGGAGTACGAAGAAGACGTGCGGGAGAAGCGAGAGGCGCTGGACGAGCTCGATGAGGACGAGGCGTACAATGCGACCAAGCTTTATTGGATTCTGGTGCAGAATCTATAGCATTTGATCGTCGGCCAGCCGCAGCGATATATCAGATTTGCAACTTCAAGTCAAGAAGCAGAACATGTCGCGACTCGAGCCTAGTCGAAAAGATGCAACGTGGAGTCGACGGTTGTTTCGACCTCGGCCAGGATATTCAGACTTGACTGAGTCCTCCATTTCATCTCAAAGCATATCTCATTTCCCGTAGATGGTAAGTTAGTTTACAAAACGTCAAAGCAAGAAAAAAGAAACATACACACGACCCATCGGGAACGAGCATCCTGTAGTAGTACAAGTCGTTTGCAGGCGCTTCGAAACGCGGCGAGCGTGGTCCATCACGCCCCCAAGGACCATTCTCTGCGCCCGCAGTCCCTAGTCATCCTCTCGTCCGTCGCTCATCCAGAGGTGCCGGCGAGCCCTTCTGCGCCAACAACCACCTCCTCCTCGTCAGGCTCCTCTATACTCGTCCTGCTTGCAGCCTCCTTGACTTCGACAGCGTTTCGGTCTTCCTCAGTCTTCTCCCCCGCAGCCATGGCTGCGTTGGTACCTTTGCCGTCCTTTTCGCTTTCGCTCTTGTTCTTGTCCTTGTCGCTGCGTGATCCAAAGGGCCATAGGCCACTTAAGCCGCGACTGCTCTCCTTGGCTGGATGCACGGCCAGCGGACGAAGCAGGACATGAGGCGTACTTTCCTCGTCCTTTCCTTTGTCGTCTTCGGCCATGGCGAAGTCTCCAAACTCTTCATCATCGCCATCTTCTTCGTCAGAGTCGTCCTCGTCCTCGTCTTCATTTCTGCTGCGTCCCCGCACAACGCCTCTCCACCACGAGCCGCGACCGCCATCGGGGGCGCCGTTTCCATCCAAGTCATCGTCCAACTCGTCTTCGCCGTCCCTAAAGGGATCGGTGCGGTCTTCGTCATCGTCATCGTCGTCGCGTAGCGTGGCTGAAGAGCCACGGGTCTCGTGATTATTCTTCTGATGCATCGCGAGCCGTGCCGCAAGCTGAAGTCGGGCTCTCGACGGCGGAACATTCAGTGGGGGCGGCGGTGGAGGTGGGGGAGGAATCGACGGCGGGGCCAGAGGGTTTGCCGCGTTGTGAAGCGGATCCGTGTAGGCTCGAAACTAGGGTCGTGTCCTGTCAGTATCGCGAGTCCGTCCTTGAGATCAGAGCCAGACGAAGCAAGGCAAAATGATGTTTAAACAGTTGGCGGGCCCTATGGACACGCAAAAGCCACATCTGCCTCCACAACCACGACCGTCTCTTCTCTCCCACATCGGCTCAGACCTGACACTTTCTCTCATTCTCACTTCTCGTCGCCGTCATATCTTTGATTGCGTGACCCGCTTCAGTCAGTGAAAGCGGAAAGTGGCATTCCTGAGCCCCGCTCGAGTCCCCGGTACATGCGTCGCCGTACATGATTGTGACGCTGTGAAAAACACAGTGGCCGGCTCAAGCATCTGTCTCGTGGGCCAGCAGCTTTCCCAACTCTTCCAAACTGACTTCCTTGAATTCTTCCACGTCTTCCCACACAGATGTGCCGTGAGTCTCTGCATCAGTCATGAGCCCGTCGAGGGCGGCGCTTGCCTGCAGATTGAGGCCGTTTTTCCACGTCCCGTTCTAAGGGAGCATCGATGGCGGTGGCTCGTCATCCTCAAAGGCTGCCTCGGCCAGCAGGTCCGACAACTTCGCCGGTCGTCCCGAGGGACAATTATTCAACGTCCTCAGGAATTCTTCGGGAGAGTCCGACCTGAGGGATTCGGGGGACCCCATGACGATGTCTGCCGATGAATCCGAGGCTCTGGTCGCCTCGGCCAAGTCGGGGCTGCGGAACTCAATAGAATCGCAACTCACCTCGGAATTAACATCCTCCTCATCGCCTTCGCCCTCTTCGTCTTCTTCGTCGCTGCTACTGCCAAAACCTGACATTAAAGTGCCCGCACTGATGGCGAAGGGCCCGATGCCGTTGCCGCCTGTCTCGTTGAGCTCAATGCCCCCATTTAGACCGGCTTCGGCAAGGGCGGTAGAAGAGGTGCCAGTGTTTCCGCCGAGACTCGAGAGACCGACGCCGGCGAGTCCGTTGCCACCGACGCTTCCGCGGTGGCCCATGGCCAATTCGGGTCGGACACCGCCAAGAATGGCATTGTCCCTCTCCCGCGTTTCCGCCAATGCACCTTCAACGTAGTTGATCCAGTCCTGACTCATGACCTTGTCCAGCACGGTCTCGGACAGGAGCTCGGGCGGATGCCTTTCGGTGAATTTAACAACCTCTTCGGCAATGAGGGTGAGGTGGCCCATGTAACCCATGCGTGTCTTGACTTTGGCTTGCGAAATATCGCTGGTTTGTTGGCCACTTATGATGGCCGTTGTTATGTCTGCCGACTCGAACAGTGACACGGCCAAAGTCGGGTTGAAACCGCGATCCATTGGCCCATTGAAAACTTGTTGTACAACGT
Organism: Hirsutella minnesotensis 3608; assembly: GCA_000956045.1. NCBI lineage: Eukaryota > Fungi > Ascomycota > Sordariomycetes > Hypocreales > Ophiocordycipitaceae > Hirsutella > Hirsutella minnesotensis. Next base: position 1,179,192 of record KQ030500.1, read on the forward strand.
CATATACAACATTGTGTAGGAAGTTGTTCCAGGGGTATGCAAAAAAGAAGGACTGGTTTCATTTAGCATTTAATACCAGACGGGACCGCGCATAGGGACTTACCAGTATCGCTGGGACAACTTGATGATCAACAAATTGCATCTTCAAAAAGTCACCAACCACGGGCTGCAGAGAAGAATCGTCATGTCGCTGCTCAGCCACCGTTGAATCGAACTCTTGTTCATGCTCGGCGCCAGCCTCTACTTCGGAAGGGTTGTCCAGCTCAAAGTCTGGAGGCGGGGGGGCCGCCGCAGTAGTCTGTGGCGACTTGGAGGGAGAAAACAAAGGCGCCGGCGTGTCGTCAGAATGAGGAGACAGATCCGGATCGGCTGTGTGTAACTTTGAATCGGGAGTAGAGGGCTCCGTCGCCTCCGTCGTGGAAGCTGGCTCAGATGAATCATGCGTGGAAAGTTCCTCGGTCTTGTTCGTGGGCGTCTCCTTGCTGACGGCACCGTCATGCTGCTGTTGTTGCAGAACCTCGGTAGCAGGGTCGGAATGGCTCGTCTCGGAAGTCTTGACCTTTGTCGGAGAGAGAGGTGCCACCAGTAGATTAGGGTCATCCAATGACTGTCGTTCTGCCGATCTGTCGCCGCTGAGAGGCGGTAGCGGTGAGTTGAGCGGCTCGTCGACAAATTCGCCTTCTTCCTTTTCCAAGAAGGCCGCGGGCGGCACCATGTCCTCCTCGGCTTTGACAAACTCGTGTGACGTATCTTCGCTCATTTCCTTGCTTGGCTCGACTTCCTCGAAGCCATCATCATCCGCATTCGTAACCTCGAGCCGGCGACCGTCCTCTGCAGTCGCCTGTGGCATGCGCATAGTCAGGTCATCGACAGCGTGCTCCTCGTCACGTTGCGGAACGAGCTTTCCTTCGGAGCGCATGCGGTGACGTTCATCGTCTCGCGATGCAATGAGCTGTTCAGATCCGACTTCGTTAAGCAGACCCATATTGCTACAATGCAGCAGCTCCGCCATCAGCTCACAAGTCTTGAAGCGATCAAATCCGAGTGGTTCCAGCTTTTCTCCAAACGTTGACGCCAGTCCATGTTTCCGCGTTGGACCGTCCATGATTAGGGTCATGAAGTTGGGGACATTGTCCGCAAAGAGGCGCAAGAGGGTTCCTAGGTAGATTGGATCACGGCTGGAGGGAACGGTATTCGCCTCAGCCCCGACGTCTGGATCGTAATCGGAATTGTTTTTTCGGATTACTTCGATGATGATGCCGACGCCAACGGTGAGCGGATTGCCGCCGCCGAGCATATAGCTAATGAGCTGCTGCACACAGGGCTTTGAGACTAGCTGACGAGTGAGCTCGTTAGGACCAATACATTGCTGCTCATTTTGCGACGCATTGGCAGAAATGGTGATGATGGCTTTGATGAAGTCGCCGGCGGCCGTCTGCACGACCCAGCTATTCTTGGGATCCAGGCAAGTGAGGAGCATGGGAATGATGTCCTTGGAAAAGAGCCACTGCGTGGAAAATTAGGTTAGGAGACTTTGCTGACATCAAGGCGAAGGCGGACGCAAGAGGGCGCACATACCTCAACAATTCCTTGACCGCCCTCGGCGCGGTCCAGAGCAATGATTTTGAGAAGCAAGTCCATAATCATGGGGCATTCAACATGTTTGAGCAGATCAGGGACAATGTTTGGAATGCTGCGGAACAAGGCCATCATGTCGTCGGTCTTTTTCTCAAAGAGCGATTCGTTGACCTTTGTGAAGTAGCTAGCCTGCAAGGGATCGAGGGGGGCGGGGCGCGATAAGAAGGTCCAGAAGTTGCGAATGAGGTCGAGGTTGTCGGTGAGGGCCTCGGAAATGGACCAGGTCTCGGAGCTCAGAATCTCGCAAGCAACCAGGGCGTAGCGGTTGCGCCTCTTTTCCTGCTCCTCGTCGTCATTTTCGGCTATGTCGGCGACGCGAGAACGGGAAGATGCGCGAGGACGTGAAAAGGGCAGCAGGCGGGATCTGGCCTTCGAATCATCGTCTTGGGACTCATCGGGAGTCTCGACGGGCTCAAGCCTCGGTGCGACGACGTATTCGAGGAGCTTTTGCAGGACCTTGTCGTCTCGGATATACTCGATGAGCTTGGTGTTGTGCTGCTTGAGCTCCTGGATGAGATCGCTCTCGTCAAGCAGCTCCTCGAGGGTGAAGTCGGGCTTGTCGAGGATGGTGTCGATGGTGGAGATGTTGGCGTAGCCGCCAAATCTCCAAAACATGATGGCGGGCCTATGTGACGGCGCCGGGCGACGAGCGACACCGGCGGGGCAGGCGAGGGAGACGAGTCGATTTGGGCTCGGGCAGCCGGGTCATGTAAAAGCCAGGGCGGTGATGGGATCGAGGCGGCGGTCGCGGCGGTCGGGCATGCGCGAGAGAACGGCTACTGTTGTTGCCCGAGGCCGGCGTTGGCCCGTCGCACAAAAACACGGGGAAATCCCCACGCAGCCAAGATGGGCGATGAGGTGCGTTTCCGCGCCCTGTGCGACAGCGGGCAGGTCAAGGGCGGCGAGGGAAAAGGGGTGGCGGGCGGTAGGGGAAGCCAACGAGGAGGTTGCCGGTCAGTCGTCCATGTAACTATCTCATGCCGCAGATGGCGATGCCGATGGGGTGCACAAGCGAGGACCGAGGGGCGTCGTGTCGACAAAGAGGTCGGTCGGCGGTCCGTCGCCCAAGGCTATTCGCAGGCGATGTGGCTTTTGGTGCAAAAAGGCAGCACGCCTGGGTCAAGGGTCCCGTCGCGGGTGATTGGGCCGGGGCGGCTTGAAAGGAAGGGAGGGTGATGTCGGAAGCCAGAGGGGGCCGTCAGCAGAGAGCGAGAGAGACGCAGAGAGCAAGTCGGCTGCTCGGCGACACCGCAGTCGGGGAGCGTACGCAGGTCGTCTTCGGGCAGTAACGATGATGCCGCCGTTCCGTTTTGGAGAGGCGACAAGAGGCAAGCACCGCAAGCCAGCCAGCCAGCTACTGTACGAACAGTCGCGGTAGGTATTAGCGGGAATCAGCCGGGGTGACTTGGAGGTCGGACAAGGCGGCTGAACATGGCGCCTTTTTGCAAGTACCTGCGACGTACCTGCGTACCAGGCACCACACACCGGACGCACACGCACACCAATCATTGGAACCTGGAAGGCGGAGAGGGCCAGCAAATCGGGGCTAGAGCGCCAACAAAGGCGGGCGTTTGAGACGAGGGGCGCCACGGGAGGGGAAACACAACTCTGTGCCGCCCAGGCTCCCAGCAACCCAATGAGCCCCAGGACGTCTTGTTTCAACTCTTGGTGCCGCCATTTCATCCAACAATTCCATGTTTCGTTCGAATTCCATGGCTGACCCCTGTTGCCTCCTTCGTACTTGAGGCTCAATTGCTAGTTGCTGCCCAGGTTGCCGTTATTTCATCACGTCGCAACTCTTTCGTCCGTCGTAGAGATGCCGCAATGCAATGCCCAAGAGTCAATGATTTCCATGCTTCTCGCTCGAGACGAAACGGCCCAACAATTTCCCTTTCCATGGATGCTGCCGCTTTGTGGCATCTTTCATGGTTGCTCCAAAGTGACGCGCAATCCCGTCGAATGCGTACAGTAGAAGCCCTAGTACGCCATCCGCAAACGTCGTGATCTAGCTGCCGCATCCTCCGCCGAGTCCCTGGGGCCAAAGCACTGCTACTGATAACGCGGCTCAATCAATCGCTCGGCATTCTCAAGAGCTTTGGCGACAGACAATTCAGGTGGTTGGAATAGGCGAGAGTCGCCCGTAGAGCAGAGGCTGAAACCAAGAGCCTGATTATGTGCTTTCATCCCCAGCCCTTCCCTCCATCTCCTCATCGCAACCCATCCTGCGAAGCCGTTCCCCTTGTCCCCTTGCGAGATATCGCCGTCGCGCTGCAGTCCTGGGTCGCCACGTTTCGCTCCCGCGTCCCGCCCCTCCAATACAAGCCTCCTTGCCCACGGCACCTCCGCACAGACGAGATGCCCGCGCCGCCATCTCGTGCCCGATGTGACATGTCTCGCCTTGTTCTTCCCCTTGTTCCCGCCCCCATTTACCGCTCCCGTCTCCTGTCCATGGCCCGATGCGCTCTCCGTAGATCCGTGCTCCAAGTGCATCGACTGGCATGGTCTCCGGCGGACCGCACCTTGCTTCCCGACTCGATAGCTTGGCCCTTCTGCGCGGTTGTTGATCCCTGGCACTCATGTCGTCTGCCCGTCACCGACGCACCACGGAGTCGGTCACGGTGCCAAGACGATGGGCGCTTCCGTCGTCCAAGCAGAACTCGTCCTGAGCCTGGTTTCTCAAGCTTCTGATCACGAGGGACTGCCCCTGCGTCATTGCTCGGCGCACTGAGGCGCACTGTCCTCGGTGCATCATACAAGGTTCATCACGCGCAGGCCCTTGTCAAACTCGACCTCGATGCTCTTGCACTCTCCCAAGTCCTTGAGCAGCGCTCCCCTCCACCACGTATACCACTCTGCCACCTCGCCGAGGTCCGCCTCTCCGTCGGCGAGCCACTCTTGTAGCATCGTGTTGCACATGGGCAACACATTTTGCGCCAGCACTTCCGCAAGCATTGTATTGCCGAGCATCGGGCCCCATTCCAAGATGCCCGTCAAGACAGGCAGACAAGGCTCTTGGTCAGCGGGATTCACGCGGAATCTTGCTCGCAGATAGTGGCCCATGGCCGGCAGCACATGGGACATGATGAGAGGACGCCATTGGTCGCCAAACACTTCGCGCCACTGCTCAAGTCCCGGCACAACTCCCCTCTCAAACTTCCAGTCGGCAATGAGTTGTCGGTACTTCTTCCTGACGTCTGCGACGACGCCGGTGCCTTTAGGGTCGAGATGGTACGCGGGCAGAAATGGAAGCCAAGGGAAAAGCCAAATGTGCGGCAGTTTGTGGCTTTCGCGCTGCTTCCTCGGGTTCCACTCCGACACGGCCGTATCGAGCTTGCGCGCGACATTGTCCAGGACTTGAGCGCGCACGAAAGGTGGTAAAAGATCATTCCAATTCTCGACGATACTCAACATGGGCGTTGGTGTTAGGGGGTCCCATTCTCGGATTGCGACCAGCACCTGGGGTAACCAGTTCTTGTACATCATGCTTTCGTAGTGTGTCGTCGCCTTTTGATGCTGTCGGTAGACCCCTTCACTCTGCGCCTTGGCCGAGTCCCATCTGTCGATGGAGTGGCTGCCATTGCTCAGTCCCGAGTTGGAAAACAGACTAGACAGCTGCTTGAGATCCGAGACGAAGCGATCAGGTTCTTTGAGAGGATTCCACTTGGGGTCAGAGGCCTTCAAAAGGGGATGAATGGCTGCAACCGCCACGTCGGCAGTTTCTGAGTTGATGGAACCGACGTCAACGGCCTGTCGAAGGCAGCCGATAACTTGCTCCCAGTCCGAGGCCTGTGCGAGCTGGTCTGTGACCAAGGCCGAAAAGGTCTGGAGCTTCTCAAAGTCAGAGCGGAGGTCTTCAATCTCCTGCTCTCTCTCTCTCAATTCCAGGTTGAGCCAGGATTTGCGCTCTTCAAGGCTCCTCCATTCTTCTGAAAAGGCCAACAGGTCTGCCTGAGCTCGTTTGACCAGCTTCCTGACCTCCGCGACCTCGCCTGACTCCGATATGCCAGAGTTGGGGGTCATGACTCCACTGGTCGAGGTCAGAAGCTTGCCGCCGGGGCCAGTCATGTCGAGGATGGGCGTAAAGGCATCGGGGATGTGAAGTCCTGGTGCTGCTGCCTTGAGCTCCTCAGCTGTCAAATATCGGGTCTTTTGCCTTCGTGGAGTGCTGGCGCCGCTACCACCTGCGATTCCGAGGGATTTGTTCTTGATTTTTCTTCGCCTCTTCTTCTCCTCGTCAGAGTCGATTACCTCTTCGCCTCGCAAGCGTGCTTGTCGCTTCTCCTCCTGTCGCTCATGCTCTGTCTTTTCTTTGACCGCGCCCAGCCCGACGCCTTGAGGACGAAGGTTCGCCTCGACAATGACATTTCTGCCTTGACCTTCCTTTCCTAGACCCATGCCGTCGACGTAGCCCATTTTGGCCATCATTCGAGCGCCGAACGACTTAGCATTGACCTTGCCCTTGGGACCGAAGGCGCTAGGCTGTGGTTTATTACGCGGTTCCGAGAAGCCATTTTCCGGCTCTTTAAGAACTGGCTCATTCGCCGATGAGGGGACGAATCCACGACCGAGGACATTATTTCCGTCAAAGGTGGTTTTGAAAGTAGGATTTAGAGGTTTTCGTTGCGAATGTTCATCTCCTGGCTTTGCTGAACCTGCGACTTGCGCCGCCTTCCCGAATCCTAGACCAACGCCACCCTCTTCGTCGTCGTCATCTTCGTCGTCGTCAGATCCGGCGTTTCCGATCCCTATCGTCGGCCTCTCGGGGTTGGAGTCACTCTCTTTTTTGTCTGGGGCGCCTTGGGTAGTCGTCGAGACAAAGCTCACTCCCTTGGCTCGAAGTGTCTTGCTCTTCCATCGTTGACCGGGTCTTTCGTCGTCACTATCAGAGGCAAATATTCCCAAGGCTGCTTTTTCTTTGGAATTTCCACCAACACGACGTCGCTTTCTGGGATTATTCTGGCCGAAATCGTCGTCGTTCGTGTCTAGCCCTGGCAATATGCGCTCGTCATCGCTTTCTTCGGAGCTCGAGGTAAAGTCGGCGGCGGAAGCTTTGTTTAGTCGCGATGGGTCAAATGAAGGTCGCTGAAAGCGGTCCATGGTTGTGGTTTGTTCGCACTACGAGACAAGACCACGGGCCTCGGCATCAAACTGATATTGCCGTGCCGTCTTTGGCATCGACTGAAGACGCGCCGTGCCTTGTGTCGCCAAGTGACGATAGCTCAATGACTCAATGGTCGATTGGGTCGGCTTATCTCCACGTGACCGCGTTCTTCAGCAAATCTTATCTCATCTAATCAATCATCGCAATCTATCCCGTATAGGGTAGGTGATTTCATACCAAAGCTCCAAAGGAATTCACATGATATGTGCCTTTGGCCTCAACCGTTTTCGGGAAAGGTTAACGTAAGTATAGAATCCGATACTTGAAGGATGTACGAATAGCGAAGTTTGACTGCTCGCATCTTGAAGGACTTTTGTACAAGAATTGAGGTACGTAACTCGAATCCTTGTAGTCTTCGTGTGAATCAGATTGGATGGGTTCAAGGGTTTGGCACTGGTGATGGTAGTCGGGGCCCGAAAGTCTAAATGGGAAGTCCATTACGCCGGCTCGATACAGATACAGTTACAATACAAAAACTCAACGGCGCGCCGCTACCCATTTGCGCTCGAGTCTTGGGGAAATTGTCAGGGTCGCGAAGAATCGGCACGGCGCAGTCCGTGTCAATACTTGCTCATGGCGCCCGGTTCAAGTCTATCAGGGGTCCCGGCCCTGGCTCGTGGATGTACATGCAAACTAAAGTCATTATGTGAACACAGGCCACGGGACATGCCAAAGGCAAGAAAGGGTATATTCTGCTCGTTGAAGGACAGGTATTTTGGGACATGAGACTCCCAAGGGCGTCGACCTATCTTCAATTCCAGGACCCATCTTCGACAAGCGGGTCATGCGATTATCTGGTCGTTGTCCTTGAATTCGCAAATCCACATCGGTGATTGTAGTATGCATCGATAAAGGATACAGATCCATAATGTGAGACGCGAGAAATCGTATACTTTGAGTCACAAACTACGGACTCAATCGCCTGAGTGGCCTTGGAGGACTTTAGCGCCCATACAGTGCATGTCTTCAATAGTTCCTACATAGAAGCTAGGGCTCGAATTAAGGGGATTACTCGTGTCATGGGCAAACCGTCGTTGAATCGAAAGTAAGTTCAGAACCTAGTGATCCCTTGAGGCACGCGCGAAGCGGTGAATCCGAATCCTTCGGTGCCTTCAAGCCGTGCTCCACTTACACATATTGTAGGGAGTATTGTCAAAGGAACCGTGGCTTTCTTCCTGGCAAGTCTCACATAGTAGGGAAGAGAAGGTCGCGCAAGTAAGAAGTTGGCCGTAATCTTGCTAAATCACCACGGCCCCTTCAAAAAGAAACAAGTCTGGGGGTAAGAGATGAAGCGTAGAGTCCCATCCATATCATGAAGTTACCCCATGCCAGGGCTGACATTTAGCATATAGGCTGCTGTAGCTGGTGCAGCGGTCGGTGTGAGTTTATTTGATTCAACCCTGGACAGTAAAGAGGACGATGTGACGCTGACGTGTGCCGATCTTGGTAGGGACCTCTTGGTGGCGTGGCGGGTGCCGTGACAGATGGTGCCATTGGTGGCGGCCTCGCCTTGGCCACCAATATTGCAAAGTTGCGAGATGGCAAGATTGAAGCTTTTGCCAGAGAATATGCGTACAAAGAGCGCGTAGTCACTCCGGACTTGATGCGAGCAGTGGCTCAGGACTTCAAGACAAACCCAGCCAAGTACGCAGAGCTGCTCAAAGACCCTGTCTGGCAAGATGCCATGGAGTCGGCTCCCCAGTTCGACGCAATGCCCCATATTGAAGCGTTGGAGGATCGCAACGAGGATCTTGAGTTGCAGAAGGCTTTCTGGGGAAAGGCAGCCGTCAGCAAGTATGCTCTTAACACTGGAGTTGGCACAGGCCTTTTAGGATCTCTTCCGCACGTCGTGGAGGAGATCATTGACTTGTTCAAGACTCCAGAGTTTCACGGCAAAATCTTTGGAGAACAACCACCTCAAGCTGCTATAGAGTCAGCCTCACCACAAAAGTTCACGGCTAAAATCACCAAGGTCTCCAGCTCTTTGGATGTCCCTGTGGAAGACGGGGCTTACCCCTCTGAAGCAGTGGCAAAAGGGATGCCAGCTGATTCTACGAAGTCAAGCTCTCCGCCAAAACTCCTAGCTAAAATCACGACAGTCTCCAGTCCTTTGGATATTCCGGTGGATGATGGAGCTTAACCTTCAGAATAAGCTGCCGAAGCAATGTCAAATGGTGAGGACTCTTCAGAGCTCATAGCAACACAAATTGATAACTTGCCGATTCCGTAGGGTTGCACACTGGCTTACAGATATGGCAGCCTAAGCCCAGGGTGATTAGCATTGTGAAGAGTTCGTACTTCTTACGAGATGCAACGGCAGGACGCTGTCAATTCCGGCAGTCAGGATTTGGGAACAAGGATGTGACATAGAATGCTGCTTGCGCGCATGAATGCTGGCGATGGCGATGATTCTGAGAACCGCCACAATAGACAGATGTGTGTGTCATGTTGAAATCGCCAGGAGATTCGCGATTCAGAAAGACGGGCTCTTGGGCCTCAAAGAGGAGGTTAACCTATGTTAAGGATGGGGAAGAAAGGGCGGTATGTAGGATTTCTCGTAGAAGTACTGCAAGATGTCCAAATCGAGCGCGTGGCTGCACTGTAGCAGTGCGTCTTCAAGCTCTTGGTGTCGAGATGATTGGCGGTCGACGTGGGCGTGCATGCGGATGCATGCAAGTGTCAACGTGTGTGTGTGCAGACAGCGCGGGACTGTGACTGGCTGGCAATGACTTTCCGGGTCGAAGAGGAGCCGTTTCTCCGGCAATGTCACTGCTAGCGTACGGCAAGGAGTAAACAAACCCCCACCTCTTGGGATTGCTGCCCTGCCGACTGGCCCCTAGAATACGCAGGAGGGGCTTATATAAGCCGGGGAACCCAGTCAACCGCAGCGTGTCTACTTTGTACTCGGGAGAATAGAGGCGATAAACAACAGAGAAGCCAGAGATTTGCGTTAGTTCCAATGAGTAGCGTCAAAGTGTTGGTGATGTCGAAATTGTCTAGGTTGATGCCCTTTACTCGTGAGAGCTAGAGATTATTGGTGAAACGACTCGAAGCAATGGCCTGTCGACTCTACCATGGTTCAAACAGGGTCCAAGTCAACAAGACTGCTGCGATGGCCGCCGCTAACTGATTATGCGAGCTTTTTTCGGCCGTTGTAACCTGTAGGGACGCATTGCTTGGTGCTTGTACCTCTTCTTGGTGGTGCCGGCCATCAAATGACAACAGGGCAAGCATCTCCATCCACTTGCATTCGTCTCTCTGCACAACTCTCCCGCAACCGCAAAGAAGAAAAAAAAGTCATTCTTGTTTCGTCCTATTGAGCAAAGTCAGCTCTTATCCTTGGCGCAGCTATTTCCTTCTCGCACTCGTGTCCTCTCGGTACGCACCGCTTCAGCTGACAGCGACTCGGCCTTAGACCCGGCGCCCAATCTTGGGTACCTGTCAAAGTACCTACCCAACTTCCACCTGCCGGACTCATCCTTCAATCTCGGCAACCGCCATCACCGCGCCCTTCCAGTCTGTCTCCGTCTCGCGCCTGGTCTTCTTGCCAGACCCTACTGGAGTACACACGTAGGGGACAGCGTTGCGCCGCTCGCCGTCTCGTTCTTCGCCACCCCAGTGTCTCTTGCTGAAAAGGTCGGCTCCCTTGATCAGACGTCCAGGGCTCGCCTGCACTTTCGCCTCGCGCGCACCAACAACCAGCTGGCCTAACCTGCTGCGTGGTCGTCATCTCCATCTCGCGACTCCTCACGGTGCGTTCATCTCCTTCTTCTCCCAATGCCCTCATTTCGGCCTCTCCCTACCTGGCCTCGTCGGCAAAGACGATTGCCTGTGGTGTCCAGACCGAACCCGCCCGCGCTATGCGTTATCGAGGAGCAGCGACGTCTTCGCCTGTGCAGAAACTAATCGACAAGGTGGGCAGGCTGGTGAGAGCTCCACGGAGCCGCCCAAGCCTCTGCCACGAGGCATCAAGCTCTATCAACAGCGACCTCGATCGTTCCATCGCCAACATGGCCGACGCCGAGGATGACTTCAGCGCTCTGCCCATGGCAGACCGCTTCACACACAAGGTGCGTCTCGGTCACAAGCACCATCCTGGCTCCTTTGAACTTGCGCTGATACCCGCTTGCAGGTCTGGAAGGTCAGAAAGGAAGGCTACGAGGCCGCTGCTAAGGAATTTTCCGCTTCCCCTGACGAGTCGGACCCATGCTTCCGTCCTTTCCTCAACGACCCGAACCTCTGGAAGTCCGCCGTCGCCGATTCCAATGTGGCTGCGCAACAAGAAGCCATTGCTGCACTTTGCGCCTTTCTCAAGTATGGCGGTCGGGATTGCGCCCTTCGGACCAGGCCGTTGACCATCACGCCAATGGTGGAGAAGTGCCTGTCGTCTACGAGGGCTATTACCAAACAAAACGCTCTCGAGGCCCTGCTCCTTTACATTGAGCTCGATATCGCCGCCCCCGTGCTCGAAGAGGTCATGCCAGGCCTCTCCAATAAAGTGCCCAAGAACGTTGCTGCCACTCTAAACGCCCTGACAGCCATCTTCCATAACTTTGGCTGCAAGATAGTCGACCCGAAACCCGTACTAAAGGTGTTGCCCAAGGTCTTTGGCGCAGCAGACAAGAATGTCCGCGCAGAGGCGACTAATCTCACGGTGGAACTTTATCGATGGCTTAGAGAGGCTATGAAGCCAATGTTCTGGGGCGAGCTCAAGCCGACACAACAAACCGATCTCGAGGCTCAGTTTGAGAAGATCAAGTCCGAGCCCCCTCCAAAGCAAGAGCGGCTGCTGCGGTCCCAACAGGCAGCAGCAGAAGCGGCTCCCACTGGAGGTGACGATGGCGAGCTGCCCGACGATGAGCCTGAAAATGTCGCAGAAGTTGACGCCTTTTCACTCGCTGAACCCGAGGACGTGACCAAGAAGATCGCTCCGAACTTTAGCGACATGCTGGCATCGTCAAAATGGAAAGACCGCAAAGAGGCTGTCGAAGCTCTCGCCCAGGTGCTCAATGTACCTCGCATCAAGGATGGCGACTTCAACGAGGTTACGCGGGGCCTGGCCAAGTGCATGAAGGACGCAAATGTAGCAGTCGTCACGCAAGCTGCTCAGTGTATCGAGTTGCTAGCCAAAGGTCTGCGAGAGGCTTTTGCGAAGCATCGACCCACTGTCATGCAGCCCATTATGGATCGTCTCAAGGAAAAGAAGGCCACGGTCGCCGATGCTTTGGGCGCGGCCCTTGACGCCGTTTTTGCAGCGACAAATCTGACCGATTGCCTCGAAGACATTATTGCCTACCTCGGCAATAAAAACCCTCAAGTCAAGGAGGGCACCATGAAGTTCCTCATTCGGTGTCTGCGAACGACGCGCGACGTGCCCAGCAAACCCGAGATTGCGACAATCTGCGAATCCGGCAAGAAGCTGCTCTCAGAGTCAAGCCCTGCGTTACGAGACGGTGGTGCCGAGATACTGGGAACCGTCATGAAAATAATCGGCGAACGAGCCATGTCGCCCCATTTGGAGGGCTTGGACGATATCCGAAAGACCAAGGTCAAGGAATTCTTCGAGACGGCCGAAGTCAAGGCCAAGGAGAAGCCGAAGCCTGTAGCAAAGCCTCCACCGCCAGCGGCAAAGAAGGTCATGGGTGGTAAGAAGCCAGTGGTTCGGAAACCAGCCGCAGCCCCGACAATCGAATCGAGTCCGCTGGCTCCCCAACTATCCTCCAAACCTGCCGCCTCTGCTAGCAAGCTGGGAATGCCCAAGCCCTCTGGGTTAAACGGACTTAAGGGCCCTCAGAAGCGAACGCTCGGGGCACCAGGCTTAGCATCTCCTCGCCGGGCTGTCGCCGGTCCTCCCGTGATGCCGGCTGACGATGAACCGGCGCCGCCGCCACAACCACGTGCAGGCATGCCCAGAGGCCTTACGGGGCGGTCGCTGGCGAAGCCCACCGCACCACCGGCTCAACTCCCACCAGAATCGCCCGTTCCTTCAAGCGGGCTCACCGCCATGGAGCGGGCTGAGTTGGAGGAGCTTCGGACGGCCAACGAGCGGCTCGCGCGCCAAGTGGACGACATGCGGCAAGAGCGTAGCAAGTTCATGTCTGAGATCCAGGAATTGAAGAACCAGAATGCTGGCTTGATTGAAGATCACACCCGTGATGTCCTGAGCATCAAGGCAAAGGAGACGCAGCTCGTTCGCGCCCGCAGCGATGCAGAAGCGACGGAACAAGTCAACGAACGGTTGAGAAGAGAGCTTGAACGCTTAAAGAGAGCGTTGAGTCGTGCCGAAGGGCTCGGTGCATCGGGATTAGGGAGTCCGAGTAAGTTGCACGGTGAATACGTTCTGAGTTCACCCATCCTAATTGTTCGAGCAGTGATAACTTCTCCGACACACGACGACGCTGGCATTTACCGTGATCACGGATCCGCTTCTGCCAATCGCAATCGCGTGAGCTTCACAAGCACCTTGTCAGAAGAAAAGGAAAACGGAGAGATTCCATATCCCCGGAATAAGCTCAGTCCAGAAATCCGATATGCCGGAAGCAACGCGTCGTCTGGACGAGGCTCTCCGGCTCGAGGATACCGGGGCTCGTCTTTTGTGCAAGACGGCGGTGACCTTGACATTGGCGCAACAAGAGAGCGGCCTTCCTCGGGACAAACGCAAACGTCTGGTGCCGGCGGTGTGGAAAGCTGGAAAAGAGCAGCCGAGGTAACCAGCCAACTTAAGGCCCGCATTGAGCAGATGAAGGTATGTTTTCTCGGTCTTTACGACGTCTCGGCCTTGAGACTGACAGAAAATAGGCCAAACAGGGTTTTGCTCGACCATGAGGTTTGTTTATATATGGCGACTTGATACGGTGATCAGACATGTTTGGGTGGTGGTCAAGACAATGATTTTGCGGGTGTGTGCGCCCTGATTTGCTTGACATTGGCATACATATGGACTGGGAGCCCCACACGGCTTGAAGCGATAATGAGGCTATGGATATTCAGTGCATTTCATAGGGCGTTGGGAAACATACCCCTTTCTTCCGCGTTGCAGCAAGGGAACGGTCTGGGAAGTTGCGGAGGCTGATTAGGGTCTAGACTGTGTGCCTCGTTTGGTTGAGCCATTTGATTAGAGCTAGACTGCTGATGCATAGCATGATGCTTTGCGAAGCAGGGAACGGCAAGTATTAGGCAATGGCGAATACCCAGACGTCTGATGGTGAAGTATCGATGGCCTGTCTGGGACGATGGTAAAGTCGGCGTATCCTGGAGTCGAATTCAACCGAGTTTACCACGAGTATTTCATGACGGTTGTGAGACGATTCGCCGATGCCTTCAAGGCACGGCTGCGTTTCAAGCATCATAACAGGTACATCAAAAGTAATCATGTTTGGGCTGTTGAAGTAAAGCCCTGTTCTCAAGACGCCATGTGCTACAAAATGCTCTACGCGACTTGGGAAAAGATTATGCGCGCCATCTACGCAGGACTCACTTGTCCTCCTTCTTGGCACCTCCAGACGCCTTCTTGTCCTCGTCCCCCTGCTTATCGGCGTCCTTGTCCTTGTCCTTGTCCTTGCCCTCGCCGCCCTCGCCGCCTTCTTGCTTGTCGTCGCTCGTGTCGTCTTTCTTGTCGGCGTCGTCGCCGCTCTTGTCGTTATTGTCTTGCGACTCTGCGTCTTGCTCGTTGTCGGAACCGTCCTTGTTCTCGTCCGACTTGTCGTCGTCTTTGGATTCGGGGCCCTTGTCATCATCGCCGTCCTTTTTGCCGTCATTGGTCTTGACCGCGCTATCCTCCTTGTCACCGGACTTTTGCTCGCTGCTCGTCTTTCGAGCGCCGGCTTCCTTGTCGTCTTGCTTGTCTTGCTTCTTGTCGTCGCTCTTGCCGTCGTCCTTCTTGGCGGCCTTCTTGGCCTCCTTCTCGGCCTTCTTCTTGGCCTTCTTCTCGGCCTCTTCCTTCTCCTTCTTGACCCTCTCCATCTCCTCGGCTTCGATCTTGGCCCAGTTCTTGCTGTGATCGGCGAGACCGGGGTCGGTCATGGTGGAACTGAGACCCTCGGTGGTGAGTCGGCCGTGGGTGCCAATCTTGGCGCGGCCGACGAGGGACACGAGGATGGCCAGTCCGACCATGGCGGTAAGCAGAAATCGGTACATGCCGTACCAGGGAGGAGCCCAGCCTCGCGCAGCGGCCCGCGAGTCGACAAAGTAGAGGGCGACAAAGGCCATGAACTGGGTAGTCAGGGCGTACTCAAGAGGCATCAGGACCGTGGGCCAGGCAATGACGGATGCCGCGACGCCGACGCCGTACCGAAAGTTTGTTCGTTCTCGTAGGGGCTGCTTCTCTGCATACTCGAGGCCCTGCCAGACAGGTCAGCGTTTGCTACGGAAGGTTGCCCGGTTCTAGATGCGTACCCAGTGGATGGCGCCGAGGAAAGATATGATGACGGCGCCATAACCGAGCTGTAGCGGCTCAAGGACATTGAGCAGGTATCGCGCAGTGTCGTGATTGATGAAGATGGCATCATAAAGGGCATTGCCAGTGGGCAGCTCCTTGTTGAGGTCCCACGCAAGAAAGACTGTGGAGAGGGAGGTGACCAGGTAAGGTAGTGTGCCGGTGAGTCCGAGGATATGGGATTCCCGGGGGACCTTGGAGAGTCGAAAGGTATCATGAATGATGCCCTGTTACGCAATCAGCACTCCGTCTCAACTACAATTGCTGGTCTACAATGAGAGCATTTACAATGTCGTGCTTGAGTCCGGCGCCCAGGTCGGCGTCCTGTTTGGTAGACGAACCCTCCATCACATGGCGCACCGAGCGAGAGCTCGAGACTTGGTCGGGCCTGGGCTCGAGAAGCTCCTCGCCGAGCTTCCTCTCCTTCTCATGGTCGATTTGCGGCTTGGGCGGCGGCGGATCCGTCTTCTTGCTGTCGCCGCTGGCGAAACGGGCTACCAGCAGCCCCAGGGGAGGGCGGCGGTCGGCATTGGGATACAGAACTACCGGGCAAGCTCTGGATACGGGCGGCGTACGAGCCAGGAATACAGACGGGCGCTGAGCGAGGCGTGCGAACGGGCGGGCGGCTCGAAACATGACGGGCTCAAAGGTCGGATCACCCGAGGCGCGCCGACAGGAAGAGTAGCGGCAGCAGGAGGAGCAGCGCCGGCGGCGGCAGGCGGAGGATCAATTGAAATAGTCAGATTGACGTCAGGAGAGTCCGAGGGGCACAAGATGTCAGGGCGGAAGGATAGCCAAGAGGTGGTGGTGGTGTGGACGGATATGTTTGCTCGCCAACGATGGAGAGGCAGGCACGCAGGCACGTTAGCTTGCTATGATATCATCGATGAGCTGTGAGACCCGAGTCAATTGGCTTTTTGGTGCTGGCAAGCTTCACGGACATGATGGGTTTTACTTGGATGCAAAGCTCCGATATTGTGCAAGCGAGTTGTATTTAGCTGGACATGCCAAACTGGACATGCCAAACATTTGGCCATCTCGTTTCCTCATTCGGCGTTGTTGTATTCATCGTCAGGACAAGAGGATTGTGCCCAAGCTGGATCTGCATATTGCGGATGATGTGAAGCTACTTCGTACAATAGTACTATTACTCTAAATGAACAATCGAATGGATCCTCGATGAACCATGGTCCGAACTGTCGACCGTTGTTCGCCTGTCCATCAAAGCGAGAGCCGGCCCTGGCTTGATTCTAGGCAGTGCCATTCGCACGCCGTTGACCCGAGCATCTACGGATACAAAGTATAAGCAAGAAATACGACGAAGATACCTTGTAGCCAGTCGAGTCACGGTGCCGTGTGAATGTTGGCGCATCGAAGCCGTTAAACGGCGGTGGCTCGATTGGAATAATGACGTCATTCAAGCTGCCCAAGTACTGTAGCAGCAAGATGGGCCACGCTGGCGACGGAACAAGGCACATTTCCTTGTTCTTGTCCCAGGCACCATCCAAGAATCGAGCCTCTACCTGCCTGACGAAGAATCTCCGTCATCTCGGCCTGAAGCCAACCTGCAGAGGAGCTGCTACGTCGTCGTGAGCCTCGGTCAAGGCTGCCACAGACCGACACTTCTCGCCTTGTTCTCCATCACCGCAGGTCAAGCCATGCCAAGAGGCATCGTGTTGGAAACTTGGAACTCACGAGGCCATTTCTCCTTGGGCCGAACCGCCATCAAAACCGCCTGCAGCACTTCGTAGACTCCGTCACTCCCCTGTCCCTCGAATACGTCACTCAAGTACTTCAAACCGGTACATGCATCCCCCAGCTCGCCAACCCCTGGCCGTTGCACCGGGTCGAGGCGGTACCTCGGAGAACGCCCCGTTTACCGCCGATTCGCAAGTACCGTGCATGGGCAGCTCCCCGCGCAAAGTCATCAAATGGTCATGGAGCCAAGTCTTTCCTTTAGCAATGGCTGCCATCGCACCTGCTCTTTACGTGCACCGTCTTCTCTCATAATCGTCAGTCTGCACCGCGGCGTCAAGCGTCAGGAGCCCATTTTGATTTTGCCTGCTTCAACAACTCCTCTCCACAGCATCTCCTCATACACCCTTCAGCCACGTTGCTGCAACTCCGTTCACACCCTCGGCTCGGAAAGCCCCTCCCGCCTCCGCCCGTGACCGAGCGCAATTGGCCATCGGCGACGGCTGCATAGCGCATTTTCCCGTGGACCGACTTTATACATTGCCGCTCCGGATTACGAACCCGCACCTCGACGAGATACGGCTTGCGTTTACACCTTCCTCGCTGCCACTGACGGCGCGCCCTTGCTCCGACCAATGTTGCCCCTCTAGCTTCGGACCCGAACCCTCGAACCCCGTCCCTCCCCCGGCCTGGGTAACGGCACCGCCTCTTCCGCCATGTTGGAAGGGCTCGTGGCTGGCCTGCTTAACCGCTTCCTGGGCATGTATGTCCAGAACTTCGACCCTACCCAACTCAAGGTCGGCATCTGGTCCGGCGATGTTAAGCTCCGCAACCTCGAGCTCCGACGCGAAGCTCTCGATCAGCTCAAGTTGCCCATCAACGTCGTCGAGGGCCATCTCGGGGAGCTCACCCTTGCCATTCCTTGGTCCAACTTGCGCGGCGCCCCCGTCAAGGTCTTGGTCGAAGATGTCTTCCTCCTCGCCAGCCCCAAGGAGGAGGCCGAATATGACGAGGAAGAGGAGGAGCGCAGGAGGCAGCGCCTCAAGATGGAGAAGCTTGACAGCGCCGAGCTGCTCAAAGAAAAGAACAAGGAGGGCATGAGCCAGGAGGAGGAACAAAAAAACCAGAGCTTCACCCAAAGTCTCGTCACCAAAATCGTCGACAACCTCCAAGTCACCGTCAAAAACATTCACGTTCGATACGAAGACTCCATCTCGGCCCCCGGACACCCCTTTGCCCTCGGTGTCACCCTCGAAGAGTTCTCTGCCGTCAGTACCGATGGTCAGTGGACACCGACCTTTATACAGCACTCGACATCCGTCACCCACAAGCTCGCCACGCTGGAAGCCCTGGCTGTGTACTGGAATACCGACACCGAGCTGTTCGGTACCGGCCGCGAGGCGGGACCGCAGACAGACGTCATCTCCCACGACGACATGGTAGCCAAATTTGGCAACCTCATCAGCTCCACCGACAGTTTCTCTTCAAATCACCAGTTCATTCTCAAACCTGTCAGCGGACAGGCCAAGATTGAAATTAGCAAGTCGGGCGATATCAAAGTTCCGAGAATGAAAGCCAACCTGCTGTTTGAAGAGATTGGCCTCGTACTCGACGACGACCAATATCGCGATGCTCTGATGATGGTGGACCTCTTCCACTATTTTATTCGTCACCAAGAGTATAGGGGTATGAAGCCCAAGGGTGTCCGCCCCAATCAAGATCCCCGAGCCTGGCTCCAGTTCGCAGGGAATGCAGTCCTAAGCAAGATTCACGAGAAAAACCAGAAATGGACGTGGGACTATTTCAGGGAGCGACGAGATGACCGCAAACGGTATATCGAGCTATTCAAAAAGACCAAGCAGCAACAGCAGCTCTCCGCAACAGAAAACGAGGACCTCAGTAGGCTGGAGTGGAAGCTTGGCTACGAGGACTTACGGTTCTGGCGGTCCCTCGCGCGAAATCAGCTCAAGAAGGAAAATGCCGAGGCCTTGAAGAGGCAGTCCCAAGATCACGAACAGCAGGGCTGGCTTGCCTGGATGTGGGGCTCCAAGCCCCAAGGAACGATCGAGAAGAATGAGGAAAATACCCAAATGACCGAGGAGCAGCGCAAGGAACTGTATGACATGATTGACTGGGATGAGAAAACCGCCCTGGCGGAGGCAGTTGATGTTCCCCGCGAAGCCATCAACCTGTGTGTCGAAGCCTCGCTGAGCACGGGCAGTTTCACACTCAGACAAGGCCCGCATGGTAAACCGAGAGATTTACTGAGTTTGCACTTCGACGTCTTCAGGGCAAAGGCACTGCAACGGAAAGATTCCCTACTCGCCAACGTCAGTCTCGGCGGCCTGCGGGTGAATGACGGGACGACGCCCGACAGTCTCTATCCCGAGATTGTCCGAGTCAAAGATGCTCCCAAGTCAAAAAGGGGCCATAGGCTATCCTTGATCGAGCTCGAAACGACTAGCGACGAGCCCTTTTTCCAGTTTGAGGTCGAAAAGAATCCGATCGAGCGTGAGGGTGACATTGCCATTGTTGGCAAGCTCAAGCCATTGGAGATAGTGTGGAACCCCAACTTCGTCATCGGCATCGTTGACTTCTTCCGGCCCCCAGAGCGGCACATGGAGTCCATCACGGCGCTGATGGAGACTGCTGGTGCGACTGTCGAGGGGTTCAGGGAGCAGACCCGAGCAGGGCTCGAGTTCGCATTGGAGGAGCACAGAACTGTCAATGCCGAACTTGACTTGCAGGCGCCTCTGATTATCGTTCCGGTCAGCATCACCACAAAGGAATCCATCTGCATCATCGTGGATGCCGGCCATATTCACGTCAACAGCCAGCTCGTCGACCAAGATACCATGAAGGAAATTCAGTCCAAGCAACGACAATCCTACAGCGAAGAGGACTTCAAACGGTTGGAGTCCGTCATGTACGATAAATTCATCGTCAAACTCACCTCCACGCAGGTGCTTATCGGTCCTTCCATCGAGGAGACCAAGGCACAGCTCACTGAAAGAGCCGACGGGTCACCCTTTCACGTTGTCGAACAGATAAACGTCGATTTCGTGGTGGAGACTTCAATCCTGCCCAAGGCTCCCAACTTGACCAAGTTCAGAGTGTCCGGTCATCTGCCGATGCTTCATGCAACGGTTTCCGATTCCAAGTACAAAACCTTGATGAGGATAATCAATGTAGCTATCCCCAAAATTGGTCAAGATGAAGTGCAAGAAGGGCCGCCAGAGCCGCCGCCCCAGACTCAGGCAAAACCGTCGCCGCGGCCGCGGGTTGCGAGCTCGGCTTCCATTCTATCAAGGCGGAAATCCCTGCGCGAGCGCCGGCAGTCGTCTGCGTTTCCCTTTTTGCAACCGCATAGCGCTGTTGTGCTAGATGATATGGATGAAGATGATGACGATGATTTCGAGGATGCCACGGATGGTGTGGATGCCCAGCAGCTCAAGATCCAACAACGCAGCTTTGAGTTCAATTTCAAGGTCGACACCCTGAAAGGATCACTCTACCGTAGTGATCCGGATAAGAAGAAACCCGATGCTCTGTTAGTTGAACTCGTGGCTGAGCGCTTCGATCTCTCATTCTACACCAGGCCGTACGATATGGCTGCCGAAGTGTCTCTTGGGTCCGTGACTGTGGATGACTTTGTCGATAACCCGCCGGAAGAATTCAAGGCAATCGTGTCGTCGGGAGACAATGACGACCTTCAGACCGGACGCAGCCTCGTTCACGTCAGGTACATGAAAGTTAAGCAGCAATCGCCGGAGTTCATGCCCGTCTACGAAGGCGTCGAGACCAACATCACCGCGTCCATCTCGACTATCAACCTGGTAGTCACAAGAAAAACGCTCTTGACCTTGCTTGACTTCATACTCCTCACATTCACTAGCGGTAATGATGATCAGAATCAAGACCAGCAAGCTCTACCTGAGCCAGGGAGCGATGGCGGTTCCGCCGACGTTGGCACCGAGGCGCTTACGCCAGCGCAGAATCTAAATGCCAACGCGAGCTCCATTAGAGTGAAAGTGGACCTGAAAGGGATTCGACTCATCCTCAACAATGACGGCATAAGGTTGGCCACGTTGAGCTTCAGCCAGGGCGATGCTGGTATTTTCCTCCGAGGCAAGACGATGCGCATTTCTGCAAGGCTTGGAGATCTGTCGCTCATCGACGACGTCAATCTCGGAGTGTCCAGGGACTCGAGTCTGCGCAAGCTAGTGACTATCCAAGGAGACGAACTCGCAGACTTTCGATACGAGACTTTTGACGTGGACAACAGGAAAGCCTATCCAGGATACGACAGTTCCATTTTCCTCCGGGCCGGATCAGTCAAGGTAAACTTTGTCGAAGAGCCGTTCCGCAAAATCATCGACTTCTTGGTCAAATTTGGCAAAATGCAGGCCTTATACAATGCCGCACGCCAAGCAGCCGTCACTCGAGCGAACCAAATTCAACAGAGCCCGAGCAAGATCAAGTTTGATGTCGTCGTCATGACACCAATCGTCGTCTTCCCCCGGCTCATGATTCCCGGTCGCCCCAAACGTGATCTCATCACCGCCTATCTCGGTGAGATTTACGCGCAGAACCAATTTGTGCCCATGAACGACGCCAAGACTGCGGACATTGCGGTGAAGATTTCCGCAGGAATCAGAAAAATGCGACTTACTTCTGATCTTTATTACGATGACGACCGATCCGAGGAATTGGAGATGATCGATCACGTCGACCTCGGATTCAACATCACTTATGCCGAGCACAAGAATGGCGCAAAGCGTCCAGATATGGAGGTGGAGGGATCTCTCTCAGACGTCAAACTCAAGCTGACGCAGCACCAATTGAAATTTTTGATGGAAATCTCAAAGTCTGTCCCTGCCGCTTTTGCGCAAGAGGCCGACGGTGGTGATGAGGAGGCTGCTCGGCTGGTGGGCGAAGACACTTTGCAGCGTGCAAGAGCCATGTCTGCAAAGGACGAAAATGACGGGCCTTTGGTGAACCTTTCTCCAGAGTTGCAATCTTCTGAAAATACATGGACAAAGCTGGACCTGATCTTCCGTGTCAACACGGTTGGCCTGGAGCTCATCATGGCCAAAGATGATGAACCGGTCGGTGATTTGGCCTCTTCAAGCTTATCGCGGTTTTCACTCGACGACACCAAAGTCAAGACGCGGATGCTGTCTGATGGCTCGATTGAAGCAGAGCTACTCGTTCGCTCCTTTACGATTCATGATAGTCGTCCAAAAGAGACGAATAAGTTCCGACGAATCATGACGTCCTCCAACAAGGAGGCACAGCAGCTAATGGCAAGCTTCACAATGTCTGGCGGCAAAGAGCGCAGCTTGATAGCCATGGCCACGATCGACAGCCCGCGGATAATCTTTGCGCTCGACTACTTATTTGCCATACAAAAATTTGCCATGGAAGGGCTGACGGTAGATGAGGCCTCACCTATGGACGATGAAAGCATCGATGAGACCCCTGCAGACTCGGACGCCGACTCGATGCAAGTATCCTACACCAAAGCACAGTCTGACCGACAATTGTCGCATCGATCTCGTCCGCAAAGTGAAGAGAGAGCCGATGAAAGCCAGAAGCGTCAAGATCAGCCGACTATGAGCATTGCGTTTCGCGTCAATCTCGTCGATGCTCAGGTCATTTTGATTGCCGACCCCTTGAGTTCCAATTCGGAAGCAATCGTCTTGGGAATCCGCCAGGTGCTCCTATCACAACAGCATGCCTTGACTTTTCAGATATCTGAGATTGGCATGTTCCTCTGCGTCATGGACAGGTTCGAGACGTCACGCCTCAGAATCATCGACGACTTCTCCATCCTGTTGAACATGGATAGCTCTCAGCCATCACTGACGAACATTCACATTGACGTCGAGCCGCTGATTCTGAGGTTATCTCTTAGAGACATCCTACTAATACTTCAGGTTGTCAGCAGAGCAGGTGAGTTATCCAGCAATGACGGCAAGGAATCGGGAGAAAGTGCCGCAGAGCACAAGGCGAAACAGCTACGAGATGCCGGCTTGAAGAGCAGGACTGTGAGCGGCCGAGCCCCATCGACCGCTGCGAAAACCAAGGCGACCAATACCACAGCTGGCAAGCGTCCCAGCACGTCAGCACCAACGCAGAAGTCAGCTGCCATCCGCCGGCGCGAGGAGCTTTCGGCTACCATGCAGGGCATGCGAATTGTCGTGATTGGCGACTTGCATGAGTTGCCTATCCTAGACTTGGGAGTCAAGGAGTTCACGGCCACGTCGGAGAACTGGTCCTCTAACCTAAAGGCAGAGGCAGCAATTGACTTGTACTCCAATGTGTACAACTTCTCTAAGTCAAGCTGGGAACCGCTCATCGAGCCGTGGCAAGTTGGTTTTGGAGTTGCCAAGGATCCAATCTCCGGTCTGCTCGCAGTTGATGTGGCGTCGAAAAAAACGTTCGATGTGACAATCACGACTGCGACAATTGCATTGGCATCCAAATCCCTCGATTTTTTGACGACAAAGGAAGACGTTCTGGACAACCCACGCGGCGTCGACGCCCCGTATCGGATCAAGAACTACACGGGATTCACGGCGGTACTGCATTCCAAAAGTGCAACTAAAGAGGATCCCATTTCTCTTCGACTCGACGACGGGCAAGAGGGGCCTTGGAGTTTTGAGGATTGGGAGAAGATGCGAGAAAATCTCATGACTGAGACAACCCAGAACGACGTGACAGTCAAGCTAGAAGGTAGCGGATTTGACCCTATCAAGAATGTACGACTTGGCCGCGAGGGAGAATTCCTCTTCAATCTTCGACCCAAGACCGACAACGTTGTTCATCGACTTTGCGTCGATGTCAGTCTTGGACCAGACAATGTCAAGGATGTCACGTTACGATCTCCCCTGCTTGTCGAAAACGCGACTCAAATACCCGTCGAGCTCGGAGTCTACGACGCTCAGGAGGGTCATTTACTAAAGATTGAGAAGGTTGCGCCGGGTGACTCTCGCCCTGCTCCAGTCGGCGCCGTCTTTGAGAAAAGAGTCCTTGTGCGTCCTGACGGTGGCTTCGGGTACCAGTGGAGCCGTGAATACCTCTGGTGGAAGGACCTACTCAAGCGGCCTACGAAGCAACTCGTGTGTCAAGGCGATGGCAGTGACCCATTCTACTTTCAGGTGCATGCCGATTTTGACAAGTCCGATCCCTTGACAAAGTAAGCTGGTCCTCGTAGTTTAACCTGGCATTTCTAACGAAAATAGGGTCTACCCATTTATGCGGATAAAGCTTTCGGCGCCTGTTACCCTGGAAAATCTTTTGCCGTACGACTTCAAGTACAGAATCTACGACAAAAATACCAAGAAAGATTGGTCCAACTTTTTACGCAAGGGCGGCGTGAGCCCTGTTCATGTCGTTGAGCTCTCTCACCTCTTGCTGCTGAGCGTGGACATGCAGGACACCGTGTTCAAGCCGAGCGACTTCTCAATCATCAACTCGGGCAGCAGTGAAGATTTCCGCAAGGAGAACCACCTGATTCTGAAAGACGAGCAAGGCCTGACACTCCACCTCAACCTCCACTACTACAAGATACCCAAAAGTGGCGGTGCTTTCAAGGTGACGGTGTACAGCCCTTATGTGATTCTCAACAAAACGGGGCTCGATATGAGGGTTCGGGCGAAAAGCTTCTTGCAGCAGGCCAAGTCGGCCGCAGGCCAGTTTCCCCCGGCACAAGGCACGGACCAGGAGCGTCCCAAGTCGCAGCCATTCATGTTCTCCTATGGAAACGACGACCACCGCAACAGAGCTCTGCTCAAGGTAGATGAGTCGGAATGGAGCAAGCCACAGAGCTTTGACGCTATTGGGAGTACCTCGGAGGTTGTGCTCAACTCGTCTTCGAAGCAAAAGGAAATCCACCTGGGTATCACAGTCAAATCCGGCGACGGCAAATATAAAATGACAAAGGTCGTTACACTGGCGCCACGCTTTGTTTTGGAGAACAAACTGGGCGAAGAGATCCTGGTGCGCGAATCTAGTTCATCGGGCTTCCTGACTCTGAAGACTGGCTCGCTTCAGCCACTGCATTTCCTGCAAAAGTCACCCGTCAAGCAGCTCTGCCTCTGCTTCCCTGGAGTCGACAATCATTGGACGTCGCCGTTTAACATTGCTGACGTCGGAACGACTCATGTCAAGATTGCAAAGGCGGGCCAGCGTCAGCGACTTGTGAGAGTCGAGGTTCTACTGGAAGAGTCGACGATTTTCCTGAACATGAGCATCGAGACGAAGAATTGGCCCTTCTCAATGCGCAACGAGAGCGATACAGAGTTCACGTTTTACCAGGCCAATCCCAACGTCGACGAAGACGATGTCGAAGACCGCAGTGGATGGAGACCAATCCGTTATCGACTTCCCCCGCGGAGCATCATGCCGTACGCATGGGATTTTCCGGCAGCCAAGTTTCGCGAGGTCGTCATTGCGACTAATCATAAGGAGCGGCACGTTAAGTTGGCCGAGATCGGTAACCAGATCCCAATGAAGTTTGTAAGCTCAAACGGGCAACAAAAGATTATCGACATTAACGTCGCCGCGGATGGCCCTACGCAAACACTGATCCTGAGCAACTTCCGTGCAAGCAAGAGCATGTTCAAACCCAAAGCTTTGACACGCACAAATACTAGTACCGACGCTTTTGAAGTCAAAGAACAAGGCACAGGCGCGACTTTCCAGGCCCAGCTGAAGCTCTCTGGAATCGGCATCTCGCTGATCAATGCGCACCTCAAAGAATTGGCCTACATCACGTTCCGGGACGTACAGCTGAAGTATAACGACTCGCCGATGATACAGACGGTCTCGCTGGCTGTCAAGTGGATGCAGATCGACAATCAGCTGTACGGAGGCATCTTTCCCATGATTCTATACCCGAGCGTGGTGCCGAAGAGGGCCAACGAGGTCGACGCTCACCCTTCGTTACACGCCATGGTCAGCCGTGTTAAGGACGATTCGTACGGAGTGCTGTACATCAAGTATGCGACGGTCCTGCTGCAGCAGATGACGGTCGACCTCGACGAGGACTTTGTCTTTGCCTTGCTAGACTTTTCCAACGTCCCGGGGGCCAGCTGGACGACTGTGGAGGAGGAGGGCCAGCTTTGCGACGCCGACCTGGACATTCCGGAACCGTCGCAGCAGCAGACTGGTCAGGATATCTACTTTGAGGTGCTCAATATCCAGCCAATGCAGCTTGACCTCAGCTTCATGCGTACGGAGCGCGTTAATGCCGAGGACAAGACGTCGACGCGCAACCCAATCATGTTCTTCCTCAACGTCATGACCATGGCCATTGGCAATGTCAACGATGCGCCGATTCGGTTCAATGCTCTCATGTTGGAGAATGTGCGGGTGACGATTCCGATACTTATCCAAAACATCTCGAACCACTACAGCCAAGAGGTCATGTACCAGATTCACAAAATCTTGGGCTCGGCCGACTTCTTGGGCAACCCAGTCGGCCTATTCAACAACATTTCTTCGGGAGTCACAGACATTTTTTACGAGCCTTACCAAGGGCTCATCCTCTCGGACAAGCCTGAGGAGTTTGGCATTGGGATAGCGCGTGGAGCGGCATCGTTTGCGAAGAAGACGGTCTTTGGCTTCAGCGACAGCTTCTCCAAGTTTACCGGCAGCTTGAGCAAGGGCCTGGCGGCAGCATCGCTGGACAAGCAATTCCAAGACCGACGGCGCATCACCAAGGCGCGGAATCGGCCGAAACATGCTCTATACGGCGTCACGGCAGGAGCAAACTCGCTGTTCACGAGCGTGGCGTCGGGTGTCGGTGGACTGGCGCGCAAACCGCTCGAGGGCGCCGAACAAGAGGGGGCGCTCGGGTTCTTCAAGGGCGTCGGCAAGGGCGTACTGGGATTGGCGACGAAGCCGGCCGTCGGCGTCCTCGACATGGCCAGCAACGTGAGCGAGGGCATCCGAAACACGACGACGGTGTTTGACGGGACGGAGCTCGACCGCAGCAGGTTTCCGCGATTCATCCCGACGGACGGTATCGTGCGGCCGTATAATCCGCGAGAGGCGCTTGGGCAGTACTGGCTGAAACAGGTGGATAACGGGAGGTATTTTGACGAGCAGTACATTGGGCACCTGGAACTGCCCAAGGAGGACATGGTGGTGATGGTGACTTATGCGCGGATCCTGCTGATTCGGTCGAAGCGTCTGACGAGCGAGTGGGACGTGCCGCTCAAAGACGTGCAAACAATCGCCAAGGAGCGGACGGGCATGAGCCTGACGCTACGGGGAGGCACAAACGGGCCGTTTATACCGGTAGGAGGCGGAAGCGAAAGGAGCTTCCTGTACAAGATGATTGGGGTCGCGGTGGAAGAGTTTAACCGGCGGTTTCGCGGCGCCGAGTGAGGGCGGGCATGGATGGACGAGTAGACGACTATCACGAGGCGCAATGTAGACTTGAACCGTTACGTTTCCTGGGCGTGACGTGAAGATGGGAGATGACATGTCTCTGGTTTGGCAGCGGCAGCTTGCCGGCGAGTAGGTTTCTCAAGTCCGTGTTACCAGAGGTTTGGGTTACGCAAGCCAGCGTATGGCGGCGGCTACGAAGGTAGTTGCTACAATCTGGCTTGCAGAAGGCAAGACAAGCAGACCCGGCGGGCCCATGCCATTACGACGATGGAGCAAGGTGAAGGAGCAGGGCAACTTGGCCTGGCTTGGCCCGGCTTGGCCCGGCTTGGCCCGGCTCGGCTGGGTGTCTGCGAGGCAACGGGCCGGGACTGTGGCGGAGACGGCCGTTGCAGCGGCGGAGACGGCCGAGGATCTACATGGCTCGTACAAGCATCTACGAAGACCAAGAGGAAGCAAGAAGGATGTGGTTGGGCGGATGCAGGAACGCCGGGCTAGACCTACGGTGCTGTAAGGAAACATGGCTGGCGGCCAGCAGCGGGTGAGAAGATTCGATCCTCATGCACCCCGTCCTTTCGGGTCGGCCTCGACGCAACGGGCAGGCTGGCGGGCATGAGGATCGAATCCACGGGAAAGCAAAACACTGGAGACGGAGGCGGCCCAACATGGGGTAAAGCGGGCATGTGCGGGGAGAGGAGGAAGCTGGAGGTCGAGCCGATTACCGTGAGGTAACAGATATGTCGTCCCACGTGCTTTCAGGGCCGGGAGGGCGCGGCCACATGACGCTCGTTGCTCTCCTTCTCGTCGCTGCGCCGATGCGACCTGCTGCGCGTTGGATGGGTCTGGCTGGAAAGGGGGCTTTTGGTGGAGGAGGAGGACGAGGAGAAGGATTCTGGGGTCGTGGTTTCTGATTGGCGGACAAGCGGCAGCCGACCAGGCGTGGAGGGGGCCGGTTCTAGAATCAACGGGGCCACGGCAGGCAAAAGGGAGGTGGTCAGCTCGAGTTCCCTGGCCGAGTTGCTGTGCAGAGTGCACAGAGTGGTGGACGAATTGGCCGGTGGCGCCGAGGACGTGGCAAATGGCAAACAATGCTGCATGTACTGTATGTATCTGAACATGCAGCTGGACCCGGCGCGTCGGGAGGAGGCGACAGCAGCCGAGGTCGCCTGTCGCACAGACGCCAGCGCTCGGGATGAGGTACCGGTACGTACTGCACTCTACCTATCGGCCGGAGCTCTCGTCTGATTGCAGCAAGCGGCTCCGCGGCCACGAGACCAGATTTTATTACGGCGGACGACGCAGTGCATTTCAGCGGCCTGCCAGATCCATGGATCCATGTCGGCCACTTGCGTCTAGACGAGTCGCCGAAGCACGAGTCGAGTGCCTGTCCATGTCCAGATTGCCTCTTTATGTGCGTCGTTTATCAAGTCTGCCTTTTTATCCTCGATGGAGTAAGGCACTAGAAAAAAGTGCCGTCCCCCAGGCGGTATCGGCGGCTTATCGCGCGTGTACCACCAGACCACCAGGCGTGTCGTGTCTGGCGCGTCGTGCGGGGGACAGGTACCCACTGTGGGACTCCGCCGGTACACGTGCTGCAGATAGCCGGGTGGGTGCCCGTGGCGACTTGTCGTCCTCTTTGCTGGGAGACTGAGGGCTGGGAGCCGCGTGGATTGACTGGACTGTCTCTTTCGGCGACACAGAATTAGACGCTTGACTTGCAGCCAGTCACGGGCAATGAATCCAATGATGCTGCCTGGTGAGAAAGGTTTCGGACGAAAAGAGAATCAAGTCCGACAGGGAAGAAGAAAAAAAAGGAAAACGGCCAAGGGTACTTTGTACGAGGTACAGGGATCCCCCACATCTACAACCCCACCACCTCTTGCATTCACTCACTCACACACACTTTTTTTTTTCCTCTCGTCGCCCTTGTATTGCTTGAATCTGCACTGGCAGCCGAAATCCCCCATTCATTCTGGGCTCGACTTGCCCCTCGTGGCCCTGCTGCTTTTGCCCTGTGTGCCTTTTTTTCCCCATGCTCCCCACACGCGTGCCGTCGACCAGTCCGGGGCCAGCCCTTTTCCAAACGGCCTCGCCGGCGCGGCTGATGGCGAGCAGCCCACATTGTGTGCTGTACACCCTCTCTCTGCCCCCATCTCTTCCCGCTCCCCCATCCATCCATCCATTCAACGTTCATCCAGCCAACCATCCATTCATCCTTTCCCCTTTCAGGCACTCGCTCGGCGCGGGCCCGCCAAAATTACAAAAAGTCCTTGGTTGGCTGGCATCGCGCGTCTTCGTCAACCCTCTTTCTCTTTCTCTCGTCGCCCGTCTGCCATCCTCCTCGTCCCCGTCTCTGCTTGACCCCATGTGCTCCCCAAGCTTATAGGGCGGTAGTCCAGGTCAAGCCCTCGGGTCCCTCCTTTTTTCTCGTCTTCCCCCGCTCTTCTTTGCTCTGGTCGCTGCGGACAAGATCGAGACGCGCAGGGACAGGAGCTAGAGACGCCAAAAAAGCTTCCTTTGGACGCGGCCACGGTCTAGTCGACGACGACATTCCAATCGTCGCCTTGATTGTCCGCCGTCAACAAGCATTCGCCTGCTGTCGTCGGAGCATTTCGGAGGATATACCAAGAATCGTCCGCCTCTCCACCACACAGCTTCTGCTCAACCGCGTCCCTCGAGGTTGACAGCTGCCATGGCCCGAGACATGGCCGATCCCGAGACGGTTGGCGACGGGCCCTTGCCTGCCCCCAGCACGGCCGGGGCTGCTTCTCAGGACAACCATCACCACCTCCAGCAGCACAGCAACTACCAACATGACCAGCAGCAGGCCTACCACGATGCCTCTCGCGCCGAGAAGCCTGGCTACTACTCGCACACCGACATCGAAAAGGCCCCCGTCGGCATGCCTCCCGACTACAGCGACCGCGAAAAGCAAGAGGCCGCCCGGGGCTCGACCGAGCTGACGGGTCCCGACGACAGCTTCGTCCGCCGCTGCCTCCGCGCCATTCGCCCTTATACCCGTCCCATCGTCCACGCCTTCATCCTGCTCCTCTTTACCGGCTGGTGGATCGCCTCTCTCATCCTCCATCGCAACGACAAGAATTGGGTCGTGCCCTTCCTCCTCTGGCTCGCCATCGCCCTCCGCATCTTCTTCTTCTACGTCTCCATCCGTTACGTCTCGCGTCCCATCCGCTGGACCTGGCAGCACACCGTCGTCGTCATCTGCAATGCCATTCCTGCGCGCTTCCGTACCCTCGTCGGCGCCATTGGCACCGTGGCCATAATCCTCGTCGGGTCCTTCGTCTCCGAAGAGGTCGAGGACAATAACCGCGAAAATCGCGCCATCAGTCTGTGTGGCATGGTCCTTATCCTCCTCGTCTTCTGGGCCACCAGCACCGCTCGCACGCGTGTCAATTGGCGTCCCGTCATTGCCGGCATGCTCGCTCAGTACATCATTGGCCTCTTTGTCCTGCGCACCAACGTCGGCTATGACATCTTCAAGTTCATCGCCGACCGTGCCGCCGACCTGCTTGGCTTTGCTCGGGACGGTGTCGCTTTCCTGACCACCGAGGAGATTTCCAAGTTCACCTTCTTCTTCTTTAGCGTCATCCCCGCCATCATCTTCTTCATCTCCCTCGTCCAGGTCCTCTATCACATTGGCTTTCTCCAGTGGTTCATCCACAAGTTTGCCACTTTTGTCTTTTGGGCCCTGGGCGTCTCGGGCGCCGAGGCCGTCGTCGCCGCAGCTACCCCCTTCATCGGCCAGGGCGAGTCGGCCATGCTGGTCCGCCCCTTTGTGCCTCACATGACCAAGGCAGAGATTCACCAAATTATGACGTGCGGCTTCGCCACCATTTCCGGCTCTGTCCTCGTCGGCTACGTCGGCCTCGGCCTCAACGCCGAAGCCCTCGTCTCCTCCTGCATCATGTCCATTCCTGCCTCCCTCGCCATGTCCAAGCTGCGTTATCCCGAGACCGAGGAAACGCTCACTGCTGGCCGCGTCGTGATTCCCGATGACTCCGATGACAAGGCCGAAAACGCACTCCATGCGTTCGCCAACGGCGCCTGGCTCGGCATCAAGATCGGAGGCACCATCATCGCCTCTCTTCTCTGCATCATTGCCGCCGTCGGCCTCATCAACGGCCTCCTCACCTGGTGGGGCCGCTACCTCAATATCAACGATCCCACCTTGACTCTCGAAACCATTCTCGGATACATCCTCTACCCAGTCTCCTTCTTCCTGGGTGTGCCCCGGGCCGACATCCTCAAGGTGGCCAGGCTGATTGCCAAGAAAATCATCATTGTAAGACGCAATCCCCCGCTGTTCACCTCGGATAGCTAACCTGTCTTTGCTAGAATGAGTATGCCGCTTTCACCGTTCTAAAGACGAGCAAGGAATACATTGCCATGTCAGCCCGCTCCCAGCTCATTGCCACCTACGCCGTCTGCGGCTTCGGCAACATTGGGTCTCTGGGTATCCAGATCGGTATCCTCGGCCAGCTGGCCCCAACGCGCGGCGGCGACGTCTCGCGTCTGGCCGTGTCAGCCTTGATCACCGGCGTCATGTCGACGCTCACGTCCGCCATTGTCGCCGGTCTCGTCATCACCACACACATTTACAGCTTCGCGCCCAAACCGCCAGCGTAAATATTCCTAGTAATGTTAAATCACAAGCACGCCAGCCGCGCCCGACCTCGCGTGAGGAAGAGGGGCGAGTTGATGGGGGCTGCGTGTATGCATATTTTGGATAGCAGAGCCTGAGGCTCGAGAAAGAGAGATACCCCCGTCCGAGGACGCAAACACACTCTGGGCCGGCCCGGTGAATACCTATGGTGCCTTTGACGGTTGGCGCTGCTCCGCGCTCTTGTCCCGTGTTTTCGCAAAGGCACATTCCTGCGGGAGCCACCTTGGCGGCAAAAGCCAGCCACAGGTGCGCAGAAAGTAGAGGTGAAGCATACGATGTAGCCGCCTCGTCAATTGCCGGTTGCAGAGCTCGTATCATAAGCCACACTCAAAGTACCTTACCAAAAGGGCAAAGCGCGAAGCCGTGCCACATCCTGCAGAGCTGTTTCGTATTTACGATTATCTTGGCGCACGTGACTTCGCGCCGCAAGTGACCGCGTCCGGCACGTCCAACGTAAATGAGCAGTGGCGTCGCCCTTTCCCCGGTCGCCGATCCACCAGCTCCAGGGTCCTGTTCTCTACCTCTCGCACCACTTCAAACCGACTCGACGCTCTGGGTGCCTGCCATTGCCATTTCGCCACAGCCTCGCTCATCTAGTCGCCTCATCGTCGCACTCCAAACCACCCACGAGGAGCTCGCCCTCCCCGGCCTCGCAGACCAACGCGTCCGCC